>JAXQQM020065738.1:0-61845 GCA_034641835.2 Pinus albicaulis
AGGCGGCAGGGATTAATGAGGAGTTTCAAAGCCCTTAATTTTATAACAAGGAGGAGGAAAAGAAGCTTATAATGCATAAAAATACAAATTCCAATCTGTCTAAGGAAAAGAATGAAAATCCAAGTCACATCTTAATATTTTGTATGACCGATAGAAAGAATTACATCATGATTAATCATATAATATCCCATTATAAAATTTTATGAGCCCACTCGTTATTAATACATAAGACATCTTTTCATACCCTTTAGTCTACTAGTCATGGGGAATTTCAAAACCATATATAAATGATTTATTTCCTACAGTTATTGATGAAGATATTGTAAAAATTATGGTACTAGTTTAGAAGCACAAGTATGACATTCATCTTGGAGTAAAGTTCAATTAACACTATTTTTGTTTCCCCATTTGTTTCAACTACATGAATTTCTATAATCGGGCGTTGCTCTGCTATGAGTGGGAATCCATAGCCCCTGTGGAGTCATCCATTATCCTGACTAAAGAAACTTCATCACTTTTTCATTCACATATAAACATATGTTGCAGAAACTTCATGATGCAGCCGTAACTGCACTTTAACGAAAATACTTGTGGACCCATGGGTTAGGACCCACATAAACCCCTTTATACATAGCGGATTTAAATATCAGAGTTTAAAAACATACATACGCGAAGCGATCAAACAAATTTCTTTATAATATAATGCACATAACCCAAAACACGTCACATACAAGTGGAACCTTGTTATCGGAGGGTCCCACACACTCCCAACCAATCGCAGCACATCGCAATCACATGCCCGCAACTTTCAACTCTTTGTAAATACACTAAATCACAGAACTTACGAAGTGCGCTATTGCGCAAAGCCGACACGTGGCTATCCCTGTCGCATCGCATCCTTACCATATCGCACCGTAAACAACTTACCTTGCGAAATCATAAACGGTAACCTCTAAATTTTGTGAAATGCGAAGATGTGAATCACCGTCTACCATAGATCTACTACACGATCCAACGGTCCACGTCTGTCTTAGCCAACGTCACATCTTAAATTTTCTGACTTGCGAATTCATCACAATCGTTCATATTTCGTCTTTGGATCTGCGATTTAATCGTAGCCTTCTACTCAACCTTCTCAGCTCTTCTTTGCCTCTTTTTCTTTCTCTAATCTCCGCTGTCAATCCTTAAACCTTTGACTCTGTGATTCAATCCTCACTGTCGATTCCTCCTTAGGAATTATTCTAAGTATTATGTTCTTTATTCGATCTCTCCTCTTTCAGTTGTCGCCACTTTGAAAAATTGCTTCCTCCATGCTACTCCTCTTAAGCTTCGTCGGAATTCTTCAACACTGTCTCTCCTAAGCTTTATTCAACCTGAAACATGCAGATCCCTCCTGAGCTTGTTCTTCTTCTCATCATCCCTCGGTCTCTGCCATAGCTTGGTCTATGCGAAGTTCGTAGGAACTTCGTCCTCTCGCTCAATATGTCTTTCATTAACAGAAATAACATGCATTTATAATAACACATAAATGCAACACTTGATTTCAAGAGGGAAATAAAAAAAACGGGTTAAATCAGAGAGCCCAATCAAAATAAAAAACACTTGGAATTAATTTATAAATGAAAATACACAGAACCAAGCCCTGGGATGGTTGGTTTTTACATTTTTTCCTACTCTCTGTTCAACTGTATTTCACACCTATTTCCCTCTCATTATCTCTCTTTTTCTTTATGGAAGGAAGAACCCCACAATGGTGGATTTGGTTTTTTTTATGCCTTTCCCAAAATCCCCATATGGTTGAGAAACTGTTATTCAGTTTCAAAACAATTTATTCAACTAAATGCCTAACTAATCCTAATCTAACTATTATTTTAACCTAAAAATTACAATGGCTATGTTAGCCCAAATTAACTTTAAACAAAATAATTTAAAAGTAAAATCTTCAAATTATTAGGACTGCTAGTCCTCTTCCCAAGCCACAACATTTGACTAGCTTGTCACATTGCTGGCTCTACCTTAATGCTCCTAGATCAAACTTCTGAGGTAAAAGAATTCATGACCTCCTGGTCATGTGTCTTCAACGCTTGAATCTTCCAGGATCCCAAACTCTGTTCTACTACTGTCCATAAGCTGCATTGTCTTCACCATTCTTTAACTGCAATCTTCTAGTCTTCCCTAATTTGTATTGTAGTGCTTCACTGCTTCTAACTTCACTGTTCTTCACTTTCCAAACAATTCCACAGTGGACTACTTTCTTCATTTTGTTGTAACTCTTCTTAGGTATTTGCATTAACTCCCATAATTCATCTATGGTTTCTTGCAATTCAATATTTTGTTGTAATACAATCTTATTTCTAGTCCTTTTCCAACATAGTATACTACACTCTATCCCAGATATTGCTGCAAATATTACTCTGGACATTGCTGCCACCCAAACTTCCTGAATATCTCTGAAGATATCTCTCGCTGTAACATCCCTCTTCTTTTCCTTGTTTGAAAATTTACTGTTAAAAGGTAAATTGCCTTATAATTCTCTGACTGCAGTAATATTTTTATTCACTCTTTCATGTATACTAGTTAACACAATTAAGTTTTGGAAACTAGTATCTATCTCTGTTTCAACCACAGTTTGAAACGGTTCCATCTTTTTCTCTACAATATCTTTCTCTTTCTCAAATTCTTTCAGCAAGAAACTCAACCATTCACTAATTACTTGATTCCCTTCAAGTACCTCTTTAGTATGTTGTATTATAGTTTCAACATAATCCTCTTCCTTGACAACATTCCATTGTTGTCCTTTTGCTTCTTGACTAGTCCTAATAGTCAATTCAGTATTTTCGACTTCTAGGACTGCCTTTCCTTTAGCTTGGGACATAACTACCTCACTTTCATCTTTAAGTCTTTCTTCTTCCTTGTTACTAAGAAAACCTCTTTGTGACATTGCTTCTTCATCTTTAACCAGAATAAAATTTCTGATTCTCTATTTCTATGACAGTCCTAAATGTCCATCCAACAATATTCCTTTGGCTATTTAAGCAAGCCAATTCCTCTTTGTCCTCATCAAGAACATGTTTCATCTCATGAGTAATTACTACTTCATATCCATTAAAGTTACTCCCTTCATTAAATAAGGAACCTATGAATTCCTCCTGTTGCAACAACTCAACTTGGTCTTCATCAGAAAGACGCTCTTCATCATACCTTGCTTGACAATTTTCTTCCTCATTATACTTTGCTAGATAAACTTCAGCTTTACTTGAGACAATTCCAAGAGACAGAATGTCTTCTACACAACCTGCAAGCACATTCAAATTGTCAGCATTAAACTCACACGACCTAGTGGTCTTATTTGATGACTCAATCACCAAATATTTCTCTTGCTATTCTAAGTCTTTTTCAAGACTCAGAAAGTCTTCATTAGTATTCTTTTCATCTTTCTCAAGCATAACATATGAATGCTTGATATCATATTTTTCCTCTTTCTGTTCTTGGCCATCATCATAATCCAAGTCCTCCTTGTTTTTAGCTTTCACAATAGGCTGGAAATCATTGCTTTCACTTAGTTGTGCATGTGCATGTATATGAGACTCAACTGTCTCATTTTCTTCTTGAACAGAATTCAGATTTTGTCCTCCCCCTTCATCCTTTATGACAACATCAGAAAATTGTCTTTCTTTATCGATTTCACCTGCAAACATACTATAATCATTTGTTTCAAAACCATAAGGATCCATAGCCTCTCTTGTTGTCTCAAAAATAAACTCTTTACGTTGGTTCCCATCCCTCCAAGGATCCATGAAACCATTAGCTGGTCTCATGTCTTCATGTTCATTACTACTATCACCAAGAATATACCATTGCTCAGGTTCACATAAGTAAACCTCTTGCTCAACACACATCCTATGTTGTAACTCAGCTCCTATGAGTTCTTCTTCTAGATGAATTCTTGTGTCAGATCTCAGCCTGCTCTGTAACTGACTCCACTTGACTCATTTCTTCCGCATAACCCAATCATACCTTTGGTGTTCCATGCTCCCTTGTATGAATTCTCTCAACACTTCTAGTTGCACTTTTATCTCAGCTAATTCTCTATCAAGTTTATTCTTACTTGCTCTTTCATAATCTCCCTTGGAAACTTTACTATGCCCATCAATAGCCACAATCTTCTTTCCTTTATGAACTCCTCTTTGTTCATCATGGACTACAAATAATCCATCTATAGAAGCTGACTCCACCAACCTGTCTATAGATACCATACCAAGATTTTCCATGCTTAGTCTTTTACTGGAATCTTTGTTGACTTCTTTATTTTGATTTTGACTCCTCCTTGAACCTTTCAGATAACCATCAATGGTCATCTCTTCTTTTCCCTCTGTGGAATCATCCTGATCCACCTTGTTAGTTGCAACAAACCTCTTTTATCTTTGAAACAAGTGTAGTACCTATCCCCAGTCCCAAGTCATCTCTTGGTGACTATTCTTATTCTTCTTGAGCATTCAACCTATGCTCCATCTTCATCTATAGCCCATGCCATTTCAATTTCTTCCTCATAATCCAACCACACCTCTGGTCTTCATCACTCCTCTGTAGCAACTCTATCAATAGATCAAGATGGGTTCTCATCTCAGCTATTTCTCTCTTATATTCTTCATCAGTCATCTGCTCCCATATGTCATTTGTCTTGGCATCTTCCTTCTTCACTTTGTGGTTTCCTCCTGAACCTTTGCTCTGACTTTCAATAGTCATCTTCTTGAGTTCTTTCACCCTTTATGAGTTGCACTAGCCCCTGTAGTAACAGTTCCTCCTGCCACAACTTACCTCACCAAAATTTCTCTATGCTTGGTCTTTTGGCAAGTACGGGTCCTCAATCTAAAACCCTCCTTGAGCACTACTCTATTCTCCTTCTAGGCTCACCCTCACAACTCATCTACACTTGAGAACACTACTCTCCTCTTATATTTCAACCTCAGTTGAAATACTAGGTTCTGACCACACTTCTTCTTCTTCCTATAAATCCTTGCTATCTTCCTTCATCATTACCTTTAAAAGGCTATAATCTTCTTGATGAGATGTTTTCACTCTTGCTGCTACTTATTGTCTGTGCTACTACTTTATCCACGCTATTGTAGCTCTTATGTTTTTTCATAAGCCTTCAGTCCACAATCTTACCTCTTAAGGTTCACTCAATTAGAATCAATGAGCAATCTTTCTCAACTTTTCTTAGTTCAAAGTCCTTCACACCGCCTCTCAGATCTTATTACTACAATACCAATTGATGCAGCTGTAACTACAATTTAACAAAAATACTCGTGGACCCATGGGTTAGGACCCACATAAGCCCCTTTATACGCAGCGGATTTAAATATCAGATTTTAATAAAATACATACGCAAAGTGATCAAACAATTTTCTTTATAATATAACACACATAACCCAAAACACGTCACATATACACGGAACCTTCTTACTAGAGGGTCCCACACACTCCCGACCAATCGCAGCACATCACAATCGCTTTCCCGCAACTTTCAATTATTTGTGAATATGCTTAACCACAGAACTTGCAAAGTGTGATATTGCGCAAAGCCGACACGTGGCTATCCCTATCGCATCGCATCCTTACCACATCGCACCGTAAACAACTTACCTTGCGAACTCATAAACAGTAACATCTAACTTTTACGAAATGCGAAGATGCGATTCATTGTCTGTCGTAGATCTGCTACATGATCCAACAACCCATGTCTGTCTCTGCCAACTCGTCACATCTTAAATTGTCTGGCTTGCAAATTCATCACAATCGTTCATCTTTCGTCTTTGGATCTGCAATTTAATCGAACCCATCCACTCTACCTTCTCAGCTCTTCTTCACCTCTTTTTCCCGCTCTAATCTTCGTCGTCAATCCTTAAACCTTTGAATCTGTGATTCAATCCTCGTCGTCGATTCCTCCTTAGGAATTATTCTAAGTATTATGTTATTTATTTGATCTCTCCTCTTTCAGTTGTTGTTGCTCTGCAATATTGTTTCCTCCACGCTACTCCTCCTGAGCCTCTTTGAAATTCTTCAATGTTGTCTCTCCTGAGTTTTATTCAGCCTGCAAACGCGCAGATCCCTCCTGAGCTTGTTCTTCTTCTCATCATCCCTCAGTCTCTGCCATAGCTTGGTCTATGCAAAGTTCGTAGGAACTTCGTCCTCTCGCTCAATCTGTCTGTTCATTAAGAGAAATAACATGCATTTGTAATAACACATAAATGCAACACTTGATTTCAACAGGGAAATAAAACAAATGGGTTAAAATAGAGAGCCCGATCAAAATAAAAAACACTTGGAATTAATTTATAAACGAAAATACATAGAACCAAGCCCTGGGATGGTTGGTTTTTACATTTGTTCCTACTCTCTGTTCAACTCTCTTTCACACCTATTTCCCTCTTGTTCTCTCTCTTTTTCTCTATGGAAGGTAGAACCCCACAACGGTGGAATTGGTTTTGTTTTATGCCTTTCCCAAAATCCCCAAATGGTTGAGAAACTGTTATTCAGTTTCAGGACAATTTATTCAACTAAATGCCTAACTAATCCTAATCTAACTATTCTTTTAACCTACAAATTACAATGGCTATATTAGCCCAAATTAACTTTAAACAAAATAATTTAAAACTAAAGTCTTCAAATTAATAGGACTGCTAGTCCTCTTTCCAAGCCACAACATGTGACCAACTTGTCACATTGTTGGCTCTACCTTAATGCTCTTGCATCACTTCATATTTCTTTCACTAAATAATTATGGGATGATCACGCATTGTGATTTGATCCAATACCACTAACCTTGCTCCACTTCTAACGAGTTTTCATAACCCTGATGGAGATATCAACATTCCCCATTTGAAGCCACTAAAATGATTATGGGATGATTACACACTAGGTTAACCCAATACCACATCTATTGCTTTGTTGCCAGCAAGTGTCCATAGCCCTAATAGAGTTATCTTCTTACCCCATTTTGAACATATATTAGTCTCTATTAGTCAATAATAGCATGGTGATTAATAAAGGTCACACACATGGAGTATATTTATAAATAACTAGTACAACAAATATCCTTAATATTCATTAAATTTTTTGAATATCAAATCTTGTGTTTATAAATTTTGTACTCATAAGGTATATCAGCTCTCATGATATTCATGTGCAAGAAGTATAATTAAAATAAAGATGTGGTAAAAAAAATTCTCAACGAGAACTTTGAAACTAATAGAGGAATGATGTCTGAGCCTTTCAAAAAAATTAATTTCCCTTCAACCTAATGACATGAAAAAAGTATTTAATGATATTTTCCAAACTCATTGATATGATATATACTAGGGAAATATTTTCAACCCATAACTCATTCTCGCATAGATCATCTAAGGTTTTAAGATGCAAGGATTTCATATTTATTCATACTAAGTTCAAAAGCCATAAAGTATATGTAGTCAAATTGTAAAAGGTTTATTTATGTACACAATTCATATGCAAATGTTTTTAATGGTAAAATTTGTCAAAAAAATCATAGAGCCAATGTGACCAAGTTAAAAACTTACTAGTTGTATACCTCCTAATTTTTGGCTTCATACCTATAAAAAATAGTAATATATTCAAATGTTTAAAGAAGTAGGGAGAAAAGCATTTACTGGGCCTTTGAGAAATTCGCTTGATTGATAATACGAAGTTTTTTTTTTCAAAATATTTATTCATCCATTCCTTAACGAAATCATGCAACCTTGTAAGAACCTCTTAAGGAAGAAACCCTAAAATATCAACAACTTGTTCATGAGAAGGATTTATGTATGTCTCTATTTCATGGCTATATTATATTTTCATTGGGTTATTCATATTACAATTTGAAAATAAAAAAATAACAATAAGGTTCAACACATTAATATCCATAAGGTACAATGCATAATCTATCTGATATACCATACAATCATCATAAATAGTGTTGTATGGATTAATCCGTCTTGCGGACAAGACCGATCTCCCTAGTACTAAAAGTATCTAGCAACAAACATCCAAATAGACTAATCTTTCTCTAAGCATATATGATCTATGAAAAGCTCTATATGGGTGTAAAAGACTTACCGTTTGTCCAGTGCTTGTTTGAAGTTGTTGTTATCCCTCGCGCGCTTGAAGGAGTTTCGCTTGTAAACCTGCAGTCACAAACAAGCAAAATATTACATAGCACCTGTATAGAAATCATCATAAACCATGCTTATCATAGTGATCAAGGAATCTATGAAATAAACCATTGATTGAAAGCTTATTGAGAAAAATGAGTATATTTGTATTAATTTTAAAAGAAGAAAATCCTTACAACCTGAGCCTTGATGTTGCACAGGACTTTCCGGGGTCCGAAGCAGGAGTCTCCTTTACTTTGATAAGCTCTGCACTCCTCCAACCAAGACAAATAGAGGTATGTAATCTCTCCTCACAAAAGTCTTAGTTAACTGAGTATAAATCTCAACAACACTTAAATTCAAATATTCTAAAAGCTTAAACTCCCTTTGAGGCTACCCAATGCCTCTTTTTATAGTGGAAAAGAGGAGGTTTTCTGTTCCAAGTATGAGGGGATAGAATCCTCCTTCAAAGGGATAAGCTCCTCACATCAAGGGGTTAGCTCCATAAGGTAAGGGATTCATGCACCTCACAAGAGTGGTTCTGCCACCGCAAGATCCATTCTAGTAGCTTCCAGAATTTACTTTAATTGAGATTTTTGGGATTTACTTGCGCCCTTTTAATCTTACAGGGGTCCACACCTATAACAAAGATAAAGTGCGTTCTGGAACGTAGGAAAGCTGAACATTGGGTGCGGGACCACAGGAAAGATAGCCAGAAAGTGCGACACCAAAGTTTAGGAGACTTTTAGGAATTTTTTCTGATTTTCAAGGCTTGACATGAGGAACTGATATGTTAGACTTGAAAAAGGGAGAAGTATGAGTAATAATGAGCTCATACACATAGCCGAATGTCAGGATGACAATTTTCAGTGTAACAGATTGCCCCCTAAAGTGCAAAGTCTAGAATAGATGATGCTGAAGTCTGTCATATATGAAGAGTGCAGTACTTTATCATTTCAAGGATCATCCTGTGGTCACCCCAGTCAGCACCTGTAAAAACATTCAATGCAAAAATATATATGTATAAATATCATCACTGAGGTAGGCATTCCCATACTCAGATTAAACTAACTAAAAATTGATTCAACTGTTCTGATACAGGAATGATTTTGAGCACATCACAGTATAGACATATGTGAACATAGTATGGATGCAGCCATCTGTTTATAAATAGTCCACTGTATAAATGATAACAAAATTCCTCGCATCTTGGATGGTAGAAACTAGATCCAGGGTCTTGATTTCCACATCTCGAACTAGTACGACTCTATCCATGCGAATGAATGTGTCGAAGTCGAACATGGTAGAAACCACTTGATTACCAGTCAATGATGTAAACTGTTAACAAGTGTGAGAGTAGCCACCAGTAATGTCAATGGCTCTCAAAGTACCCAGTACAATCCATGAAATGTGAATGAATGAGCTGAAGTCGAACACTTCACGGAATCATTCGATCGAAGGTCGATGATGTAACCCGTCGTTGAAAGCAAGAAACCTGCCATTAAGGCATGCAGATTTCAAGGTACTGACGATTTCTAGATAAACTTCCCAGATAATGAGTTGTCGTCGATAGAAAGCGATCCGTCGTAGGCAAGCCCACAACAAGAAATTATAGATCAAGTTTTGAAAATATATTGGCAAGGACTGACCCAGGGATGGTCAAAATGGATGACAGATATTTTGCAGATGAAAGGTTTATTTGAACTATCCTCTTGAACACATAACGACACTGCAGATGGCTTGGCGACAATTGACCCAAAGCTAATACCCAGAAACTGGATGAAAATTTTCAATGAGGTTTGATCAACTGTTAGGCAAAGGATTTCCCAACCCAGGTGAATGAAAGTTTCGTGTTCAAGAGTGGTTGACTGAATTTTCGAAGAATCAAAATACAACAAACACGCCTATTTTCCTCTCTTTTCCCCCACCATTTCTGGCAAGTACCTATTTATTTTTGACAAGCTTGAGGAGGATAACATTTGCTTGTTTATAAGCTCATCCTTCGGATGAGTCCAACTTAGTTTAAGATTCGAACCCTAAGAAGGAGTGGTTTGTTCTTGTTTGAAATTGAATAGGTCCTTTACTATTAAATTTTAACGAGTCTAGTATAGGAGAAACTCGGTGTTTTTCAATTTTAGGGAGTGAAAAGAAAAACTTAAGAAAACTCCATGGGTGTAATTTTTCGTAAATTTAGTCTCTCAAGCCCGAAAAAGGATAAAATAATGCGAGAGAGAACTCTATTGACCGTAATTAGTCAACGTATACCTTTTTCGTAAATAGTCCATTTCAGTCCGTAAAAGGGGTAAACTTATACTGAAGGGACGATTATTCATTTACTTTAACGAGTTCGAACAATCAAGTACTCGGCGATCTTTTCATGTTTAGAGAGTCTGAAAAGGGCTTAAAAGAGGACTCCAATATTTCGCTTTTTCGTGAATTTTTGAAAGAGTCCTAAAAAGTGATAAAAGTATGCTCTTTGTTGAAAAATGATCAACTCTCCTGAAAAATCCAATTTCTGCACAAAAACTTGAAACATTACACATACCTGTTTAAGATGAGTAAAAATGCTTCAAAAATACCCTTTTTAAAGTGAAAAATAAATAAATTAAAAATTCATCTATTCGAAAAAACTTATAAAAAGGACTTTTTCAACTTCATTTTTACCGTTCAAGTTCAGAGTGAAAAGTAGAAGCTTTTGGGTAAAAAAGTTCCTATAAAGATTCTGGAAAATCCGTCTGTCGAAATCGAGAACCGTCAGTCCCAAGTAATCCACGACCTCTTAATCTTGCATTTCATTCGTTTACAATTCATTTTCAGGCTTTAAATTTTATTTTTAACGAAGAAATATGGTTCGAAAATCGCCCGCGGGGGTCCGCAGGTGACACATATGGTACCTGCGGACCCCGACTTTTTCCTACAAAGAAAAAAGTCGTGGGTCTGCACTTTCCTTACAGAGCGTGTGCGTTCCTACGCACTGTTTACAAAGGTAAAGTGCGGTCCCCACACATTTAAATTTGAAACTCAAATTTCTCTTTTGCCGCCCAAAATTTTTCAAATTAGATTGTTCTAATCTATCTTTTTATGTATTGTAGGATTAACAAGATTTTGATTTGGAGAGAACGTGAACATGAGGACGTGGATGACGCCGCAATGCTCCATATGCCCACAATGCAAGCATTAAGAGCGTGCTGTTTATATAAATTCTGGGCCATCCAAGGCATGAGAGCACAGGTAGAGCTCCTGACATGGCTGGTAAATAGGTGGAACGTGTTGGACCAGTGTTTCATTATTGGCGGCCACCGGCTCGAAATCGAGCTGGAGGACATTTATTTTCTAACTGGTTTGTCCAAGAGGGGCGAACAACTTTCCTTGTTTGGGACTAGGCCAGGTGGCCAGACTGTCGCTAGTCTTCGGCAAGCATTCTGTAATGATGAAGCAGACCCCAGGGACAAACGGATTGATATAAAAACTATCATCCGTCCCGAGCTGAAAGTTATTGCATTTACTATTACCAGGCTGTGCGGGAGTGCAGCATTGCATGTAGCTACCGGTTCTCAGATGCGCATTGCTGTGGACTGTTTTCGCGGCACCATTTTCAACTGGTGTGACGATGTGTTGGCTAATATAAAAGGTCAACTAACTAGAGCGAAAAATGGGAAACTGAATAACTTTGGATATGGATCCATCGTCGTCTCCTTTGCTCTAGAGAGGATTCTGATGCTAGCTCCACAGAGTATCCCTGTTGATGCCGGTCGACTTAGAGAACCTAGGATGGTTCGTTGGTCCGCACTGATGGCCCGTCACGGTATTGAGGGTGCTGAGATTGTTCGATTTCCTTCTTCATATTTTCGTTGGCTGGATCGCCAACTTTTTGTCATAGAGAATTTTCCATATGCCGGGATAGATTTCCGCGGCGACCGAGAGATGACTCTCCCAGCAGGGGAACAGTGGGATGACTCAGGTAAAAAATCTTTCTTCAACAGTTTCTAAGTTCTAAATTTTTTATTTTTTACATCGTTATGAAAATTAATAACCAAAAGTTTTTTGAATACAGATATGGGCCCACGACGACTAGCCCATCTCCAACCTTATGAAAGAAGACAACCAGTTGTAGCCACACCAGCTCCAGCAGGCCAATCAGCAGAAATCTTGACTGATTTAGAGCATCATCTAGAGCGTTTGACTCTAGACATTCCGGAGACAGACATAGATGACATTCCACTCAGATTACAGAGATACGTGATTGGTGTTCCAGGACCTTTTAGGAGGTTCTTGTGCAGGGTGGCTCGGGCAGTTTTTTCTTATCGTGATCACCATCAGTGATGGGATGATCGTGCTGTAGACTCATATTTTGGAATTTTTGTGTTATCATTTGCCGATCATAAGGTGTTTCCAACCTATGATCGAAGACGATGTATATTTTTTGAAAAAACTTCTATTCTATGATATATATCACTATTTACCGGCTATCTTCGTACATTTTATGAATGTTGTTTGTTTTACTATTTCGATCACTGCAAATGGCGATTTATCATACTAGAAGAAACTGCATATGCTAATGTATTTAAATGTCTTGGAATATGTTGATATTCAATGTAGTCAAATTCACGTTCTAAGAGACAAACTCTTAAAAATAACCGTAACAACACTAGATTTCTAATGGCATAAACCCTGTTAAGCTGTAATACAACAAGTTCAAAATCCAACCTCACAATCAAACTCTGAATCCCAAATGATATGGACTCAGATAATAACTCAATCACTGCACTATATTCGGAAATGTTATTCGTTGTCTGACCAAGGCTTACCCCATGCATGGAAACTAACTCGTCAGAGGGTGAATAGATAACCCAAGTTGCGGAAGAAATGTTCCGTGTACTACGACAAGCACCATCAGCAAAACCAATGTAGGTTTGAAGAGACGTCGACATCTGAAATATCAAGAGTAAAACTCAGATAAGCAGGAAAAGTGATAAAAACACACTTCTAAACTAGGCACACCTTTCTAATCTAAGACACACCAGCAGTAAAGAAATCTAACCTAAAATATAAAAGATCTCCACACCAGGTTTAAGCATAATATCGCTTTAGATATAACCCATTTATGGGCTTATCTAAAGGGATACCATCAAAATCTATCAGCTCATAGGCCCCTTTTGCCAGCTTTCGCTTAACAATGAAAGGACCATGCCACATGGGCACGAATTTCCCAGCTCCTAGCTTATCGTTGGCTTGATCATAAACTAAGACTAGGTCTCCTTCTAAAAAATTTCGAGGGGTAACACTTCTATCATACTGAGCTTTTACTCTTTTGACATGAGCCTCGTTTTCTATTGCAGCGTTTCTCCGATTTTCATCCAATTGAGCCAAGTACAAAAAACGTTTCTCCTCTTCAGACGTAGCTGGGAGTAATTCTATGGCTAATTTCAAAGATGGACTTTTGCATTCAATCGGAAACACATCTTCCAAACCGTAAACGAGTTGAAAGGGAGTGAAACTAGTTGATTTTTTGACTGAGGTTCGATATGCCCAAAGCACTGAAAATAACATGGAATGCCAATTCGTCTTGTGAATACCAATAATTCGTCTGATCATGGTGACTAAAACTTTATTTATGGCTTCGACCAGACCATTGGCTTGCGGATAATATGGAGTGGAACTATCGTGGCGCAGGCCAAGCTGTTTTGTCAGTTCCGTCATCATGATATTTCGAAAATGGCTTCCATGATCAGTAATAATGGCTTGAGGAACACCGAACCTAGCAATTATGTGATTAAATACGAAAGTTGCAGCAGTCTTGCCATCAACCTAAAATGTAGGCATCGCCTCGGCCCACTTAGTAAAATAATATACTGCTAAGATAATATAGGCATGCCCCCCGGCCGAGTGAGGGTTACATGTAATAAAATCGATACCCCATTTTGCGAAAGGACCAACAGCAATTATGGGATGAAGAGGAGAGGGTGGCGCGCGCATATTACGATCAAAAAGTTGACAATTGTGGCATTTCCGTACCGCATAAATACAATCTTTGAATAACGACGGCTAGAAATAACCAACGCGCAATATCTTTTGGGTTGTGGCATACCCGGACATATGACTGCCACATGCTCTAGAATGGCAATCATTTAAAACCTTTTCAGCTTCTTCATGAATAAGACAGCGTCGGAAAACAGAATCCGCTCCACGACAATAAAGTGTATCACCAATAATATTATACTGTTGGGATTGGAAACATATTTTCCGTCGCTGAGATCGCGAGATTTCAGGCCAAAATATTGGGTTTGGAGATAAACGATAATATCTCCATACCATGGATCCAAAGTACTGATAAGAAATAGAGATTCGTCCGCAATGGGCTGCTCTGCCACAGTTTCAGTATCAGTAGAGGGGAAATCAAACATTAGTTCCGCAAAGACCAAGGATTTCTTCGCCTTGGATTTTTCAAATTCCAAGTCGAATTCCTGCAGGATGACTATCCATTTGGAATACTTGCCCCCTAGCAATTGTTTGGTCAAAATTTACAACATAGGGTTGCAATAAAAAATTACCGTAGTTTTGCGTAACAATATGTAATGTCTAAATCGTTGGACAGCTTGAACAGCTGCCAAAGCCAATTTCTCCACACGTGTATACTTAATCTCAGTCGGATGCAGATTTCGACTAAGATAGTAAATCACATGTTCAGTATGAGATTCGTCTTCCTGAACTAACACCTTCCCAATGGTGGAATGAGAAGCGGCGAGATATAAAATGTAATCCTGGTTGTAGTTGGGAGGATGCAATAACGGTGCATGGGTCAACACGTGTTTAAGTGCATCAAAATATCGATTAGCGATCTCATCCCAAGAGAATGGAATGTTCTGTTTCAGCAACCGGGTAAAACCTTTAGTAAGCTCGGCGTAGTTAGGAATAAATCGACGTAAAAAGTTTGCTTTCCCCTGCAAACTTTGGAGTTGGCATAAAGTTGAAGGAGGAGGTAATTTGACAATAGCTTCGACCTTCAACGGATCGACACGAATACCTGATTTTGAGACAACAAATCCCAGTAAACGACTCGACTCAACACAAAAAACACATTTGTGTGGATTCAGTTGAATTCGATAATGCCGACATCTCATAAAGATAGCACGTAAATGTGTGAGATGGTCAGCCCTGCGTGATGAATGAGCAGGTAAATCATCGAGATACGGTTGCACAATGTGCTTAATGTCATGAAACGCATAAGACATCGCCCTTTGAAAAGTTGCTCCAGCGTTCTTCAATCCAAAGGGTAGTTTGCAGTAAGAAAATGTCCCCCATGGACAAATAAAAGTTGTTTTTGGTTGATCAGCAGGGAGTATGTTTATTTGATTATACCCTGAAAAGCCGTCCATAAAGGAAAACATTTCACTATCTGCACAATCATTGATTATTTGATCGATATAGGGAGTTGGATAATTGTCTTTAGGACAAGCTCGATTGATATCCCTATAATCGATACATACTCGTATCGTTCCTTGTTTTTTAGTCACGGGAACAATATTAGATACCCAATCCGTTAAGGGAATCGGATAAATAAAACCTGCATGAAGTAATTTTTCAACCTCTGCTTTGATAGCAGTAGCTTTTCTAGGATGCATCTGACGTAGACATTGACGGACGGGTTTGGGATCCAGGTAAGTGTTAATTTCATGTACGACAATTGAGGGATCAATTCCTGGCATTTCTTCATAGGACCAAGCAAACACATCACAAAATTCTTGAAATAGGGCTTTATAAGTTTGAATTTCTTCTTCAGTACAGGAAGCACCTATATGAATGTTTTCAATTATTCCAGGTTTTACTGAAATGTCAATTGGAATCGTTCGAGAAATATTATCCAAATTTAACTCAGAATTTGGATTTTTCAATGGATTCTGCAGTTCCTTGACATATTCAGCAGTAAATATTGAAGCGAAATCATCTTCAAAATGATCTATTTCAGGTAAAAACGAAGATCGGTGATGTAGATCTTCCCATGGTAAATCGTCAACAGACAATAATTCACGAATCTGCTCATCAGAATGAACAGGTTCAGGAAATTCCGTTGTAGTTGAACTAGATATAGAAAGTGATTCCTCGTGGATCCCATTCACTGGATCAATTTCGGTTGAAGAGGGGTCGGAAAATGACTGTACAGCCTGATATGCAAGTTCAAATGGACTCAAAGGCATCATGCCATCAATTGAATCTAACTCGGATTCGAAAGGTACGATCCAAGGATCATCAAACATAACAGAGTCTGACGAAATCATATGAATAGTTGCAATAGAAGGCGATACGTTAGGAGGAGGAATGGCAAAAGTTCCTAGCAAACCAGAATCTTTAATCAAACCTACTCCAACATCGTTTTATGGGATAGCCGCTTTACCAACATGCTGGATTGTTTCTGTAGAGGCTGGGTCGGAAGAAAAATAACTTAACTGATCTATTGTAACGATCCTTCCTTGATATGGAAATTTTATGAGTCGGAAGACCAAAGAAACAACAGCAGTCATAGCATAAGACCAAATACGACCCAGAAGAAGGTTGTAATCAAGAGGGGCATCAACCACTTCCACATCTAGATTTACGATTTTACCTTCAACCCCTATGGGTAAATCCTGCAAAATACCAAAAGGGTGGAAACCTCGACCATCAAAAGCCTTAAGAATCGTCGGAGATTGGTTCAGTGTAGGAGAACCAAGCGATTTCCAACACTAAATCGACATAATACACGTTGAAGCTCCCTCATCAATCACAGTCCGATAGATCGGTCTATTTTTTACTGTCACTGGAATCTGGAAAGCCATTTGGTGAGGTAGGCGAGGTGTACTATTTTCTAGATCAAATATTATAAGATTAGAATCCTGAATATCAACATCTCCTATGGCAGACAAAAGAAATTTACGTTGTGCTGGGCATGATTGCAGCACTTCCAAAGCCAACATCGCTAAAGGAGAAATAACTAAGTCCTCAACAATGTTGTAATTCTAAGCAGCTCTTGCATGTGGATTGAAAGCTGATTTATGAAGAACACCTTTAGCAGGCGGTTTGATTATTAAGTCTGGATTTGGTTTCTCGATCTGTAGCGGACCAGAAACAGGAGGAGGAGTAGTAGATGTATTTGCATTAGAAGATTCTACTTCTTTACCATCAACAGGATTCTTAGTACCATAATCTTTCGATCGTGTCGCAATCCTTACATGAGACATCATCAAAATGGGCTCTTCTGAATTAGTCGAGGTAGAACCAACCATCTTACTATCTTGAGTCAGAAAGGGATCCTTCAAGACAACAGGTTGTGAACCTTTGATGAATTTCGCAACCTCGGCCCGACGTGGGCATTCCTTAGTAAAATGATCTTCATCACAAATGTAACAAGGATAACGTGGTTTACATTTTTCGTCATTGGATTCATTTTTATCAGTTTTTTTCTTTCGAATTATTTTTGCTTTTACTCTTCCCTTTCTTTTTACTACCGGAATTATATTTAGCTGTAGATGTCTCCACAACATGAATATCGGCAGAAACTTCGGGGGAAGATTCTCCTTTCGGGGAATCAGGTAAATTTATAATTGGAGAAGAATTCTTTGAATATTTCTTCTTACTTTTAGTATTGACCGTACCAATCATACCATCATCGGCATGAGACCCTAAAGGAGCAGCAACTATTTGACCTTGTTTTGGAAGGTCTGGGATTTTTTCATGTAAAGTACCTGACTGCGTGTAAAAGAGGTCAAGGTACTGAGCTTGAGCAATTAATTGCTCTTTAGTAACAACACCAGCCTTAGCTACATCTTCAGTAATCTTGGGTAACAATGATTTAACAAACCATTCTGCCAAAATTTGATCTGGAATATAAACTTTCACCAAACGTCTCCTACGTCGCCATTCATGAATATGATCAGAAATATACGTAGACGTGGATTGTTTCAACGAAGTTAATAATTTCGTGCCATTGTCGTATCTGACCGACAACTGAAAATGAGTCAAGAAGGCAGTCGCTAACTGACTGAAATTATGAAACGAGCCTCGTGGTAACTCAATGTACCATTTGGCTACAAGACTAATAAGAGTTCTTTGAAAAAGACGTAAGCGAATCGAATCATCAATGATTGAATTAGACGCACACCAAAGGTGATAAGTCATGACGTGATTTGATGGATCCTCTCCTGACTTACCTTTGAATTTTGGTATATCACTGGGCAAATTATGCGGCATTGGCGGCCAGTACTGAAAATAGAAAATTGGATCATTTGTAAGGCACGTCAAATCAGGTAAATCCAAAGTTGCGATAAATGGTAACTGACGTTAGGGTCACGAAAACCTTGAGTAGCCAAAGTAGTTCTAGGAGGTGGATACCCAGGATAACTGGGAATTGGATTAGCATTAGGAATTTTATACCCTCTTGGAAAACCAGGATTAACCGGACCGAACTGGGGTTGTTGAGGCTGTTGATAAGTATAGCCAGGGTACGGTTGATACTGATAGTTTGGATTTTGTGTATAGGGACCGAATTGTGGTTGTCCCTGGTACGGTTGATACGTGAATTGCGGTTGACTTGTGACAACTGTACTTGTACCGGCTTGTCCCGTAGGCATCTGAACCGAAGATCCTGACTGGGGTACAGAGACTTGAGGGATTTGCACAGATGCAGGGATAGACGAACTCGAGGTTACAGATACTCCAGAAACAGGTGTTACAGGTTGGACAGGTGTAGCATCAGTTGCAGTAGTTTGAGGCGGAGTCTTAGGTGAACTAGGACCAGCTTGCTGAACAGTACTAGGTGCAGAAGGTTGAATAGTAGGCTGGATAGGTTGCTGAGTTGGACCAGAAATTAAAGGTTGTCCAGGCTGATAAGGAAACTACACATTAGGCTGCATAGGCTGTTGATATTGGGATGGATCCCACACCATATTCATTCCGGGGTATTGTCCCGTAGAAGGTTGAATGTAAGGACCATAACCTGGTTGAACGTAGGGTTGATAAGTAAGTGGTACATTTCCGGCTCCTTGAATAGATGGCTGACCAGAAGGCTGTTGGAAACCTTGAATTGGGTACTAACCTTGAGGTTGATAACCCTGAGGCGCGTACTGAAGCTGGGGTTGATAAGGACCCTGAGGAGCATATTGAGTTTGGGGTTGACCTTGGGGCATATACTGTCCTGAAGGTTGATACCCTTGAGGTGTGTACTGTCCTTGGGGTTGTCCCCCAAAATAATATGATTCCACAGTTTTTCCTAGGAAAAAGTTACCTTGAGGTTGCCCCCCAGGCGGTAACTGACTTCCTGAAGGTTGCACCCCAGGCAGTAACTGACTACCTGAAGGTTGCCCCCCAGGCGGTAATTGACTACCTTGAGGTTGCCCCCCAGGCGGTAACGGATTTCCCTATATTGGCCCTCCAGGCGGTAACTTACTGCCTTGAGGTTAAGGATTCGGAATATTACCAGACATCATATAAATTTGTGCTGCGTTCGACGTTTCAGTTTTAACACCACTATTACCAGATGACAACATTTGTTCGATGGGTTGAGGAGCTGCTCCCGAGAAAGTACCAGACAGAGCCTGATATCCCGAAGGAACAGAAGGACCATCATGTAAAAATGATTCCGGTGTCTGGGAAAACATGGATGACTCTTCGGCCATAATGGATTGTGGATAGTAACCTCTGGGTGTAGGATGAAATGGAACTCGAGGTGGAGAAAAAGCAAGACCCTGATTCTCTAAAAAGTTTGTTAAGGATAGATACCAAGCACTAGTTCGAATAGGGCTGTAGAAAATAGATTCATGCTCCCTAAGATTTAAGGATTGAGGGGAGTCGAGAAGATATATATCTTCGTCTGGATTAGTAAGTTCTTCAATGGAAATAAGACCAGTTGGAAGATCGTCAGTGACAATATTTCTTACCCTAGGTGCATCAAGATCGCTAGAAGTTGGTGAAATAAATCCTGAGGATGTTTCCAAAATAGAAGGTTCAGTTTCAGGTTCAGAGATTTCAGGTTCGTCAGCCAGTTCACTGGAAGCAGGAATACTACCAGTAACTTCAGAAACTGAAATCGGTTCTTGAATGTATTCTGTTGTAGGTATTTGATGATCAGGATGGACAACTATGGATGAACTTCCAATTTCTGTTGATCTAATCCTACCACTACTGGATGATACCAGAGCACGAAGCCCTTCAAGCTGACTTGGTGAATATTCAGGGGGTTTCCCTTGTAGTCTTCGCGATTGTCTCGGCAATTCCACCACGATCAAATATTAACTAATCACACGTAAACAAAGAAAATCTCAATGAAAACACCTAAAGTCTCTAAAGAAACAAACAGCTAAATCACACGCTTAAAAATCTAAGAGTTCAAACCACACACAAACAGTAACTTTTCGTATTAAAAACACTAGTTGGTGATGAAATCCAACTTAGTAGAAATTTAACACAGAAAGGGCGATTGGAACAGTTACCCCGACAACCTGCTTAATGAAACAGACTGGCACAAGTTTCCTCACAAAACCATCTCGTGTGAAGAGAACCCCCCAGAGAGTCCAAGTGAGTCTAGTCGACGTCTGCTCCAGGTACAGTGAGATCTTTCCTTCACCGTCACCTTAGGAAATAATCTTAAGATAATAGACACTAAGGTTACCAACAGTAACAAATATAATTGGGGGAACAGTCTACGATCCGATTTCAAGCGCAAGGGCAGAGTAGCAAGCTCAATCCCCTTGAAGGCTCCTCGATATGGTTAATCCTAGGTTTACCGACAAGTGACCCCAGACTCCTCGACAATGGTTAATCTGAGGTTTACCGTTTTTAATACGCGCAAAATCTTCTATCTTCCCCAATGAAACAGAATTGATTGTCTCAAAGGTTCGGATATGATCTTGTGATTGACTTCTTTAAGAGAAGCTTGCCAGATTATACAAATTACAATTGGATTTATCTCCTACCGCAAGATTTGTCTACTTGTTTGTTTTTACTACCTTGGCGAGTTAACTACTCCCTGCTCCAAGATACTAGCCTAAGCTATGTTGGTGATAAGAGCCCTAGAAAATAAAAAGATTGCTATTTGAATTTTAATTAAGCGTTACTTTTAAGAGCTGTTTCTTAAGTCAATGGGTGCGGAAATGAAACTCTGATGGTGTGAAGACTCGATTTCCAAAAGACACTAAAAATGCACCTAAAAATGACAATCAAATTGTTTTCTTTCAATGAAATTCTAATTAAGGAAAAGTTAGGGAATGCAACTCTTTAATAAATGATTCCTTATTTAAACATAAAGAATACTTTGAAAGAAAATATTTTTGTCTTTTCCAACAAATGATCAAAGCTCACAATAAAAATCCATTTACTTTCCAAAAACTTGAAGCTATAAAACAATTTTCCTTCAAAAGAAATCTAGAAATTTTAAAAGTACTAAAAACTACAAACTAATTTCGAGATCTACAAAGTTTAATAGCACTCAAAACTACAAACTTTAATAATCGAAATGAATAAAAGCTTTAAGATTTTTTTGAAGAATGTTTTACTTAGTTGTTTAGAAAACTAAGGATCTATTCGTCCAGAATAACAAACAGATCGAAAACACTCAATTATGTTTTTATAAAAAATGAAATTCAAAAACCAATAACAAAGTTTCTTTTCAAAGATTTGCAAAGAAACAGGTAACTCTATTTCTCAACAAAAGGATGATTTCACAATCAGGTCGGATCCAGCAAAAAGACCAAAAAGACCAAGGTAATCTGAGGTACTTCAAAATGTCAAATGCTTCAAATCACTACAAAGACCAAGTGAAATGTAATCCAAAACGCAAAACTTCTAGAAAATAATCAAAACACCAATACTGCTGAGATTCATTAACAGAAAGCTTTTGACAGAAACAATCATCAATCTGGGCAGAAAACAAAAACTAAAAATCAAAATCAAGATAAACTAAAGAAAGAAATCTGAAGTTTTTCAAAACTTTAACAAGGTCCGCAGGCTCCAAGATGTCACAGGTGCGGTCCCGCACTGTTTACACAGGAAAAGTGTGAAACTGCCTGCACTGTGAAAACAAGGCAAAGTGCAGTCCCACGAAAAACTAGAGAAAAACTTAAAGGATTTCAAATCTTTCAAAAACAGAGAAAACCTAAGCTACCCAGGCAAATGTCAATCAATCAAAAACCAAGAAAAATGTTTCCTCAAATCAAAATAAAAGAGAACCAAAAACAACAATTTCTTTCCCCAGCGGAGTCGCCAATTTGTTGTATGGGTTAATCCATCTTGTGGACAAGACCGATCTCCCTAGTACTAAAAGTATCTAGCAACAAACAGCCAAATATACTAATATTTCTCTAAGCATATATGATCTATGAAAAGCTCTATATGGGTGTAAAATACTTACCGTTTGTCTAGTGCTTGTTTGAAGTTGTTGTTATCCCTCGTGCGCTTGAAGGAGTTTCGCTTGTAAACCTGCAGCCACAAACAAGAAAAATATTACATAGCACCTGTATAGAAATCATCATAAACCATGGTTATCATAGTGATCAAGGAATCTATGAACTAAACCATTGATTGAAAGCTTATTGAGAAAAATGAGTATATTTGTATTAATTTCAAAAGAAGAAAATCCTTACAACCTGAGCCTTGATGTTGCACAGGACTTTCCGGGGTCCGAAGCAGGAGTCTCCTTTACTTTTATAAGCTCTGCACTCCTCCAACCAAGACAAATAGAGGTATGTAATCTCTCCTCACAAAAGTCTTAGTTAACTGAGTCTAAATCTCAACAGCACTTAACTTCAAATATTCTAAAAGCTTGAACTCCCTTTGAGGCTACCCAATGCCTCTTTTTATAGTGGATAAGAGGAGGTTTTCTGTTCCAAGTATGAGGGGATAGAATCCTCCTTCAAAGGGATAAGCTCCTCACATCAAGGGGTTAGCTCCATAAGGTAAGGGATTCATGCACCTCACAAGAGCGGTTCTGCCACCGCAAGATCCATTCTAGTAGCTTCCAGAATTTACTTTAATTGAGCTTTTTAGGATTTACTTGCGCCTTTTTAATCTTACAGGGGTCCGCACCTATAACAAAGATAAAGTGCATTCTGGAACATAGGAAAGCTGAACATTGGGTGCGGGACCGCAGGAAATATAGCCAGAAAGTGCGACACCAAAGTTTAGGAGACTTTTAGGAATTTTTTCTGATTTTCAAGGCTTGACATGAGGAACTGATATGTTAGACTTGCAAAAGGGAGAAGTATGAGTAATAATGAGCTCATACACATAGTTGAATGTCAGGATGACAATTTTCAGTGTAACAAATAGGTTCAATATTAGAAAGATAGAATTTTGTTAAATCAATCATATCCTCATGTTCAATACACTTATTAGAATTAAAAGCATGTGAATAACACAATGAGTGTAAATTTACATTTGTAAGCATACTATCGTTGAATTCAAGATTGCAAGAGAGATTTATTGGTTCATATTCATATTCATCGTATATTGGTGGTTTGGAATAATCGACATAAGTTTCATATGCAATAGAATTAGAACTACTAAATATACTGCCACATATTGTTTCTTCTAAAGATGACTGAGAAACCGAGTCACCTAATTGAAAAGGTTCCTAATCAATTGATTGTTGATGTGCATATAATGTAGTTTTTTCCTAATTGGGTTCTATAGATGTGTCCTCTTCAAAATACACTTTCTTTGAAAACTTCTTTAGTACTATAATCAGGGAAATAGGATAGAAATAAATAAAAACCAATATGAGTTATAATAATTTCATATAGTCTAGAACATATATACAACTTTGCATGTTATCTCATCTCATGTTCAATGGAACATTTAGTTTGTAGACAAAAGGAAGATAAACATGTTCCCTTAAAATCATCGAGTTTGTAATCATCTTGCGAACTTAAAATTTCATATTCATTATGAAGAAATTTAAAATCGATCTCTTAATCACTATCATAACATTGGTTTCCTAGAGAATTTAGATTAGCATATTCATCTAAATCACAACAGTTATGAGAAATTTATTCCATTGGATACACAATTTTGTACTTTTTTCAAAAATGAGAATGAAAAGCTCTTATAGGGGGGATAATAGGAGGAGGAAGTTTCCTATATCATCGTCTAGTGTCTCCTTCCAAGGAAACCATAAATAATTTCATAAGTACATCCTCGTGGTAAACCCTAAATTATGAATGAAAAGATGAAAATCAATCAAGTGTTGTGAAGGGTTGTCTTCATTGTTTTCTCGAAAGCGAGGAAGGTAGTTGTATAATACATCTATATCAGGCATATGACTTGGAAAACTACTTATGTTAGAAAAATAAAGAGGAGAAAATAGTGAATCTACCAAAGAATCCCAAGAAAAAATCATTTAAAAAATATGAACAATACAAACAAGTTAAGGAGTTTCCTTGTGAAAAATTAAAGAAATAAATATTTGCTTGAAACTTCCAAGGCACATTTTTTTGTGCTCATGTTCACCAACAAGTCAAATATTCAACCATTTTCCATTCGCCAACGAAACAAAACATTTACAATTCGTTCCTTGGCATTGGCACTAGAACAATGTTGGTTTCCAAATTTTTTCGGCGATAGAGAACAACCTGAAAATACACCCCCTAAGGAAATAAGGATCCTCCCACTTTAGGATAGAGACTGGAACTCTTTATCCATAGGGGGTATTCCCTATATTTAATATTATATAAATGGAGTTTTTATAATGAAAAATAAATGTGGCTAGATCATACGTAAGAGAGTATTTTGATTAAAAGAGTGGTTAAGTTGTGAAGTAAGAGAAACTTATAGACAATAAATGATAGATGAAACCCATATAATATTTAAGCATGTGATTCAAATAAATAACATCAACACGAAAATAAAAGGACACAAATTGCAATGTTCAATAAACATAAAACTAGAAAACAAACATAAAATTAAGCATATTTATATTTTCATTAAAGGATTACTTATCATAATAAAGGAAATGGAATGACACAATATCAGGTATTGTTGTATCTTGATATCCATACAAATATAACTATCATGAACAAATTTTCCCCTCATAGTATGAATATCGCGCGACACATAAATTCATTATTGGTTGCAACAAGACAATATTGAGCAAGTCAATGATTAGCTTGTTAACAAAGGTTATGATATAAACATGTAAATAAATTGAAATTAATAAAAAGGACAATAAAACACATTGCTGATATAATTTATATTTATATGAAATGTTGCAATGAAATTACCAATACCAAGCATTTTAAATTTACATACACAAGAATTCACATAAATACCTCAATTCGTATTCCTCTTATAGTATTTATATCAGAGAAGAAATCAAATACGATTATATAATATAAAATTAGAACATTGATCAAGTTAATGGAACAAATTACTAATTTAAATCAACATATGAGAACACAAAACAAATTTTTAAAAAAATCATAAAAAAAAAATTCTATATATAAGAACTGCATAACAAAAAATTATAGAGATATCAGGATCTCGCGAGTGCATCAAGTGAATTCATACCATTAAAATATAAGTCTCCTAACCTCCAAATCCACCAATCCCCTCTCAAATGAGAAACAAGGGCTTATATTCAAGAGAGTCAAATAATTGGTGTGTAATTGCTTGTTTAACTACGTAATTAAAAGGAAAATGCAAATTATTTTCGAAAACCAAATGGTTTTCCTAGATAGATTAAACATTTTAGGTTTTTTTTTAATGCAACACCAAATGCATTAAAAATCTGAAATAGTTTCCTCCATAATTATTTGTTGAATTATTTGTCCAAATCTTTAACCAATTTGTACTTAACTCCCTACATCAAGCAAATGAAAGTTATTCTTTAATATTTACAAAGTGTTCCATACATAAAATACAATAAATGTACCCCTTACCTTGTAAGTATAGTCGTTGGAAGACCACCGAGTTGTAAACCGCCCTCTTTAATTAGTTTTTCTGGTGCAGGTGAAGAAATGTGATGCTTCCCGGTTACGAAGATGAAGAACAACTCATGTGAAGCTTCATTATTGAGCGAAGATGCAGATAAGGAAAAGCTTGACAGCGTGTTGGGGTCTGCTGATTCTTATGATGTGCTCTCCGAATCAAAATTATTTGGAATGATGGACTGAAGAATGGTTCTAACGCGGGAGTTTGTTCCTTAATGAATCAAGAGCATATCAACAAAAGGAGTAAATCCGATTTAGCTATCGGATGGAGTGAGAACCTGCTCGAATGTTCTAAATCGTTGGTTAATTACAACATATCCCCTGCTAGCAGTGATAGCACTAATGTGGTTGTATCACATGAGTTGAGGTGCGATGTAATCTTGGATAGCAGTGACTTCAATATCTTGGTTGTAGCTGGTAGGGATTCCAGGAATGAAGGGTGAAACAACTCATTGGAGCACCAAGAAAGGAGCAGTGTGAACCTAGCTGATACTAGGCTCAATAGCGTAGGGTTTACCTCTAATTTAAAAATGTATTACCGCTGGTAAGCATGTTTTTGCATCATGCGAGGATGGAGCTACTAAAGGTTTAATGAATAAGTTGTGGAGCAACCCTTGAATGTTAAATTCAGTAAAGTGCCTAACCTATAGTAATAGTGAATTACTAGCTGTCAGGTTTCGCGCTTTCTCCTCAATCAGGCTTGATAGGCTGAGAGTTAGTGGTTGTTCCTCGTTAGATAATATCTGGGTTAATGATATTATCTTTAGGAACACTTCGAAGCCATCATCAGAGATTGAAGGTGAGGTTGGTAAGGCCGATTATATAGTGTTATCAGCAACATTAGAATTGATGGCAACATGAAGAAGCATTATAATATTGATTCCAGCATAAGCCCTCAGCTTGTGAACAACTTAGGAGGTTGCATCCAGGGTTGTGTGGAAAGAAACCATGTATGTATGAAAGGCATTCAAGATAATGAATTAGGCTATAGTGAGAGAAATCCTATTAATGGTCCCAGAAATAATAAAAAGGTGGTAAATTTTTCCTCCGTAAATTTGGATCAGGAAGAAATCAGAATACTCGGTAAATTTTTGGGATTTTTTATTGCTCCTAAATACATTCCGAAGGAAAGCCTCATCTGCAGTATTGAGGATGGGATTTAGGGATTAACCCTTGAGGACAAGGAGGCATTAAGACAAGAATGTGCCATTATAATGAGGAAGTAAAGAATACCTAAAACTAATCTGAGCAGAGATGAGCTTAATACTCTTAAATCCATTCGCAACAATGATAAAATTGTGGTTCTTAAAGCAGATAAAGGAAGAGCTATTGTGGTTTTAGACAAGGATGATTATATATACAAAATGAATCAGCATCTTTACTATAGCAGCAATAAAAATATTAGTTCCAATCCCATGCCTAAGGTGATATAAGAAGTAAAAAAAGGCTATCATGGAATCTAGTCTTGATGATAGACTTAAAAATAAGTCGATTACCTCCTCTGAGGCCATCCCTAGAATTTATGAATTACCCAAAATTGACAAGGAAGGTATTCCTCTCAGACCTATAGTTAACACTATAGGATATCCCACCTACGAACTGACGAAATATGTTGCCAAGATTCTTAAACCCCTAGTTGGAAACATGAAATCCTTCATAAAAGAATCTAATGATTTCGTAAAACTTATTAAGAATGAAAAGGTTGAGGATGATGAAATTTTGGTAAGTTTTGATGTAGTATCATTATTTACCAAAATCCCACTAGATGAGGATGTTCAAGTGATTAAAGATGTAACTGATCCCAAAACAACTAAGCTTGCTAATTTTTTTTGCGTTCCACTTTTTTCAGCTTCCAAGGGGAATATTGTGAACAAGTGTCTGGTGTTCTGATGGGATCTCCTCTCTCACCCATTGTTTCTAACTTATTCATGGAGTAATTTGAAAATATGGCCCTTGATTCCTTTCCCCTAAAACTAGCTTGGTGGAAGAGATTTGTCAACGACACTAACATAAAATGGACTCATGGTAAGGAGAATCTTGAGAAATTTTTCAATTACCTAAACTCTATTTCATCAGAAATTAAGTTTACCATGGAGGTTGAAGAAAACAGGAGCATTCCTTTTTTGGATGTCTTGGATATCAAAAAAGAGGATGGTACCCTTGGGCATTAGGTATTTATAAAGAAGACTCGCACTGACAGTTATCTTCACATAGATTCCTACCATCATCCAGCTCAAAAATTCGGTGTTCTGAATACCATAGCTGTTAGGGCTCTTAGGATTTATGATTCTGAGAAACTTAACAGTGAAATCAATCACTTGACCTCTGTATTTAAGGGTACTGGATATAAAGAGAGAGATATTAAGAAATCATTAAAGAGAGTTGAGCATTCAATCCTTTCTCACAAGCATCAAGAACCTCAGAATTCGAATGGTAAGGTTTTTCTACCAATGATTGCAAGGGTTCTGGGAAAGGACATAGTCGTGCAATTTACCGCCGCCGGAACAATAAGACAAAAAATACGATCATTTAAAGATAACATCAATCAAGGGCAGCCTAAAGGAGTTTATAAGATTGATTGTTCCTGTGGGAAGAGTTATATAGGAGAAACTGGTCGATCCTTGCAGATAATATTGAAAGAGCACAGAGCCGATATTAAGAATGGGAGATCTCGTACCTCATCCCTTGCAAAACACTCTTCAAAAATGAAGCATCACACATGTTTAGAGGAGGCCAAGATCATCGCTAGAGAAGGAAAATACCACAGAAGAAAAATCAGAGAGCTCTTGAGATTATGAAGCATCCTCATAATCTCAATAGGGATGGAGGGAACGAAATTAGTGATAGTTGGCTTCATCTCATTAGACAAATTTGCTCCTCCAACACGTCTTACCAGGTACAGTATCCCAGATAGAATTCTTTTCCTTTTTATTAGGGTTTAATCAATAATTAAGTTTTTTTTTCTAAGTAAGGTTAATCTATTAACAAAGGAAATAATTTACATCATGGCCGAAGCCAAATCTTTGCCCAGACATGTGGCAATCTTGACAAAAAAGTCAGAAAAAAACACTGCCCTCATAAGGGGAAACCAACCTTGAAAAATTTTCAAACTGTTGCACTGCCCTCACAGGGGTACCATAGGTTGATGCCTCTGAATATTACTTCAATTACAACATTCAAAAATAGAAATGTAATCCGACACATCAAGATAAGCAAAAACAAGCCCGATAGAATGGGCCGCTAGGCACGAAAACCAGACAAGAAAAGAGCAGTTACTCATCAGGCGATTCTTCCACAATTCAGCACTAGAATGCAGACATATCTCCATATTTCTTTAACAGGTCCGTGATGGGAGAAGCTTCAGGCTTGGAAGGTCCTGGATCTCCTTGCGCCATCTCCATGTCACGAACCCCGCTCGCTTGTGCCTCCTTGCCCTGCGCGTGCATCGACCCCGCCTAATGGTCCGAAATCTGGGCTTTTTCTTTACTCAGACCCGCCGGACAAGTGCTCTGTTCTTCTGCCTGGGGCTCTTCATGGAAAAAAACAGTAATTGAGGCAGTGACGCGAGGGCGGTTTAGAGAACAATTGAATGAGAAATGCACTGTATGAGGCGTGGGAGAAGGCAAAGCAGTGGGGATTGGAGGAGCCGAGGAGTCCAAACGGTGGCAAGTTCCATGAACACGACCCCTCCCACTTTTGGTGTTAGGATAGCGGCCCGAAAAATAGTCACTGGAATGAGAATACAACTCGGAGGTGGAGCTAGAAGGAGTGCGCAGGGGTTGGATTTTGGTGCTACCCCTGCGGCAACGCATACGTTGACGTAAGTGAGGCATTGGCTTAGTCTCTGCAGAGGGCACGAGAAGAGGCGGAGGAGCAAGAGTGAAAAAGGCTTGAGGAAAGAGAAAATTCAAAGAAACTGAGGCAGACAGTCAAAGGCCAGAACGAGAGAAGTGCATATTATCACCAAGGTCTAAGCAGCAGCTCAGCGGGCTTCTTCTACCTGTCATAGTGCACACACTTGGGAACCCAGCAGCCAGAGAGCACCTGCAATTCATCGGCTGAGGAGCGTCTGAGAAACCAGAGCAATTCTCCATATTATCAACCCAAATGGAATTGCTTCGAAGAACGCCCAACATTAATCTCTCATTGATGAGAGCTGAAGGCCGAAGCATTGAGGCGCATGCAGAGTCGCATAGGGGAGTGGACGTCGAATCTCGAACAACACCAGAAGTTGATGCATTAGATACGTTGTGATAACGGGTTCTCCTCACAGTCTCGTTTTTCCCCAGGTCTTCCACAATTCTTATGTTTGATAATTAAATATATTCCACAATATTTTAATTCAATGTATTCCCCACAGTACAATTCGCCTACAATACGAGTGCACCACCTTTCAACCTTAATCTCCCCATCTGATTTTAATAACCCAGCAAACATTAAATAAACATCTTTAACGTATTCTGGACTTTTATTCTATCGTTGAAACTTATAACAAAGGTTCCAACCTGACACATTAAAGTCAACGCTTATAATAGTCCTTAGGTCGGGTCCACCTTTACAATCGGTTGTTTAAATAAAATGTAGCTGCCACACCTTAGGTTAACCTCTGTGCTACTTCCGAAGGCGATCATCGTGCGATGCAACTTCCTCCAGATCAACGGTATGTATCAATATCGCACCGAGTCTTTGGTCGATGGTTAATGTACGATGGCGCGCAGTGGGAGCAGTTTTTCAACCTCGCCCCATGCCACGTGTCGATCTTTCTATGGAATCGCTCGCGAATGGAGAAAATCGCTTGCTCCACAAAAGCGGTGCGATGCAAACCGGAAACCGCCTTTACCATTCACTCCAAACCACGTTCACTGTTCCTCTCGATCACGGTTCTGCTTCTTCCTCGATGCACCAAGTTTCGGTCTTCTCCAACACACCAGGTTCTGCGCTACTCCTTTACGCTCAGGTTCCGCCCGTTCTTCATAAAAAGGTTCTCCTCCCCGCGCAATCTCAACACTATATTTCTTCAGATTTCAACCTCGTTCGTCGGTGTTCTTTTCATCCGACGCAGAGTTCCTACCACACTGCAATCAATTCACTAACCGAGACTGCAATTCTCACACAAGGTTTTATCATGCGTTTCTCATATATACTCTATCACAGGGTCTCATCGATACAGAATTCTTCTATCTCAAAATCGATCCTTACAGTGATCAATTCACCTCACATTACAAGTCAATTCTCAGAAAACGATCAAAACCCTGATTTCAAATTACTGACAGTGCTTTGCGCATAACTCAATACAATCAAGGCATATACAATTTGGACACAACATCGACAAGAAGGTCGATTCCTACAATGACGCACATGATTCAGTTTACCAGAGTTTGAGCCAACAATATCGGTACAATGTTGAAATTATTTATATTCTACACATTATCATACACTCTCCTTTCTGAATACACAGACAGACTCTTAGCTCGATTTGTAGAGTCCTAATCCTACAAGAATTTAAGGCCAATTCATGCAGGAATTTCACCAATAAATGCACAACTACGAAAGGTACTCTCCACAAAGAGTTAAACAACATATGCACAATTACACTGAGACAATTTCCTCAAATTATTCGACCAAGAAGACATAAGTCACACATGGAACTTATAAGCAGTTCTCCATAAATAGATATATATATATATACATACAGGCGATCAATCTCAAAAGAAATTTCTTACAAATTCATGACATGCCAAATATTCAGTTCAGTGGCCATTATCCTCCTACTCTGTTGCTGAAGAGGTTCTCTACCTCTAACTCTCTCTCTCCCTCCTCTATTTAGACTCTTCAGGGTTACATTTATACCACAAGGATGACCTGAATCGGTTCAGGTCTCCAGATAGTTCAGCAACTCTTAGCATTCCCAATTCCTAAATTAGACTCAATAACTGAACTAAATCTAAACTGACTCTTCGTATTCCTATCTTAATCAATTTCTCATGTTCTCAAAATGACTTGAGAACAATTACAATTACCTACCAAATTTATTCAAACTATTAATATTTACAAGAATATTTAAGAACATGGGACCCCCTATGTCTACTTATGTACAAAGTAACTTTTGAGCCTAATGCCCCTACATCAGACTCCCGAGCTTCAAATTATTCATGGTCTCCTGATCATGTGCTCTTCGTCTCTACCTCTAGGATCCCATACTTGGTTTTTCTGTTGTCCATCAGCTGCATCATTCTTCAACTGATCTTCTCCAGGCCTCCAAACTTTGTTCTGTAATCTGTCCCCAGCTATGCTTTCACAATCTGCCATTATCTTTCTCCTGCCTTCCTGCTGTTGTCTTTTTCTCCTGAGTCACTCTCATCATCAGTCTTCTGATGTACTCAATCTCCATGTCCAGCTTATCTTCTAGTTGGAAATCATCTTGCCCTCTGCTGCTACCTTCAATCTTTGTCGCCACCAATATTGTTGCTCTTGTTGTCTCACATGCTATTAACATGTTTATTTCTTCTTTAGGTGCCATCCTCCATGTTGCATCTGCTACTGCCAATGTTGCCTCTGCGCAAACATCCTGAATATCTCTTAGGATATTTCCCTCTGCAGCACCCTTCTTTTGTTCACGATCTGCAAATTCATTCTCATAAAACAATCCACTATTCAAATTCCTACCAGTAGTGACATACTCCTCTAGTATACTAGTAAACAAAATTTGATTATGCAAGCTAGTATCTACTCCTCTCTTCTTCACAGCTTCTGGCATCCTTGCTCCAGGGTCTGCAATCCCTTTCTCTTCTTCAAATGCTCCCAGCAAACAACTCAGCCAATTCTCCTGTGTTTTTTTTACATCTTCAAGATGCTGGAAGTTAGACTCAACATTTTCTTCTTCTTTGTGGGAAATCTTCAGCAATTTCCTCTCATCCTCTTGATGGATTCTGGAGATCCAATCAAGTTCTCTAGCCACTGTATCTTCATCTTCTGTCAACATGGAATTTTGATTCTTCCTCGCTTCAGCAGCTTCCAAAACTTGTTCTTCAAGATGGCTTTGGCCTACCCAACTATCCAACTCTTTTTTGTCAATGGTAGTGAAAAATCCCTGCATATGAGACATGGTTGTCTCATCCTCCTTCAGCAACAGTTTTTCTCCTTCCGAGGCAATTTCAAAGGATGAATTGTATTTTGCATCACCTGTACACATAAACAAACTGTCAGTGTTAAAACCATGAGACCCAATGATCTCAATTGATGGCCTGGTCACCAATTCTTCTCTCGGCATTTCTAAGTCTGGTTCAAGGCTCAAAAATTCTTCATCATCTTTCTCTGCACATGGATCATTAGCAGTAAAGATCCAATGCTTCAATGCCTCCTTTTCCTCTGACAACACATCGGTATGTTGTGTAGAACTCTTTTCCAAACCTTCTATCAGCACCTCAACATGTTGATCTGCATCCTTCATGAGACTGTCAGCTAGCCTCACTCTTCTTCCATAATCTGCTCCATGAACTCCATCCATGAAGATCTTCCTGCCTCGCTTTCCCAGCAACTCATCTAGTGCATAGGTCCTCTGCTTTTCCAATTCTCTCCTCTGAGAATCCAACCTCCTATATAACTCAACAACTTCAATAGGAGTAGATTTCGGGGACCTTACATAGTCTTTTATGCCTCTGCTTGTTCTTGACCAATCCTTTGTGGGTCCTTCTTTCTCAGCTTCACCATTCTGCTGGATGTCTTCATTTGATCCTTATGTCTTCATCTCTCCTTGAGATCTCACTACCTCAACATTGATCTAAACAAATTTCAAATTCAATGTCTTCTTCTCACCAACAAACTCTGAAGCTTGTTCATCTTCAAGGAGTGTACCTGCAAACACACACAACTTTTTAGTTTTCAAATCACAAGACCTTTCAGTCTTGGTTTCTTCCTCAAGCACTTATTCTTGAACAGGTCTGCGCATGGAATCTTCAATTTCCATCTTTGTCTCAAGAACTCTGGGTTCTTCTTCCTCTTTGGAGTATTTCATCACTTCACATTTGTCAGACGCAAGAACACAAGCCCCTACATCATCTGGACTTGTCCAATAACTCAGGAATTCCTCAATGACTTCCTCCTCAGTAAGACAAGATTATTGCTGCCTCAAGTCTTCACTATGTCTCACAAGATCTCCTGCAGGTCTCCACTCTTCATCTGTGCTCTGTTCTGCTTCACAAGCATAAATTTCTTCTTTCAACTTAGTTTCTCTGAGTTCTTCCCTCAATAGGGAAATTTTCTTTTGCCTCAACCTCATCTGTAATGGTTGCCATTTCACACTCTTCCTCATGAGCCAACCAACTCTCTGGCTTTCTTCTATCCTTAGTTTCAATCTATTGAACTCTTCCCTGATCTCAGATAATTCTTTCTGCCATTCTTCATCTGTGGATTTCTTCTTCATGCGAACTGCTTTGGCATCTTCACTCACTCTTCTACTGTGGCTTCTCCCAGAACCTCTGCAATCTCTGCAGTCCCTGCTATGGCTCTCATTAGTCATTTTCTTCTCTAGGAGTTCTTCACTCACAAGCTGCACTAAGCCTCTGCAATAGCAAGCTCTCTTGCTACAACTTACCTCACCAAGCTTCTCTCCCGAGCTTCGGCTTTTGGCAAGTACTGGTCCCCTTCTCTGCAGGAACCTTCTAGGCTTCACTCTGCAACTTCTCTCAAGAAAACCTCTGCTCTCTGCTCATCCAACCTCTGTTGGGAATCTTCTAGGTTCTGCCACACTCTTTCTGCACTCAGAATTCCTTACTGGATTCTTCTATCACTGCTCTCAAAGCTATGATCTACTTCTGCTAAGATGTCTTCAATTGTCTGCACTCTGAATTCTGCAAACAATCCTTCAACCAGAGTTAAACACTGCTCTTATTCTCTTGAGAACACTACAAATTTCCTCTTTATCCAGCCTCTAGCTGAATACCAGGCTCACTATCTTCACTATCAAACTTTGTCTTCAATTTTCAGCAACCATAATTCTGCAACTACAATTTCAAATCAGATTAAAGTTAATTACCTACAAGATCATGATCCTGTCCTCCACTCACTCCACAATCCTATTCACTAAATATGTATGCTGCATGTCAGGCTTCCAAATCTGCAGTCTTCTGTTAAACAGATTTAAACTTCAACTTTTCTTTCTTGTTCAGTACATGTGCATTTCCAAAACAAAATTTCAGCGAGCTAATCTAAATTCTAGCTCTGATACCACTTGATAACGGGTTCTCCTCATAGTCCCATTTTCCCCCAGGTCTTCCACAATTCTTACGTTTGATAATTAAATATATTCCACAATATTTTAATTCAATGTATTCCCCACAGTACAATTCGGCTACAATACGAGTGCGCCACCTTTCAACCTTAATCTCCCCATCTTATTTTAATAACCCAACAAACCTTAAATAAACATCTTTAACGTATTCTTGACTTTTATTCTATCGTTGAATCTTATAACAAAGGTTCCAACCCGACACATTAAAGTCAACGCTTATAATAGTCCTTAGGCTAGGTCCACCTTTACAATCGGCTGTTTAAATAAATTGTAGCCACCACACCTAAGGTTAACCTTCGTGCTACTTCCGAAGGGGATCACCGTGCGATTTACGTTCCTCCAAATCAATGGTATGTATCAATATCGCACCGAGTCTTTGGTCGATGGTTAATGCGCAATGGCGCGCAGTGGGAGCGGTTTTTCAACCTCACCCCATGCCACGTGTCGATCTTTCTATGGAATCGCTCATGAATGGAGAAAACCGCTTACTCCACAAAAGCGGTGCGATGTAAACCGGAAACCGCCTTTACCGTTCACTCCAAACCACGTTCAATGTTCCTCTCATTCATGGTTCTGTTTCTTCCTCGATGCGCCAGGTTCCGATCTTCTCCAACACACCAGGTTCCGTGCTACTCCTTTACGCTCAGGTTCCTCCCGTTCTTCATAAAAAGGTTCTCCTCCCCGCGCAATCTCAACACTGTATTTCTTCACATTTCAACCTCGTTTGTCAGCGTTCTTTTCATCCGATGCATAGTTCCTACCACAGTGCAATCAATTCACTAACCAAGACTGCAATTCTCACACAAGTTTTTATCATGCATTTCTCATATATACTCTGTCATAGGGTCTCATCCATACAGAATTCTTCTATCTCAGAATCGATCCTTATAGTGATCGATTCACCTCACATTACAAGTCAATTCTCAGAAGACGATCAAAACCCTGATTTCAAATTACGGACAGTGCTTTACGCAGAACTCAATACAATCAAGGCACATACAATTTGGACACAACATCGACAAGAAGGTCGATTCCTACAATGACGCACATGATTCAGTTTACCAGAGTTTGAGCCAACAATATCGGTACAATGCTTAAACGATTTATATTCTACACATTATCATACACTCTCCTTTCTGAATACACAGACAGACTCTTATCTCGATTTGTAGAGTCCCGATCCTACAAGAATTTAAGGCCAATTCATGCAGGAATTTCACCAATAAATGCACAACTACGAAAGGTACTCTCCACACAGAGTTAAACAACAGATGCACAATTACACTGAGACAATTTCCTCAAATGATTCGACCAAGAAGACATAAGTAACACATGGAACTTATAAGCAGTTCTCCATAAATAGATATATATATACATACAGGCGATCAATCTCAAAAGAAATTTCTTACAAATTCATGACAGGCGAGATATTCAGTTCAATGGCCATTATCCTCCTACTCTGTTGCTGAAGAGGTTCTCTACCTCTAACTCTCTCTCTCTCCCTCCTCTATTTAGACTCTTCAGGGTTACATGTATACCACAAGGATGACCTGAATCGGTTCAGGTCTCCAGACAGTTCAGCAACTCTTAGCATTCCCAATTCCTAAATTAGACTCAATAACTGAACTAAATCTAAACTGACTCTTCGTATTCCTATCTTAATCAATTTCTCATGTTCTCAAAATGACTTGAGAAAAATTAAAATTACCTACCAACTCTATTCAAACTAATAATATTTACAAGAATATTTAAGAACATGGGACCCCCTATGTCTACTTATGTACAAAGTAACTTTTGAGCCTAATGCCCCTGCATCACGTTGACAGCATATCTTAAATGCCTTCCTCCAGCCATGACTTGGGTGGGCAGGTGTCTCCACACTGTGCCGCACCCACGTCCCATCCCATTAAACTCTTCCCAGTTCACCCGCATCCGTGATAATCAATAATTAAGTTAGTATTAATGATAAAGAATAATAAATGTGCATTTAGAACTAATTATATTAGTTCTAATTATTTATAGCCTAAATATCATTTATAAATAAATATGAATAATAAGATTAATTATTAATTTTAACCAATAATAATTATTGGGTAAAAATAATAACTATGTGTTTTAATATTTATTTATAAGTTAATTAACTAATAATATAAATAATTTTAAATAATAATAATAATTAATTAAGTTAGTAAAAATGATTAAAATTATTAATTAATTTAGAATCAACATTATTATGAATAATTAATTTATAATCAACAATAGTTTAATTATTATCTTAGTAATATTAATTAATAGAATTATTAATTATTACTAATATTTAATATCACTATAATAATTTATTGATATTCATTTTAGATATTGATATTAATTTTATTTTGGAAATATATATTAGTATTATTAAGAGAAAAAAAAAATCATATATTAATTAAACATAGAATTTTAAATATTAATAATTATTGTTATTACTATTAAAATAAATTACTAATAATTAATTTGTAAAATTTATTAATATAAAATATTACTAATTATTATTATTGATGATGATGATGATGTTTAACTTCCACTGAGATCAATCAATTAAAAATATATATATATATATATAAATAATAATATATATAAATTTATATGAACAATCGACTCTCTTAGTCTACTTAGGTTTTTCACTATTTATTTCTCGTCTGTTCTCTTCTGAAGCTCTTATTCACAATCTTTTCTGAAGATCGATCCCCATTAGAATTCTAAACATCTACCAAATTTTGTTAATATTATGGATAATCCAAATTGCATTTCTTCAATTAACAACCACAAAAATCTAAAAAAAATCTAGTAAACTTTCTTTCTCAAAAACCCTAAAATTTAAGATGTATTTCATTATAACAAATTTTACATTTCATTTTAAAAATAATATATAATAAAATGAATTCACGAGATATATCTAAGACATTCAATGAACTTGTTACACAATAAATTAAACAATTAATTTTTTTGACCTATGAAATTTATTTATACTAATAACAGACAAAAATACACTAGCTAATCAAAGCATTGGGATAAATATTATGAGTTAATCCCTCCTTTTAACCTAACACAATTATAGTATTCACGTGCTATCCATTAAACAAGTTTTTATCACTTTATATGATTGTTAAATCATCTCATTTCAGGTCATGAACAATGAGAAATTCATTTATGGGAGATGATCTTAAATGGGTCGTACGGTGAACATCGAGTGTGATGAACAATTGAAAATAACTTGTGAAAACAGGGGTGAGTTAAATTTCTTCTTTGACATAGATCGAAATTTTTATGAGATTAGATATATCACGTGAATAATATTTAATAGGCCTTTATAAAACGATTTTCACGCAAAACTTGTTAAAGAATATTTTAATGGGAGTTTTATAAAGTTTCACATTTGTGATTTTGACTTTAATATACATTTTTATTTCGATCTCCATTTTAATTTATATATTTATTTAGATATGCTTAATTCATGAGGATGTAAAGTGAAAGGGAGATAAAACTTCATGGTAATTGATTGGTTTTTCTCTCGTGAATGCACGTTTACTATTCAAAGATTCCTTTAGAGAGAAATTCCCATTTTATAATATATATTGGACTATGAGCAGACTTTATGGATAGTTGCAAGTTTTAAGAATTTATACTTTTATTATTATTGTAATGTAATCTAATGTAAGTCTAATATTTTAATATATTTTTCCAATATTCTTATCACTGTAAATAGTTGTGTTTGGGTGGAGGTATATGTAAATATAGATGGATTTGCATTTTTTTCAAATAAGAGGAGTAAATGGTTATAATTTAAATTTTCGGAAAATTTGAATACAAATAAAAAATAATATTAGATGTAATTGGTTTTGTTTTTAATCCAATACTACTTTGCATGGTAAAGAAGGTTTATCTATACCAATGTAATGATATTTTATTGGATTAAATAAAATATTTATGAAACTTTGGAGTTGTACAAAATCTCCTCCATGTATGAATAATATTGATAAACTCTTTAAAAAAAAACTTTTATTTATTTTATGAAATATATGATTTTAAGTACACTTCGGGAAAAGAGGAATTTTAATTCTTTAGTTTTATTAGTGGAATTTTAAATTTTCTCTTTCATATGTTACATCGTAATTATATATATATATATATATATATATATATATATATATATATATATATATAATTTGAAAAAGCCAACTTTCCTAAATATACGAGAGTAAAAAAGTGATTATGATTGTTAATTATGTTTATTTATAGGTGTTATTATGATATCTAGTTAGTAGTGTTAACCATTTAATTGTTTCATTTATGTATATTTTTTTAATACGATTTTTTTTTTGTAAGTTTGGTAGGACTACATCTTTTTACATCTTCATCAACATGTCTAGATACATCACCCCAATCGGGTAAGGGAATTGAACTTGTGATGAATGCCATAACAACCCATCTCATCATTGTTTAACCAAGACCCTACAGACATATTTTTTTAATATGATTAATAACATTGAAACAATAAAATAATAGTAATACACACATACACACACACTCCTATGGATATGTGACATTCTTTAAATAACGTCATTTATATCATTAATGTCGTTTTTTATAGTTGAAGTTTTGTTTTAATTTATTTTATTGATTTTCTTTTCGTGTAATTAGGGGTAGACTATAAGGAGTCGAATACAAGTTTAGGAGGTCGAGTAAGACTAGAAAATGAGATAAAAGTTTATGCAAGATTAATTTTATAGAGGTAACCCAGTTTTCGAAGAGGGTCAAATTGGGATATAACAACTTACTTTAGTTATTTTCCTAGTCAAGAAACAACTACCCTAATTCCCAGGTATGTTTTGTATATTTCACTTATATATATAATGAAGGTGGTATTCAACTAGAATAAAATCATTTCTAATGATATTTTCTATAAATTTTCAAACTTTACTTGGAATATGAGGTTCTTCGTGACCTCTTATCTTATTTTTTCCTTAATTCATTGCAATGTTTTTGAAATATTTCTCTTGAGGGGCAATGTTGATTTATTGAAGACCCAATTGAGTTATGGTAACCCACATTGTGGAAACTTAATGCACTTTATAACTTTTTTTGGATTCAAGATACACACACAAAGAAACATATGGTTGAAATAAAATTTTCATTTTTTAATTATGCAAACAATACAAAATATATGGCCTTCTTTATTTGATAAGAAAATAAAGTGGAAAATTATTGGCGTACCTTTTATAATTGCAGACATTTCACTCAAAAGTTATCTAATTTGTTTAAGATGGTTGAAGAATTGAATTCATTCCACATCAAAGAGGTTGACGTATGTAAGGGTTTAACCCATAATGAATTTTTGGAAAAATATTAATTTTAATTGGTTACAATACTTCTTTTACTAGAGTAGTAGATATTATTAGATGAAAGTGAGAGTCCAAATGAAGCTACAAAATTGGTCCCCACTACCAACAATTATTTCTAAATAAAATAAGTAGTTATACCATGACAATACATACACTTGTGTTAGTTCAAATGCACATCCTAATATGATTCTCCTATGAAAGGAATACGATCATCTGAACATAAGTAGAAAGAGAAATACACAACTAGAACTAATGCTAGTTCTTCCCATGAACTCCACAAGGGTTCCTCTTCTACCCACAGAGGTCACAAAGTTGTTGAAGAAATAAGAGAGATTGATGAAGGATGCATGGGATATGGAGATGATAAGGACCCCCTTCACTTTCATTTAGAAAATAAAATATTTCCATTAGTCCAAAAAGAAAGAGAAACACAAGTTTAAAACATTTTCAATATTATGAAAGGTTTAAAGATATGCGACAAACATGAACGTGAATATTTTTATTGAAATTACTGTATAGGAAAAATTATGAATGGTTGAAAGCTAATTTATTACAGAGGAATTGGATCGCGATGGGCGAACTATATTTGAAGAATAATCCATAATAACACATTATGCTAGCTATAACAAAGAGACAATGAAGTTAAAAATTGAAATAATTGTCATAAAAATATAAAAAGGTTAATAAAAATGAATAAAGAAATTGAAGTTAAGGGATCTAAAATTTCATCAAGAAATTGGGGATGTTATATATAATTTTTTATTGATGGAAAAGGAAAATATGGTTGCAAGTAGGATGATCAAATTACAAATAATTTGGATCCATTTTCAGCATGGCATGTCATCTTAAGTGCACTTAGAAACTACATATATGGATAGAGCTCAGAAAGAGCTTTCCAACAACATATAGAAGTTTTCAAATGACCTCTTGGATCAAAATATATGGCCAATAAAAGTTAGCTAGTCAATAGCTTCGACTACAAAGCTAGACTTGGTGGAGCTTGCCAAAATGATGAAAATTTGGTGGTTGGCCTAAGCTGGTGGAGTAAAGAGACCATTAAAAAGTGGGAACCTTTGTTTGTAAATGCATGCCATGCATACCCTCTAACAAATTGGTGAAATTGCAAGGCCCATGTGCGCATTAGGGTTAATGAAAAGCAGGGATGGGGGTCTGCAATTAGTTGTATTACAAAACTGCCGATCAAAATATCGATGGCCCATGTTAAAAACATGACCCTCTCCCAATTTACTATGAAACCACATAGGGGGGTCCATTGAAAAAATCAGTGGTAAATGGTTTAGTGGCCCAATGGAAGCGTGGAAGGTGGAGCGAGTTATGATTGACATGTGGAGGATCCCACCAGCCACATCTCCTAATAATTTTTCAAAGGAGCACAATTTTAAAGACTCGGGGACAAGGATCCAAGATGATGTGGTAGAGCACATCATTACTGGAAGTATAGTGGAAAAATGGTGAGTTGGAATGCTAACATAGTGATGAGAAAAAACCAAATAATAAATAAATTCAATGAAAAACCATGTCCTGAGACTGCTCTTATGTCGTACAAGTTGGCAATATGGACCATTGGCATAATGACACATGGCACATTTTCATTGGATGACAGAGTAACGAGGAGGCATAGTGGCATGATGATGTCATGAGGACATGTGGCACTAATGAGGGTGTGACACATGGCATGCGTATTTGGCATTTTCAGGTACCCAAGTGGGACAAAAGTGAGTGACAAATGGCAACACTCAATGAGTGAAATGTGGTGTCATATCACCTTAGCATACATGATTGCAGTCACATTATCCCAGAGGAATGACTCCAAAAATATACGAGGGTGCATAGGAAGAAAATCCTAGGGAAATAGTTCCAAGACATAGTGGATTATAGGTGGCTAAGCCACATTATCCTAGTAACTCAGTGATTGGTCTAGGTGTGTGATGTGAGGTTCCACCAGGTAACCTCATCCTGGACCCTGGAAGTCCAAGCTCCCTATAAGTTTTGAATATTGTACAAGGTTTTACCTCTGGGCTGAAGAGGCTTCATGAAATAGTGGCATTGAGGTGGCATAAAGTGACAAATCAGCCAACCAGATGTGTACAAGTCATGGAGAATAAGTCCCACCGAGACATATATTCCTGGAGGATTGACCCCAAAATATTTAGAAGGTGTGTCACTAATTATTTCCAATGAAACAAAATATCGGTGCTAAGGCAAAGCTCCAGGGCTCAGTCTCTGTGTGGGATAAGTAACCGAGGACACGAAAGGATTGATGAAAGGTGGTTAAGCCCTCGGGGCTATAGTGAAAAAGGGACTAACAAAGGTTATATGTGACTTTTTATGTGTAAATTATTCCTCCTATATTTGTTCCAAAATCATGATTTAAAGTTCCTATGGGGCTAAACTAAGGGACTAATGCATAAACAAGTCATAAGCTATGAGTTGGAATTTTTCACCATATTTGGTGGCTTAGCACTAAACCAATAGAGCACTAAAGTTGGAAAAAAACAAGCATGAATGAGTTTGAAGCCTGAATAGTGAAACAAGAAAATTTGGAAATAAATTTGGAAGTTTGGATAAATTTAACACTCAACTAAAATTGGAACCACAGATCGAAGTCCATCTAAACCTTGATATTTTTTCTTGAATTGCAAATTTGGGCAGTTTAACTTAGATTTACACATAGGGACAATAGATTAAAGATTCAAGACTTTAAGAACATATTTAAAAGACTTGATAGAAGTGGTAAAAAAGAAAAAATAAGAGTTTATGCATGGAGAAGACATTAACTTAACTAAAATTAAAAAAATTAAAAATATCAACTTTAATTTTATACAAGCATAATTGAAATTACTAGAATAAAATAGTTAAGAAGTTAATATCAATGTTGCTGCTAGTGTGTATGGTGGATTGATAAGTGATTGAAGATCGCTGAAGGTGATTGGGGTGAGTAATTGAGGCGAGATTTTTTTTATGAAAGCAAGAGGCCTTCATGATCTAATTTTGAAGATGGAATGAAAGATGAATTAAGGAAGTCAAGCAAGTGGCAGCTTGCAGATCAAGGGTTGTAACTCCTTCCATTAGTGGTTGGTAAATAATTAGGGGTTGGAGCTTCCTTCAGTAGCAACTAATAAGTTAATGGTTATATCTCATTTAAGTGGTAGTTGTTATAGGCCATTTTGTCACATCCAATCATTAGGCCTCTTAATGGGATCAATCGACATCATTTTCCCCCTTGTCAACATCATTTCACAGAGCCCTAAGTGAACCTCCATCATTTCCCATCATTTCTACTTGAAACCACCTCATCTGAGCTAGTTTTAGCACCAACTCTCCTTGGCCTTCCTTTGGACATCGTTCACCTATAGGTTGCATCACTGTGGCCAACATTAATCACCTACAAGTTCCTCCCCTTTGCACTTGCATTGGTTCTAGTAGTTCGAGAAAAGGAGAGAATTTCCAGAAGCTTCCATTATTTGTTACGACCATTTACCTCTGATTAAACTTTCATATCCTATCTCATCCTTATTTTTATTTTCCATCCCTTATCCTTTGATACCATCCTCCCATCAAATTTGGATCTAAAACCTTAGATTGGTAATTGGATAAGAACTCCAAACTTACTCCACTCACCTATATATTTACTACCTTTCATATGCAAGGGGTTGGCTTTTGGAGAGTGATTCTACCCTTATGTTGTTGAGGTGATAGGTTAGCATTCCATGCATTTAGGGTGATTGGAGGTGCATATTGTGACAAGGAAAGGACAAGTTAACATCTTGGAGGAGATCTTCTACAATATCAACACCTATTTGTGGTTGTAATCTCCTTCCATTTATATCAATGCAAATAGTTTTTTGTTTTCCTATATGTGATTTTCGTTATTTCGCTTATTTCAATACCATGTTGATCTATTGAATATAGTACTTAGATGATATTTCATATATATCTAGTTTCTTGGCTTGTGTTATATGATTGTGCAGGTTCTAATTTTGGCAATCAGAGCTGGATTTGGAGCATTCAAGTGGAAGAAGGAATGAAGTGTACGATGGATTCTAGGTAGGATTCATTCCATCATATATTTACTTTAAGGAAAGCATTGAGTTCCTTGTTTCTATGTTGTTCTAGGTTGGCCATCGAACCTGGGGGAGATACTTTGTTCGCAATCATAAATCCCTCGTATCAAATTGGAGACTCCACTAGGGATATGTGTATTCCCTCGGTGGTTTTCCTTGTCCTTTGTGTTTTATTAACTCATTCATATAACCTTGCTACTTTGATCAGTCAGGAACAGACCTAGGAAGTGATTTCATTGAGCATTTTTTGCAATTTTTGTGTCAGAATCCTCTTTCCCAAGACCAACGCTCCCCTAGTTTCTTTGACAGAGAATTGCACCTCACATAAGCCCACTCTTTCCCAACATTGTAGAGCATTAGTGCTTGCTCTACACTAATGTTGACCCCAATTTTTGCACAAAATTTTCCTTTGTTGCTATGTATCTCCTTGATTAGCCTACTTCCTGCTGACCTTACCTAAGTCTTGAGTGTATTGTGGTATTCCTTAAGCCTCCATTTGGTTCGAATTTGGGTTTGATTTCATTTGGTAAGATTTTTTTTTTTTTTTTTTTTTTGTTCTTATCATTTGGTCGCTTATAAACTGATTTTTCTTAGTCATTGCTCACTTGGATGAATTTTTGTTCTAGTCCTCATTCTGAAAAGTGCATTTGAATTAGTGATTAAACATTTGCATCTTAGTTTTCTTCATTTTGAAAATTAAGTGTGGTGAAAAGAAAAATTTTGCATTTGGCATTTAGGGTTTTGTATGTGCATTAGTGTAAGAAAAGTTACATTTAAAGGGGAATTTCATCTTGCATCTTGTTTGATGCATGTTTTATACTACATATTGCTTTTTTCTTCCCTTCCTTAACTATATTTTCATTTAAAGAGAAAGATTTTCGTTTTCTCATGCTATACTTGAATTTTAGTGATATTCAGGTGACATCTGTGGCGAGCCCTAAAACTGAAACTTAATCAAACATAAATAGTAAAATTTATTGAATCAACATAAGGAGCATTTGTAACATTAACATAAACACATAGAGGTCTAGGATAGAGACATGTCCTAACATCGTTAAACGTAGGAGTTTTTGTTGATTTCCAGCGTTGTACTCTAGGGGTGATATCTCGTTCCACGTATGTGAAGTGTATAGGATCATTATACACATACCTTTGGGTATATTGGATGGTGCTCCATGCACATAAAGTATAAGGGATGTTATAAAATTATATATTACATAGCAATGGAACACATAAAATATGCAGAAACAAAAAACACAAAAAACATATAAAACAAGAGAGACACAAATATACGTGGTTCACCCAATTTGGGCTATGTCCACTGCGAACATCCAGTCCTTCCTTTATATTATCCAATAAGATGAAGGGACACAACCTACAACAGATCCACTGTAATATCCTCTACTCTCTCTCACAGTCCCCCTTTCTATTTCTCGCTCATAATACACATACCATACACAACAACAATACAACACCCTCATACAAAATTAGGGGTTGCCTTCTAGGGAAAAAAACCCTAAATTAAAAATAACTTCTACCATCAGATCATATGCCTAATGAACGACCCAAATTGACTCTGAAATTACAATGTTTTACATCTTTTTTTAGCTTCGGTGGTGCTGCCCCCGAAACCCCTGCCGGGGGGGGGGGTGCTCCAAAAGTTTGCCCCTGCCCCCCCTGGACCCCCTAGAATCTATTAAATGACGGGCGGTGTTTCCTCCCCGTTATGAACTGGGGTCCAATGCAGTGATACATCTAAATAAAAAATATAATCAGGCTCCACACCCAACAAGGGAACACTCATCGAATGGTTACACAATAGAAACCACTATTTTGGTCTGCACTCCCACGTACTGTCAAGTATATTTTGGGGGTCCCCTATAGGTTTCTATCCATCCATAGGTAACTAAGTTTTTTGCCTTGTATAATATGATACACTGAACACAAGTTTCAGGGAATTTAGCTTCCGTACGTTAATTCCTTGTTTCACCAAGGTGTATATTGCAGTTCACAGTTGCTTGGTAATCCTCTATGCCTAGATTACCCTTTTTTATTTATTTATTTTTGTGTTAATAAAATTTATTTTCCAACATGGAAGAACAAAATACCCCACCCCTTCATTTGCGTAGAATGAAAAATAATTCTCCACTTCCATCAGAGGCTACTCTTGGCCATCATCAGAAGCACAAGAAGACACAAACTACCAAATTGGGAACATCAGGAAGCACTTATATCTCTCCTCTTGATATTGATCTTCCAGAATCATATGTCCCTTTGATTTTCAAGCCCGATATCACATCTACTCTTGACGATGACACTGACACAATTGAAACATAATTCCCTGAAACTTTGTTTCCTGAGGTTGTTAAACCTGACTTTCTCGAGTCAGACACTTTTATTCCTAATTTTGTTGAGCCTCAAGAGCCTCAACCATCTATACCCATCACTTCAATGCCTTCATCTTCTCTTCCTTTGTCTCAGTCTAACCTATATATATTGGACCCGGCATTGAACCTCTTCCACCTAAACATGTGAGTATTGAAGAGATGTCGCAAGAAGAGCCTCATCCTTCTACTCCTTTTCTTTGGGAAGGACTTCATTTTTATCAAACTGGCCCTCTTCCTCTTCAAAATCCAACTCAAAATCCTTTTCTTGATTCTTTGGACTCACCTGCAGATTTCTCGTGGAAATATTCATCGGAGTTGTTAACCATGACTGGAATTGATCCAAATTATCAACACGTGTCTGCCACCATGGTCGATACATCAAATGTTGCCTCCACATCTATGTTTGCAACATCATCAGAAACACATCTGTATGGTGGTTCTTCCATCCCACCAGGTTATCAGTCTTTATCTAGTACCTTTTATGGTGTATCTTATAGTCCTTCGACCTCTCTTATGTCATCCAATATGGGAATATCATATGGTACTTCTCTTATGAGTGCCACACAGTCTGCTCCTCCTCCTCCTCCACTTACACCTACAGTTGAGTAGTAGGTTGGCCCTTATATCAGTGGGAAAGGTTACCTTAAACAACCCAACTCTCCTTATATTGGGTATCCTCTATCTGGACCACATTTACCTCCATCATCCCCTCCTCCTCTGGAAGGGAGAAAGCTGTTGTTGGTATACCTCAAATTGGTAACCAACCTCATTATGGTCCTCCTTATCCTATAATGACTGCCATTGTTTGGAAACCTAATTTTCCCATTCAACCTGATTCATATTGGGACCAATTATTGAATCCTCAACCTGCACCATCTTCTCAAATTCCTATCCACCCATCATCACACCAACAAGCTCAAATACATGTGAGCCCATCGTTACAAGCTCTCGTTGCATCTCAATCTATTCCAATGATATCTAGAAATTCCAAAATTCCACTTACCTAGCCAATACAAGGTACCTTTCACCCTCAAACGCTTGGAAAGGGTACTCCCCAAGTCTCGATAGGAAAAATTATTCATAGCATGGAATAATCCAAACCGAACCCACCATATCATGGGACAATGCAAACTCCCATTAGGTTGTAGTATGGTCCATATCAAGTGTCTTTTCAAGTTCAAAAAATCTAGACCCAACCATTACAGTAGCATTATCGTCACCCTGGTGTTGGGAATCAAGGTCACTTGTATACTAGTTATTAGAATCCTCCTTATCCTGGAACGCAGGTTCCATATTATCAGAATCACCCTTATCCAGGAATGCAAGTGCCTAGTACTCAAGTTGTTCATTCATATCCTGGTCATCCTCCTCTGGACTTTAACTGACAATTTCTTGTGTTTACCGTTATAGCATCATTTCTCACCTTGACATGATTCATGATTTCTTTGATGGTTTTGGGCACCCATTCCTACAGACTTGGACAAATTCACTTAAAAACAGTGTAAAAATCCCCATACGCGACTATGCCTGTGATTTTCCGCGTGTATACGCGAGTCCAGCTAGACTTTTCCGCGTATGCCATTAAAATGATTAAAAAATATATAAAAATTCCCTATTTTCGGGCTGGGTTGATGGTTACTCAGGTAGTTCAACCACCCCAGCACGTGGCCAACCGTTTCCAACTGTTGAAACTAATTGGAGGGAGTATAAAAGCCCCTCATGTGTATGGCCTAAGGGAGAGAGAGAATTATTGATATTATACTCTGTTGGTATTCCCTATCCAAGTCTGATTCCCCGTGCCTCCTGCACTTTCCCAGTTCATTATAGGAAACCCTTGTTTCCTCGAGATGCTCATCTCCCTATATGTCATCTCGTATGCACCAGTTTGGAAGGAGTCTTAGCGAGGCAAGGGCTGGACGGATCCAGACGACGGTCTGCTCGAAGGCCGTGGAAGGATCAGGTGATCTCTCCACTCGTTACTTTTGTACATGCTATTTATAATACAGAAGTACCATGCTGTTCCTGAAATAAACGTGTTAGTGTATGCTTATATGTATGAGAATATTTGTTATACAAGCATTCATTATGATTTATTTAATGTTTTATATGAATCTCACTAACATTTAGAGTAGATATATGCTGTACAACTTGTCCTTTGTGCCGGTTTCTTCTTGTATTTCAGGTTAAGAAGGAAGGACGGTTGCAGGGGGTTTGGACCCCACGTGGATCTACTTCAAACGTAGGACCTACGGGTAACTCTCTCATTCTACTCTATTTAGTTTTTCTGAACGTGCATGGTTGTGTGAGTCTCTGTTAAATAGTATGCCCCTGCTCTGTGGAGGTTGTATCCCAACCAACCTCTAGGGTGATATTTCCCCGAAACAGAACTGGCGACTCTACTGGGGATCACATTCTTGTGATTCTCCTGTTGGGTTGTTTCAGCTGTTTGGTAGGTTGCCAGCAATTTTATCTTTCATTTGCAGTCCAGTTTGCTTTCTTGCAGTCAATCTGAAGTCCTGGTGTCTTTCCCAGGCTTGTCCTTTTGTTTTTTTTCATTATTTACCTTTCTATACGCGCTTTTTCTTGCACACAGTCGCGTATACACGCGAGTTTGTCTAAAGGGACCCGCGTATACGCGAGTTTCCCTTAGCACAGACGCGTATACACGTTGGTTGCATAACTACTAGGCCGCATATACCTAGGCAAATTTTGAATTTTTGGGTTTATTGACTTTTTGGTCCTTTCTGGCTGTTGAGGCCTGTGTCTACAGAGTCTCTGTACTTACTGGAGTGTGAAGGAAGTGGTTTCATGTCTTTTCTCTCTTTCGTTTGAGTGGAAACTAGTCTTTTGGCAAAAGTTTTGTTTTTGGTGCTGGCACTTCTGGATTGAGTTCCAAGATCGCTTTCTGAGCATTCTTGGCTGTTCTGCTTTATCAGAACAGAGAGCTTCTGCTCACTGACTCGCTCCTATCTTTTTGTTGTGCTTTGCATTGCGTTTTTTGCTTTGTTTTCGATTGGTTTTCTTGAGTTTCATAGGCTAGGGTTTTGTTGCAATTTTCAAAGAACTTTTCTTGCTTCTTTGGAGTCTTTTGTTGCAGCAAGTTTGCACTATTTGTCTAGGCTGATTGGCTGAGTTTTTGGTCTTCCGTTGCTCTTATTGATCTTGCTACCATTAGCTTTATAAGGTTTGGGAGCATTGTTGAAGTTTGTGCTTGAAATTCGGTCTCGTTTTGGCTTGGATTGTGATAGTTGTGCTTGGTCTTTTTGAGCTCTTGCTTTATAAAACTAAAAAGCCCAAAAACATTTGTTTTGCTTTTTGTTTTTTGCATTTCAAAAACTCAAAAAACATTGTCTCTTGTTTTTGTTTTTGTTGTTGCATTTTCATTTTCGTTTGGCCATATCTTTTGGAGCTTTTGTGAAGTTTCTTGCTTTAGTTTTAGGCTTGATTTTGAGGAGGAGTTGTCATTTGATTTCTTCTTCTTATTGTTAAGTGTTTTGGTGTCCTTATTTTAAGAGTTCTTGATTTCAAGAATTAGCTTATTGGACAACAAAAGAAGAGTTAAAACTGAAGGAGCTTTTTGGGAAATTTCACTCTGTTTCAAGAGAAATTTGCATCTTAGGATTTACATGCTTGTAGTGATTTGCATTAGGTGCATATAATCATTTAGTTAGCTTCTTAGTTTTTGTGAGTGTGGGTTTGCTTTTTGAAAAGAAAAAATACAAATTTTTAGTCTCGTAGAACCTGTATAGAGATTACTTTTCATCGAAAGACAAAGAACTGCATGTGCATGTAGTTAAGTTTTTATTAATTTCTTTTTGCGTCAAAAACACCATTGGTTTCATCTCCATATCCTTGTGACTTAATATAACAGCCCATAAAATAAGCGATTTAATCTAAAATCAACTAGCAAGTTTTTTCTAAGTGTCAATCACCAACTAGCTAGGTTGTAGGGCCTTGGAATAGGTGAGTGGAGAGTTAACTCTCCAAGGCCGCTCAAACAAACATAGAAGTTGATTAATTGAGCGAAATCCAACTCCGTGAGGTGGACTGGGAAAGCTCTCATCCGAGAGTCAAGAGCGAGGGGAAGTGAAGGTTGAGAAGAGGGATACCCCCCCTCCGATTAGCTGAATCTGACCTCAAGACCGTTCCGCCCAGCTTCTGATACGGATTGGTGTCCATAGTTGCCTCTCCTAGGTTCCACACAGGTGACTGCGGGGGGGAATACCCGTGGTACCTGAGGCAGACATCGTATCACTTTCAGCAGTACTTCTGGGGGGTGCCCTTGCGAAGCTTGGGTGCTTGAGCCGGCAAAGGCTGTCGTTAGGAGGTCGGCGTAACTGTTTCTGATACCTTCGCTAGTTGTTCTGGGCCCTAATCATCCCAGACTGCTTTCGGGAGGTCCTATACTTCGCTTGCTTGTATTTTGGTGTCCGGTCCTCATCACCCGGAGCGGAAATACTTGGAGGTTGTTTGCTTGCTGTATCTCAGGGATTTTTATTTTAGTGAGTGCTCTTTGCTCCTAGCTTGCCTAGCTTTTCACTTTTTTGAGTCTAATTTAATAAATCTATAAAAGTGACTGATCAAGCGCCTCGACGTTCGAGGAGAATCCGGGGGTTATCTCCTGAGAGTACAGAGCCTTCTTCGAGAAGGCGTAGGAGCGATTTAGCAGGTGGTTACCACCCTGTGGAGTCTGACGCTGTGGAGAGAGATCCTCCACCAAGGTCTGAAGGTTTCGTAGCTGATTCCGGTGTCGGTTCCGAGAGGAGCGTTTCGCTCACCTCGCGAGTGTTGTTTCCTCAGGAAGAAGATTTTCAGATAGAATATATACCTGAGCCTCCAGCTACAGGTCCATATCCTCTTCCTCCTGATTATCCGTTTGTTGTTCAGTACATCGGACCGGAGTCTGAGAGACCGCCGGATCTTCCGTATCATTCTTATCTTTCGATGGCCACGACTGGGAACGCAGCTTCTACCGTGAGTGCTGCAGGCATTCAGACTCCTGCTTCTGTTGAAGCAGGGGGCACTATTGCTTCATCTTCGATTGCTTCTAGTGCTGCTGTGTTTGGCTCTGGGTTCACCCAAGCACATGCTTCCCATTCTGGTCCCTTTTGTTCAGGGATGTCCATTAGTGGAAGTCCCTCTTTTACCTTTTCTGCTGCTTCAGCTGGATCTACGCCCATGTCTAACATGGCTAGCGGATCAGCTTCGTTTCAGGGTTTCCCCTTTGGGACTGGGCACATTCCCAGTTCCAATCCTTCTTTAGGGTCATTTCCGTTTACGTCCCAGACCCAGAGTTTCAACCCTTGGTCTGGGGGGCAAAGTTCGACTACTTTTACGGGATGGAATCCTGTGTTTACTACGGCTGGGGCAGGGAACCAGTTCTTCACAGGTCATCAAGGGAATGCTTCTTTCCCTTCGTCGAGTGCATATCAGACCTTTTCTCCTTTGTCTAATGCTTGGAACCCCTATCAGGGGCTCTCCTCTTCATTTAACACTTCAGCGGGGGGAACTGGTCTGGGTTTTGGTAACTCGGCGTGGGGAGGAGGTTCTTCTCCATTTTCTACGAGTCCTTTCTGGCAGCCTGGTGCCTTATCAAATCCAGGCTATTCTTTTCAGAATGTTGGGAATCCATCCCCGCAAGGATGGAATTCTCAGGCTCCGCCTCGCTTACCGTTTCTGGCAACGTTAAACTTGCCAGATTTGTCGAAGTTAACTAATGACCCGATTCGTTATAGTCCGGGGTGGCCTCCGGTCCCGACCAAACTTCCTTCAGACATTCCAAAGTTTGAAGGTAAGAATGGAGAGGATCCGGTGGACCACATCACCACTTTCCACTTATGGTGCTCATCGCCTCCTCGATCGATGACTCGATTAGGTTGAGATTATTTCAACGCACCCTAACCGGGGAATGCCGCCAATCAGAGACGGAGCTCACTGGGGGCAGTTTCGCCACATTTGGGGAACTGGCTGTCACATTTCTAAACCATTTTCAGTTGCCTGTCAGATATGAGGCTGGGACCGAACTCCTGGCTAATTTTAAGCAAGATGAGGCAACTCACATTTCTGATCACATTCAGGAATGGAGGAGAAGGAAGAGGCTTATCAAAGCTCATATTCCAGGTGAATTCCTTCTCGAGTGGTTTTTGAAATCTCTGCAGTCAGACATTTCAAAGGATGTATCCCTATCTGGGGTATTTTCCGAGGAGCAGGCCATTTTTAGGGCCCAGCAGTTAGAGTTGATCTATTCTCAGTCTGGGGTACTTTATAAGTATTTGCCCAATGCTCCTCGCTCCAAATTGGATTTATCGAAACCTAAACCTGGTCCGCATGGTGACGGGCTTGTCGGATCGGTCAATAGTAGTGCAGCCAGCCTGCTTTCTCAACTGCAGCAGTTGTCTTTACAATCTGCTCCTTCTGGTCAGGCTGTGCCTGCTGATTCATCACCTTCCCAGTCTTTGTCCATAAATGCTGTCCAAACTTCTGATCCCAAAGGAAATCAACAATCCGATGGGAAGAAGAAAGGACGAAATAACAAGAAGAAGGGCAAGAATGGGAAGGGCAATGCAAATAAAACCAACGAGTGTGTTGGTGAGGGTCAAAAGGAGAAAAAGAAAGTGAAGTTTCCATGCAAGCTTTGTACTGGAGACCATCTCACACACCTTTGCCCGAAAATTCAGGATGCTCAACGCCTGTTATCTCAGCAGGGTTCTTCTAGTTCCCAGGCTGTGCTAACAAACCCTTTTCCCCAAGGGCAGCAATTAGTTGTTGGCGTGAACCAAAATCCTGGGGCTTCCTCTGGAGGTACCCAGGAAGGGGAAATTCCATCGAACATCTTTATGATGAGTGCTCACGTGGATGTCGCTACGAGATCCCATGATTATGGCGGAGAGGAATCTTCGAAAGCTAAGGAAGTTCCTGATGCTACTGAGCCGCTTCACATCACGAAGCCAATTGTCGAGTCTATGCCTCGGATGCCAAAAGCATCTTCTAAGCGGTCAACGATTAATCCGAACATGAGGGCTGCCCAGAACTACTCGATTGTAGAAGATCTGGCGCAAAGTCCTTGTGCTATGTCAGCTTTAGAGGTACTCCAGTCTTGTCCGGCTCAGCGCAGTGCTTTGCTCACTGCCATTGGGGCTGTTGATCCAAAAAATTCTCTTCTGATTACTTTTGATATGACTAATTTTAAGAAGAGACTTCCTCATCACATGGCTTTTCACATTAGATCGTCGTATCGAAAGACCAATATCTTTCGAACGGTTGTTGATGAGGGTGCTTCTACATGTGTGATGTCTCTCGCATGCTGGAAGACACTTGGATCTCCCAAAGCTGTTCCATCTAGCACTGTTCTTACTGCATTCGATGGTCATTCTCACAGACCCCATGGTATTGTCCCGGCTTTGCCCATCTATGTTGGGGGCAAAACCGTTAACATAGAGGTTGAGGTAGTGGATGCAGCCTTGGACTACAACCTTCTGTTGGGGAGAAACTGGATATATGAGATGGATGCTATTGCATCCTCACTATTTCGAATTGTATGTTTCCCCCACGAAGGGAGGATCGTTACAGTGGATCAACTGGACTGTCCTCCTGTAGACCTGGATGCGCCTTCTGACTCATCTGTTCCTAAGTTGGCTAATACTAAGGCGCCTGTTGAGAATCTAGGAGTTGGAATGTATTCTTCCTTGATGGGTACTTTTGATCTTCCTCCTCCTAAGGTTCATATTAATGCTATTTCATCCTCCAAGGCTCCCCTTCGAAGAGAGTTCTTTCAAACTCATTATTTTTCGGACCCTTGGACCTTACCTTCTCCTACTGCCACATTGGCGGAAGGTCAAGTGGGTGGAATGGCATTTCCAATTTCTGCAGCTGAGATTGCATATCAGTCTATTGTTGACACTGCAGAATCTGTTCCAGCTCCTCTTTCACCGGAAGAGTTGGATGGTGATGTGGCTCTGACTTGGATGATTAGTTCTTCTTCGGCCCAGGATTGTCTTGATACCACTCTTCCATCTGAAGAGGCAATCCTGGAAGCCATGAATGGTATAGATAGACCGTGGGATGATTTGCATCATCGGTCTTACTTCCTACCTGACTTGAACGAAGTTGAAACTAGTTTTCCAAGTCCTCAGTCTCCTGGACCTGTTCACCCAGTCTTGAACCCTTTGGCACCAGCACAGGTTTATGCTGAAGGGAACATGGCTGTGATCTCTCCTACTATCCCGGTGAACATTTCCAGGGATCCCAACATTATCGAGAATGTCTTCATTGGAGCTGAATGTTCCCGTGAAGAGATTCAAATCTATACCGAGCTCTTCAAAGAGTATAGGGATGTTTTTTCTTGGTCTTATGAGGAAATGCCTGGCATAGATCCATCTATCGTCCAGCATGAGATCAAGACGTATGAAAACGCTAAGCCGGTCAGGCAAAAACTTCGTCCGGTTAATCCTAGGAAGGCAGCAGCTATCAAAGCCGAAGTTGAAAAGCTGCTTAAGGCGGGATTCATTTTCCCAGTTCCTCTGACTGAATGGGTTTCAAACCCCGTTCCTGTTGATAAAAAGCAAGGAACAATTCGAGTGTGCATCGATTTCAGAGACCCGAATAAGGCGTGTCCTAAAGATAATTACCCCACACCCTTCATTGATCAGATTATTGATGAGTGTGCCGGTAACGAAATTTTTTCCTTCATGGACGGTTTTTCTGGTTACAATCAAATTACTATCCGTCCAGAAGACCAACATAAGACCGCATTTATTTGTCCCTGGGGTACGTTTGCATATAAGAAAATGCCTTTTGGTCTGAAAAATGCTGGAGCCACTTTTCAGCGGGCCATGTCCTACGCCTTCCACGACATCAAGAAAATTATCGAGGCATACTTAGATGATCTAGCTGCTCATTCTCGAAAGAGGATAGATCATCCAGGACACCTCCGGCAAATATTTGAGAGATGTCGGTTTTATAAAATTCGTTTGAATCCGAACAAGTGCGTTTTCGCGGTAACATCCGGTCGGCTGTTGGGATTTATCGTGTCTAATGAAGGGATAAGGGTAGATCTCTTCAAGGTTGAGGCAATACTTCGGTTGCCTCCCCCGTCTTCAATCCGTCAACTTCAAAGTCTCCAAGGGAAGTCTAACTTTCTTCGGAGGTTTATCGTTAACTATGCTGAGATTACAAAGGGATATATGAGACTGTTGAAGAAAGGAGTTCCTTTTCTTTGGGACGACTATGCTCAACGCTCGTTCGATGCCTTGAAAAAGGCATTGACCTCTGCTCCTTTACTGAGTCCACCCGATTATAGCAGAGATTTTCTTTTGTATCTGGCTACAACAGAATCTACCATTGGTATGGTTCTGGTTCAGGAGGATGATGCTCTTATTGAGCATGTTATTTACTACCTTAGTCGAGGACTGGTAGGACCTGAACTTCGATACACCCCGATAGAAAAATTAGCCTTAGCAGCAGTCCATGCTGTGCAGCGACTCCGGCATTACATTATTCTTCGCAAAACTTATGTCTTGGCAGCTGCCAATCCATTTCACTTTGTCCTCAGCAGGCGAGTGATTGGGGGCAAATATAATAGATGGATTGTGATTTTACAAGAATTTGATCTCGAGTTCATGTCTGCCAAATCCAAGAAGTCATTAGTTTTTGCGGAATTGATCTCCGAGTTGCCTTGTGGAGAGGAGATGATCTATGATGAGTCCTTTCCGGACGAACACTTGTTCCTAATCTCTCCACAAGATCCTTGGTATGGGGATATCATTGTGTATCTCCAGACTGCGAAGTTTCCCTCTTCTTTTTCGAAAGATGAGTGTCGTAAGCTGTGTCACTTAGCCAAGAATTATCTGATTATTGGTGATGCTTTGTACCGTCGAGGGGTTGATTCAATCCTAAGACGCTGCTTAACTTTCGAAGAAGCTGAGGCCGTGCTCAATGATTCTCACAGTGGAGCTTGTGGGGGTCATTTATCTGGGCTTGCTACAGCCCAAAATCGATTTTCAAGGATTGTATTGAATCGGTCAAAAAGTGTCATCCTTGTCAGGTTTATACTCGAAAAATGCGCGCTCATCCAGCTCCGCTTTTTCCAGTCGTTACTGTCGGACCCTTTACAAAGTGGGGTATGGATTATACTACTTGTGACCCGCCTTCGGCAAAAGGTCACAAGTACATTATCGTAGCAGTAGACTACTTTACGAAGTGGGTCGAAGCTATGCCTACTTTTGGGAACGATGGTGAGACTGCAGCTTTGTTCCTTTTCAACCAAGTTATTTCTCGTTTCGGTATACCTAGAGAGATTGTCACTGACCATGGCAGTCATTTTCAGAATAGTATGATGGCTGAGTTGGCTCTCAAATTGGGTTTCCGGCAGGAGCATTCATCTCCATATTATCCTCAGGCCAATGGGCAAGTGGAAGTCGTGAATAAATCCTTGAAGACAATTCTTCAGAGGACAATTGATAAACATAGATCCAACTGGCATATTATGCTATATCCTGCACTTTGGGCATACAGGACGTCAGTTAAAACTGCAACTGGCTTTACTCCGTTTCAGTTAGTCCACGGGGTGGAATCTGTATTTCCCATTGAATGCGAGATTCCTTCCCTTAAATTAGCTGTTGAGCTTCTTCCTGACACTTCTAGTCTGGCAGAGCGGCTTCTTCATCTGGAACATCTCGATGAGCAGCGTCGGGATGCCGCCACGATGAATGAAGCACATAAAAACCGAGTAAAGGTTCAGTACGATAAGGCGGTTAAGCCTAGGGTCTTTTCGGAAGGTGACCTTGTTTTGGTCTATGCCCAAGAAAAAGATGCCTTGGGGGCAGGAAAGTTTAAATCGATGTGGTATGGCCCCTATATCATTAAAAAATTCCTTAAGAAAGGAGCTTATACCTTGGTTGATTTCGAAGGGAACGAGTTGTCGGAGCCCCGAAATGGGCTCTATTTGAAGAAGTATTATGCCTAGGCTTTGGCCTGGCATCTTGCTTTTGTATATAGTAGTTTTTTCTTTGTACATATCTGATTGATTTTCGATTTTTGATGAGGTGGTGATGTTTTTTGATCTGCTTTGGCAGGTTGTGTTGGATGTCATGAGTCATTTTGGTTTCGCTGATGGTGCTAGTAGACACACCCGGAACTTAGCTTCCGCGGCTTGGGTGCTTCATTATCCTTCCGGTCAGCTGTTGGTATCAAGAGGGGTCTGCATTGGTCCTGCTTCCAATAATGTAGCAGAATACACTGCAGTCATTCATCTACTCTCAGAGGCAATATCTTTGGGTGTTGATTCGTTGGTAGTTTTCTTGGACTCCCAGCTGGTGGTGTCGCAGTTGAACAACACTTATCGGGTACGAGATCCATTTTTATTACGATTGTTCTTGAGGGTACATTTGTTACAAAGGTCATTTCAATTTTTAACTTTCATTCATATTCCTCGAGCTGACAATTGGTTTGCTGACTCATTAGCTAATCAAGCATTGGATTGGCATATTAATCATTCAATACAATAAATTTTTAATCATAAAAAACATCATACATTTGATACATTTATCACATCACATCAAATATCGCTGTATATATATCATCGGAGTGTCAAAAACTTTACAAAATTTGGATCCATAATCTCGTACAAAATTTGGGCTTATGCCCCATCATGTTCAGTCTCAAAAAAGAATATACAGTCATCTAATATATAAAATCTGTCTACTCCTGAGGTCCCTGTCCAGCAGTCGTGTTCCTATAGAACGTAACTGCAGTGGCCACACGGCGGAATAATCTAACCCAGTCTTGGGGTACTCCAACTACCCATCTCTGGATGGCTTCAGGCAAGTCCTCCACGGCAGCCATAGGGATTTGGCGGGTTAATCCCTCCAAGTTTCTCTGCACGGCCTGGAGTGTCCTGTCTAAGTCCACTATCTCTGCCTCGCCCCTGCGACGCTTATGGCGTGGGAGACCCTCAGGATGAACTGGTCCAACATCTAAAACATGATCATTTTTAATTGTCGATCATTATGAATCCAATCAAAAAACATCTTTGTTTTTCATTTTTCATACATATTTGAAAAATCCAAAAAAAATCATATAAGTCAAAAAAAATTTTTGCAAAACTTACCGACTGCTCCCCGTGCTGTGCCAGGTGGAAGTACTAGATCTGGATCTCCTCGGAAATCCATCCCGGCATAGGGATAGTCGTCCACTGCGATGATCTGTTCTCCCCACCACAGGAAGAACTCATCATCCCATGTGGTTCGGGGTACTTCGCTGCCCCCTAGTCTCTTCATCATGTCTGCCCAACGGGCGATTCTTGGGTCCCGCGGGCTGCTGATAGTCGAGATCACTCTGGGTCTCAAAGCTGGAATCCTCTCAAAGAAGAATGTTGTCAAAATGGTCCCATAGCCAAAGTGTTTTGTTTTTGCTTGGCGAATGGAGGTCAGCTGTTGTTTCATGTTCAGTAGCAGGGCTGTGCACCAATCGTACACATGAACTAAACACTCTACTGCGATGCTCATTTGCGTCCTGGACGCCTGATGTAGTGAGGCAGATCCTGCCACTCTGCCGATGGTGAACAGGAGGATTTTCATATGCAAATCCCTGATATCTCTAATTGCAATTTGTGTTCCAACCTTTTTGGAATTATCTACGCAATATAAGTGGACATAATCTTCCACGGTCAACCCTCCCAGGGGCTTTCCGTGCAAGTCCACTGGTTCTCCTCTTCTGGAGAGTCCAGTGATGAAATATATATCCTCCACTTCTATGCGTAGTGGCATCTGATCAATTATGAAGCAATCCTGATCTGGTTCCCAGTAATTTACGAGCATTTCTAGCAATCGCACATTGCTTTTCATATTGGGCATTTTAAAGAATTTGAACAATCTGCAGTTTCGGAGGATATTTTGTGCTGCGCGATCCTGCATGACCTCTTCGTCTATTGCGCTATGCTCACGTTCCCTCCATGAGATGGTCATCCTGAGAAATTTCATCAAAATTTGCATTATCCATGCTTTTTTACAATCGGACCTGCGCATACGTGACTTTTCCTGTGCACAGTCGCGTGTATACGCGACTTGCATTCATTAAACCCGCGTATGCGCAGATACGCAATTTTTAGCAAGGGTTTCAAAGCAAAAAATCACTTAATTTTAATTTCCAAACGGACAAAATGAATAAACAGGATGATTAAGGAGCCTACCTGAAGTTTCGCTGAATTCCGACGGTCGGTTGTTCCTGATTTGACGAAACAAGTTTTAGCTCCAGAGCTCTTTTTCCAAATCAGCTATGCAATAATGAACCAATTGAGAGGTAATTTGTGTATTTATGGCTAAAAATTGAAAATTTTCGCAAAAATTTCTTTATGCTTATTTTTTCGATCTATCTTATGCTGTATAACTTGATTGCTTGGAAGTGCCCAGTTTGGTATATTTTCAGGTACATTTTGACGATTTTGAGACTTTTCCCAGTTTTTGATCCATGATTTCAGACTCTTCACGGCAGGTATATGATCTTCACTGGCATATAGGTTAGGGAATCACTTTCCGTTGCATCTTGCATTCTAGCCTCCATACCGATCACTTGCCTTAGGGTCGATCCCATCAGGTCATGACTATTACACCCATTTCACTCGCCGATTTTTAATCATGACTTGATGGTAGAGCCTTCCTTTACATGGGCTTCCTAGTTAGTTCCTCGCTATCACTCGTTGCCCATGCTGCTTTTTATGTAGGCTCGGGAGTCCTCTTTAGTCCCGCCATGTCTTCTGTGTTGAAGCTTCATTATTCTCCTTCATCACTTATCATTTTTCTGGCTTATACCCTAGAGGCTCCCTGGTGTCGTTAAGTTGTATTACTGCATTGCATATTGGCTACTTGTTTATCCTGGCCTTTAGCCGGCTTCATTTGGACTCAATGTTTAAGCCAACTTTTTGACCTTGACTTTCTGTACAAGTTAACCATTGCATGCACTTAGCTATCACGACTTGACACCTTTGTACCCATGGATGGAACGTTCCTCTGAGTATCACTGACCAGTTTTCGCCACCTTGCATTGAGCATAGGATTGTTCCTTTCCCAGGAACTAGTGCATCTGCTTTCTTGATACTCGTTCTGTCCATTGTACCATAGAATTCTTTTATTCTTTTTCAGGCTTATTATGAAAAGACAAAAAAATCAAATATAACAAAAAGAGCGGGAACGGGATGTATCTTCGTTATTTTGATGGCAGTACAGAGTCAGTTTGTCGCCCTTGAACAAAGCACATATACTTATATATATTTCCTTCATTTGGGATGGTTTAGTTTTGACCTAGGTTCAGCCTTTACCATGTTTCACTTGTCAGTTCTCCCCCGGTTGGTTATCTCTTCCAATCATATGGAGAGTTTGTTGTGCCTCCTGCAAGACAGACTTATACAGTGTCACTTTTTTACTGCCTTGGTCATCACAGAGTCGTGCTTTTGTTCAAGGGAAGTCTAGCCTGAGTCGGCCATTCTGCGGTGTCTCTTGACTCATTATTCAGTCGGCCTTCCCGGTCTTGTCAGTATCATGTTCTATCACATTAGATGTTTTGGTCTTCTGCTCGTGCTGGTTTGAGAGGGTCCCCATTGACTTCT
>JAXQQM020079593.1:0-257448 GCA_034641835.2 Pinus albicaulis
GAGGCTAAGGCATCCTCAGACTCTGATCCAGATGATGTCTATGCAGCAGCCGATGTTGATCCTGTGTCCAGTAGCGGTGATGAATTTGATGATTGATCATCATTCATGTGTAGTCTTGTATTAGGCCAATGGCTTCATAGCTTGTAGCATTGTTTTTGGACTTTATGGGCCATTTGGAGCCTCATTTCTTATGTATTTTTCGATGATATGTATTGCACTCGGTGCCATTTTGATATATACACCTTTGCATGGTATATAAATGAGCAAACTTTGCATATTTTGTCTCTATTGGCTTGGAATCATGGTTGCAAATCTTAAAAATAGTTTTTTTTATTAAAAAAATAATTATTTAATGTATTTTTTTTTAAACCGGTTCATTGAGATCTGACCGCTCCCGGTTAGAAACCCGGTTCATTAGGTCCACCAGTTCAGTCACCGGTTCCAGTTTTAATAGCTATGCTTCACATGTGCGTAGGGAAAGAAGCTTTTTTTGTTTTGGTGTGTTGACTTTCTATTTGGGACTGTTTTGACCAACATTGACCAAGGAAGAAAAGACTTCGTTTGACTTGGATTTTGACCTATTTCCGGAGGATGAGTTCAGGGACATTTTGACTGAAATTTTTTGGGCACTTTGACCTACGTTGACTACAGGTCTGCACCTAAGGTTTTCGTAGGTCAATGAGTTGACTTTGACCAATTTCTCTGGGAGTTTGTTGAATATTTTGACTTGGTTTGACCGCTTCTTGGAAGGCCAAATTTGATGCTGCTTTGACTGAATTGTTTGGAGGATTGTTGACCATTGACCATTGATTGATTAGGGTTGCTTCTGTTGTAGTTGACTATGACCAAATTTGCAGATTTTGACTTTGGACCAGATTTGACCTTTTGGCTCATCATTAATTGGATATTGGTTAGTTGATATTGGTTGGTCAAAGGTTTGACTTTGACTCATTGATGATGGATTTGGACATTGTATCTTTGTTGAACATTTGATGACAATCTAATGGAAGAAGAATTTTGAAAGGGTTTTCCCCCTTGCGAGGTTTTTCCTTGGTCTTTGACCAAAAATTGTGTCTATTGTCCTTGGTTGTTTTCTATTGTGCATTGGTTTACTGTTCTATCTACAATTGCTTATTGTTGCTGGAATATTGAATTATATTGGATAAATTGATTGCTAACTGAAGAAGAATCGGAATAAGTGATTTTTTTAAGCATAGAACACTGGAAAAATTAACATGGTATCACAGTTGAGATGAAGACAAGCCCAAGGAGACAAGAGACAAGAGCAATCACATTTGAAGAAATCTAATTGGAAGAAGCTTACTTGGTGAAGATGTCTACCTCATACTTCAAGGATGCAAAGAAGCTAAATGACTCATCAAATTTTGCTGCTTGGAAGATTAGGTTGGAGGTGACCTTGGATGAGAATGATGTCTTGGAATATGTGGAAGGAAAGGTACCCAAGCCTCCGAAAAATGCTCTTGTTGTTGCAAAGGCCAAGTACAAGAAAGGAGAGATTAAAGCCAAGAAAATAATTATTGATTCCTTGAGAGATCATTTTCTTACTTATATTTCAAAATTGAAAAAGTCCAAGGAAATCTATGATAAGCTAGTTGGGATGTATGAGGTCAACAATTTGAACCAAATTCTTTTCTTGAAGCAGCAACTCAAGGACATCAAAATGAACAAGGGAGAGATTGTGTAGACATATTTCATGAGGATATCCCAACTCAAGGATCAATCATTGATTGTTGGAGAATCTATGTCTGATAGAGAGTTTGGTACTCGTTGCACTTGGAGGCCTTCCTCCTATTTGGGAGACATTCATTACGACTATTAGCAACAATGACAAGTTTACAACATTTGATGAGCTGGTTGGAAAGTGCGCTCAAGAAGAAACCAGGATGATTTCCAGAGGGAGGATTCAAAAGGATGAAGAAGGAGAACCCTCTACATTTGTTGCTCAAGACAATAAGAGGAAAGGAAGAGGAAGGCCATCTAATTCAAGGAAGTTTTCCCCTGGATCTCCAGACTCTAATAGAAGATTGAGAAGAATTGAATGCTATAATTGCTTGTAATATTCCTAATTAGCGATTCTACTAATTAGAAATATTAATTTTTGATAAATTTTGCATTTCCTAATGTTAGCCAGAAATAATGTCGGTTGGGGACCCACAAATTAGATTAACGTGAACTAAGAAATTTTCCTATAGTTGAGAGGCAAAAATTGCAGCCTTGGTGGGGGGCAGGATGAGCCAATGAGGAGGCACTACGCATTCCATAAAGGCAGTTGTGGTTGGGTAGCAAAAGACAGCGCAAGAGTGGCTAGAGGAGGGGCAGCGCCGTTTTTGGTGGGGCCGCAAGCGAACGTTGGGCCTTTGGAGACAAAAAGAAAGAGGCAACTCATTTTGCTCATTCATTCAATCATCTAATTCGAATTGTCTTTTGACATAGCATCCTTGAGCAGGAGCCAAGTTTGCATTGTTGTTTAGCAAGCGAGTGTTCTCGAGCGGGAATCTCAGCCTCTGCTTCGAGGGACTTCGAGAGATCTGTGAGAGACAAGCTCATCTGGCCCAAGTATCGCCATGATGCCAATATCTACGCCTCCAACTCTGAACCTATGCAACAATAGAGAAATCCTGCCTTGCTATCCGATGAAGGCCTCTGTGTACCCCCATGTGCCAACCCAATAGTGAACTAGAAAACTCTCTGTCATGACTCTGACCATCACGAGATAGAATGGTCTATCAATCAACTAAATCTCTGCATCCAATAGTTGGACCTATTGCACCATAGCTCTGACAACTGTTGAAGTCCCTTCGTGCCTCATCTATAGTCGCTACATGTGACCAATATAGAGGGTCCATATATCATGGGCTAATCTGATGCATGCTAACATGCCATGTGCTTGCCACTGTGTAGTACTGATGACAGCTGGAAGCCACATGTGACAAATAGCTACCCCCTAAATGCAACCAATAGATGGATATCTGATACTTGCAATCAATTTAGGGTATGTGGATCCCTCATGTTCCTGCCAACCATCTCCACTGAGTCTACCATCTGCCCTCTCGATAATGTGCCGATACAATGTCTAGAGCCCGTACAAATACCGAGATGCTACCTCTGTTGTACCCAGTATCCTTTGCTCATGCATGGTCTCGACATGCCCTGAGAAAAGAGTGACACACGTCTCCCTTGTGACCCACTCCCCAAGCGTAGGCTCCGAGATCACTGATATGCCACCCCTGCAGATGATCATCTCATCCCCCAACCTATGGTTGTCAACTAGCACACCGACCCAATGCAACTACTAAGAAGTCTCTCCCCTAGTGTGTTGAGTGTCATCCAAATATCTAGTGTGAGCTTCGTGTACCCTGTTGCTCATGCCCAGGGTGCCAAAGGACAACAACAAAATCGACTGGGCCCGTAAGTGATGTAGAAGAGGGTCAGGTGTGTGAGTCACAATAGATACCGTGAAGTATCACTCATTTGTGTCCCCGTCGATCCTGGGTGTACTACCCCCAAAGGTATGCCCGATGTCTTCGTCCATGAGTCTCCCTAGAGGAAATACTCTAAGATCATGTTGTATAGCACCATACACCCCCACATACCACTGATCATCCATGTACTCCATGACATGCCACTGTACACTGCAGCCTACCCCTATACACTGTTGTATTGTTCCGTGCCTTGTCTGTGTCAAGGCACCAGTCACTCCTTGCGTGTACTCAATGTGATGCAAGACACTCCTACTACACAATGCAATCCAACACACTACGGTGCACCACCATGCACCTCAATGTCCACCGGTAGTACCAAGGTTGCGGGGAAGCTTCCCCCCCCCCTCGATCCCACTCCCAAAACGCGCTCCGTTTGGGAGCTCACGCTTCCTAGGGGGAGCGTTTTCGAGAGCGCGCTTCTAAACCTGAAAAAACGCTCCCTGTCTTTTCGGGAGCGTTTCAAGGAGCGCTCTGGAGCGAGCGCTCCCTGAGCGCTTCCCCCATTAAAAAAAAAACGCTCCAAGAGCGTTTTTTTTAATGCAGGTAGCGGTCAGGGAGCGTTCACTCCCGAATGCTCCCCGGCGCATAAAAATATTCTTGCCGTCAAATTTTTATTTTTTTTGGGAGGGAGGAAGGGGGGTTGGGTAGATAAAAAGCCCACCCTCCTCATTTAGTTTTTATAGTTTTAGTTGAGAGTGAGAGCAAGAGGAGCAAGAGCTTGAGAGTTGGAGAGCGATTTGGAAAAAGGAGAGCTTGAGAGTTTGGAGAGCAGAAGTGCCAAGGAGAGAGCAAGGAGCAAGCTGCAAGAGAGCAAGTTTGCAAGAGGAAGATTGCAAGAAAGAGGTAGGTCTTCTAATCTAGGTTTTTTATTTTCTAGGAATTGTTTTTAAGTTGTTCAAAAATGAAAACTTGTTTTTTTTTTCTCAATGTTGCATTCTAGTGTGTTGAAAAGTGAAAAATTGAATTGTTTTTTTCCTATATTGCATTTCCTATTCCCATTTGGCATTCCTCCAATTTTTTTTGCAGACTAGAAACTTGAAACATCATGGCTATATGGCTAGGGATTTTCTTCATGTTGGTTCCTTTCTTTGTAATAATGGTGTTGGAGAGTAGAAGAAAGAGGCCCATTAGAGAAGAGGAGGATGAAGAAGTGGGTTATAGTGGATTTGATGAAAATCCTGAAGAGGAGGAGGAGTATGTTGAGGAGGAAGGGGAGAGTGGAGAACATGAAGCCACAAATACCCCAACTAGACGAGCAAAGTCAAACACCTTTGTGGAAATATGTTCAGAGGTAGGAAGGAGGGAAAGGGGGTGGAACCACTAAATTTCTTTTCCGCCATTGCAATAAAGAATACACAGGTTCATACACTTGTGCCAAAAGGCACCTTTGTGGAAAAATGCTAGGGGATGGAGACAAAAATCTAGGAATCAAAATTTGTGTGAGTGTGCCAGCAACACAGAGAGAGAAATATAGAAAGGAAGAGGAGGCTGCCCTACAGAGATCTAAAAGATCTAGGGGTTTCATTGATTCTTATACACCATCAAGTCCATCACATCATGGACAAAGAAGTCCATCAACTTCCACCCATGGCAGTGGATATGGAGGCACGCCTGGACCAAACATCTCCTTAAGGCGTAGAACCATATCCGATTTCCTTGATGAAGGGTATAGGAATGATGTGGATTCAAAAAATTTCCGGTTTCTATATGCCTGTGGGGGGCCATTCAATGTTCTTCGCTCACCTTATTGGCATGAAATGGTTTCTGCCATTAATGATGCCCCCAAAGGATACAGGAGCCCTGGGTATGACAAGGCCAGAACCGTGGGACTTGATCATGAAAGAGCTAAAATAAACAATTCTTTGGCTAGAATGACAAATTCTTGGAATGAGCATGGGATGTCCATTGTATCTGATGGATGGACCAATGTAAAAGGAAATCCATTGATAAGTGTTCTAGTTGTGTTGGTTAGTGGTGCAATATTCCTTTCAGCATATGATTATTCAGACAAATTCAAGACCGGCATTAACATTGCAAAACCATTACTTGAAATAATTGAAAATACTGGGCCATACAATGTCATCCAAGTCATCACTGATAATATTGCTAACTGTAAGGCAGCAGGAGCAATTATTGAGGATAAATACCCCAACATATTTTGGTCTAGGTGTTTGGTGTACACAATGAACCTTTTGATGCATGTATCATAAAAACAAACAACCTCAATTCAAATGGCTTGGTGATTTGTATAAGAGAGGTAAAAAAATGATAAGATTTATTACAAATCATAGCAATACCCATGGGCTTTTCCATACTCACTCCAAATTGGAGTTGTTGAAGATAGCAAAGACTAGATTTGCTAGCTATTACCTCACCTTCAAGCGCCTTTTTAAGGTATGAGAGTCATTGGCTGCAATGGTATCAAGCCCACACTGGCAGGTATTAAAGGATAGGGCAGCGACAATAGTTAACAAGCAAGGTTTTGAACATGTGGAGGAGACTGCCCTTGACCCTTTGTTTTGGGCACGTATGAGGGAAATTTTGAACTTCACCAAGCCCATTTATCACATGATTCGTTTTTCAGATACAGATAAACCAGTGATTGGGGAGGTTTATGAGCAGATGGATAGCATGTTGGGCCAAATAAAAGATGTTGTTAAGGATAATGATCCCAACTTGTATGCAATGATTCACGACTGTGTGTGTGCACGATGGAATAAACTCAATGTTCCACTACATGCCTTGGCATATATCCTTATGCCAAAATACTACTCTCCATCTTGGTTGGGCCAACCTGCTCCTGGAGGTGAGGTTAGGATCAAACCTCACACAGATCCAGAGGTACAAGAGGGGTACATGAAGGCATTAGACAAGTTGGTCCCCGACAGGGAGGAGTGTGCTAGATTGCGCCTTGAATTAGGCAGATACTTCAGTTGCACTGGTAACTTTGGTTCTTTCCATGCAATGGAAGACAAAGACAGATTTGATGCTCTCACATGGTGGGAAGCATATGGCAGCATGGGACTTTTGCCAAAGTTGGAAAAAAAAGTTCTCTCACAAGTTGTGAATACTTCTTCTGCAGAGAGGTGTTGGAGCACCTACAACTTCATACATAATGTGAGAAGAAACAGGCTGAATGAAAACCGAGCTGAAAGCTTGGTTTATGTGCATTACAACTTGAGGTTGTTGAGTCATTACTGTGATCGGGCATATGAGGATCAATCATATAAAGTCTGGGACAACAACCCAAAGGATGATAATTTGGAGAACAACATTGTACATATGGAAGAATTGGAAGCAAAACTTTTGAGGGATGATGATGAAGCATCAACAGCACCGCCACACACAGGGCCAGTCCCACCATCCAGTAGCAGTGGGGGTGCCAATGCCAGTGCTCGATATCCAACTATTGTTCCTTTGCAGATACAGCCTCCACCTACATCCTCACGTTGCCCTCCGCCTTCTAGTCCTGGTCGTGGACGTGGTACTCCTGAGAGTACTAGAAGACCACCATTGCCTCATGGTTTCCACAAATTAGACATTTCTCGTGGGCATGGCAAGGGGCCAGCCAATAAATAAAATAGATTTGTTGTTTACTAGTCTTTTCTATTTTCTAGTAGTTTTTATCTTTTATAACTCTTGAACAGTTGAAACTTGACTCTTTCATATTTAATGACAATTTAAGTTTGAAGTTTGAATTTGAAAGGTGAAACTTTGAAGTTGGCATTTATAAGTTTATAAGTCATTATGAATTATGAATATGATGCTTCATGAAAGTTATATGGTGATCAATGAATCAATGATGATAAATGTTATATATTAAATTTTGAAATCAATGAATCAATGATGATAAATGTTATATATTGAATTTTGAAAGCTTGAAATCTTCAGATTGATGATTCGCAAGACTCAAGAGTCAATATGTTGTATGTTTCCAACTTGTGGGCGTGGTTGATGAAGATTATAACTTCTAGATGATTGATGTTATATGATTCAATCTATGTTTTTATGTTTTTTATGTCTAATTCATCATTCTACATGCTTTTGTTGACATATATGCATCAAAATATAAAAAATATATATATTTAAAAAAAAATGCTCCCCGAAACACTCCCGCTCCCAAGCAACCATGGGTAGTACACTGCTCAATGTTAGATGCTCCCACACATCCTTGGATGTGATGTCCTAGAGTTGTGTCTCTACATGTCGGCTCCCTCCCAATCGGTATCATCACCTCCACCGTCGCATCACTATACTCGCCAATGAATGGATCATCACTCCAAACCCTCCATGAAAGATCCGAGAAGTGAATCTCCCTATGTGTCAGTAGTGATGCCACCACTGCTCTGCTCCTATGCGACCTTTGTGCCCCACACAAAGGTGAAGAATCCCCATCTCCATACAAGGCACCGTCTGGTGGCCTGCCAATGCCACCTCCTCCGACAAGCTCCTGCCAAAGTATGTTGATCACCCCGTGACCCCATGTACAAATGTCGCACCACGACAACCCAAGAAGTTTGTCCATAAATTGGTTGGCCATTGGAGTTGACCGAAACTCCCCTAGCGAATGTGCACGCTCAACTGCTAGGCCAATTGTACCCACCAAGGCATAGTCAACTGGCATGCCTGGGAAATGATGGGTAGTCCCACCCAGATCCCAATGCCAGTCTAGCATTCCTTTATTCTCAACGCCTAGAAACTCCTGTTGAACTACACCTGGGTCCACCACCATCTCCATTACCCACTCCACTAGGTACCAACTCAAAATCTCTCGCCATCCAACCCCAACATGCAGATGATGCACCTCGTGCAACTCTGATCGTCTCATCTCACTATCCAGGTCAACATATGAGATCTGACTAGGTGACTCTGTCTCTCTCTCTCCAATGAGAAAAGGTGACCCAACAGTTTTGTTAGCCCCGTCTATGTATGCCTGAAGGGGGTTGCTCCGACGCACCAATGTGCCCTCTAGCTCCTCATTATGCAACGGGATAGGCTCACGTACCGACGTGGCCTTCCCTTTCAATGCTAGAAGGTCGACCTGAAGTTGCTGATGACACTGTAGTGTGTGACCATCGACCAATACCTTTGTATCTTCTAGATCAAGGGCTAGCCCAAAGGATGGTTGCACACCCTCCTCCATAGACACTCCAACCCGCAAGACATGCTCATTAGTCAGCTGCATGTGATTGTCATCCGACAATTCTGTCATAGACCTGGAAGCCTCTGTACCTATCGGCTCCTCAACAACGGTAGAGTTGTCTCCCGACATCTCATCAACCTGTGATGTGTTTCTATCATCAAAGAACTCGGTCACAACCCCAGATACCCCATCAATGGATACCTCAACAATGGGTGGTGTCTCATCAGTGAGTGTATGCTCAACTGTCTCTTTGCCAAGCATGGTCCCTTCAACTACTCTTTCATCTTCTTCCTTAATCCAACTCACCATCCCTGCATAATTCCACGGAATTCCCCCTGATTTGTGCATGTCTCTTAGTTCACGAAACTCCCAAAAAGAGAGGGACGCTTGAATGTCATGTCCCAATGATTGGTATGCCCGCCAATTTGCTACCAATAAATCCACATCAGTTTCAATAATGTCTTGCCATCTTGATGTATTATCCACCATTTTGGGCATAGCGGATTTGTTGTTTGATTGAGAATGGTCCGAATTCCCAATTGTTGCATGAATCAGTTTCTTCCCCACATCAACCATCATTTGTTGCACCCTAATCACCTTATTCAAGGTTACTGCCATGGCATTTGAGTTTAACCTTTCTTGGGATCCCATGATTTCTTAGTTTTTTATTCTACTCTTGTCATAGAATGAAGGATTTCCCATAGGTTGAGCCAAGATTATGCTCTTATACCATTGTAATATTCCTAACGGTACATTACAATAATAACAGGCATCAAAAGACTTTAAACAACAACAAATGAAAATCACGCCATTAGAACACAAATTGAGCCATGAAATTGCGCTGAGCCATTTTATTAATTTGTTGGAAATGAGTACAATGGAGGTGTTGGAATGAAGGCGCCTGGGCTTGCTCAAGGCAAGCTAGAGAAGCCCTCTGAATCAATGCTAAAATCCCCCACTGATGGTACGATGCATGGTTGTAGCTCTGCGCTGCTATCTACCAGAAATGTTGCTGCTTCTCCCGAAGAAATGCCGCTAGGGCTTGCTACACTACTCAGAAAATTTTGGGACATTAACCCCAGACTTAACTTAAGAAACCCACAAAAACCCACGAAGGAATTGGCCAAATGTTGACCCCGGAATTTCGGCCCAACTTCCCCTAGCTCCTCTAGTTGTTGGTTGAGTTAGGATCTTTGTTAGACACCTCAAATCTACCAAGAAAATTCTGCCAAATTAATCTTGGCTTCTCCTCAATAAACCTAGTAAAACCCAGAAAGGGTTTGCCTAAAGCTTGACCCTGGAAGTTGGCCCTCTTGGGCTTGGCTCACTACACTGCTAGGTAAATCGATCCTCCTTTAAATCTTGCTACTGGAAGTCTCCAAAATGCCACAAAAATCCTTGTTAGGAAGCTCCAAACCTCCCCACTAAATTTCAATTGCAACTCCCTCTCTTCTCAGCTCCCAGAACAACCTCTCTCCATGTGTTGCTTCCTCCACTGCATAGTCACTGTGTCCTCCACGTTGTCCCTGAAGTGAAAACACTCCTGTAATCTCTGTTGTGAAAAGTCCTCCAAAATGATAAGACTCCTCTCCTTAGCGGGCACTCGAAGTCCCCCGAGGCAGAGGTTGAGATCTTCGCTTGAAAATCTCGTGTGCTTAACAACACTGCAGAGTTGGCACCCGGCACAAGTGTGCTATGTCAAAATGACAATTAGAAAGATAAGTGAATGAATGAATCCAAGAATGAGCCTCATGCTTCCAATTTATCCAATGATGTCCAACATTCTCTTAGGCCCCACCTTGTGCCTCTAGCCTCCAATACGCTCCAATGACTGCGCTACCTCCATGTGGGCCGCAATTTCTCCTCATTGGGCCCCACCCTCCACTACTGCTGCAATATTTCACCTCAACCTAATGTCTAGAGGCCTATAGTTGCTTAAGTTTATTTGTGGGTCCCCAAATCCACATTTCCTAAGTCAAAACTGTGATATTATCAAAATTGGCTAGAAATAATATTCCGGTTAGCAAAATTGCTAAACAGGAATATTACATTTTCTGAGCATTATTCCAGGCCCTAGTAGCAAATTCAATGGAGCAACAACAACATTTTTGGGCCAGGACTGCGTAGAGTTAGAGTAGCACATCATACCTTTGGGGTTGATTTGAGCTTGTGATAGAGGCTAGTTCAGCTTACCTTGAGCAAGCCCATGTGCCATATTCCAGCACGCACATTGTACACTTATCTCAGAATTAATAAAATGGCTCAGACCTAAATTTTATGGCTCCAGTTTATGTTTTCATGGCGTGATTTTATTTGTTGTTGTTAATGTCTATTGTTGTTAATGTCTATTGATGCATTGATTTTACTACTAATTTCCAATCAAGAATATTACAGTGGTATCAGAGCTCATAGACTTGGCTCAGCGTGTGGAGCATGCAGTCTATGACACCAGAGAACAAACAGAACGTGACTTACTAGAGGCAAAGTTACAGGAGCAGGGAAAGGAAGCTTGAAATCACTCTAGATCTGATTGATAGCATTCTAGAGGTTGTAGGGAGGGAGATGGAGCACGCAGAAGATGGAAGGAATGAGAAGGAATTTTCTCACCTTCTGCTGAAGTCAGTACAAGATAAGGAATGAGAAAGAATTTTCTCACCTTTTGCTGAAGTCAGTACAAGATCTCTCCAAGAGGATTGAGGAGATGGGTCAAAGGCTTAGCAATGGCAGCAAGGGGAAAGGATTCCAAGGGGAGTTTGAGGTTAGAGAAGGGTTTGGCACTTCACAGCACTAGGCAGTACCCCACACTACATTGTCGGTCGTACCATATACTCCACCACGGTCCACTATTCCCACGTTCCTAGCTTCAAGGACAAGAGGACAGTAGGAGCTGGAAGAGCCTCACTATGGAGAAATTTTCATAGAATATCAATCTTATGGGTCGGATTTGGGAAAGGCCATCACATTCAACAAATTTTTCCAGCTGAAGACTAACAACAAACCTAGAGGCTGGACCAAAGGAGTATTAACCCAGGGGAGTGACTTACAATGTACCGTGGGTAGGCTATTCCTCCCAACTTTTGATGCCTCTTCAAAGACTCCAGCAAAGGCATCAGTGGAGAAGTTGGATGTCTATTTCTAGCTAAACCAGATGACCGAGACAAAGGCAACTAAAGGTTGCCACATTGCACATGGAGGGAGAGGCCCACAATTGGTGGTTCCATGGGCCGACTATGCTGAGTCACGCAAGGGTGACAGCGTATGATGAGTTCACACGGAGGGTGTTGGAGAGGTTCGACAGGAAGGACCCAGAAGAATATTTTGGGGAGCTGACTAAGCTCAAGCAGTCAAGAAATCCAGGGGTATACATTTCAAAATTCTTGAAACTGTTAGTGATGGTTCCAGACCTATCAAAATCTAGGAGGATTTTCATGTTTGTGGAGGGGCTGGCAGAGCCACTACGGGACTTAGTGAGGTCAAACCGACCCACTACACTACAAGATGCAGTGGGGAGGGCAAGAGACTAACAAGATTCCCTACCAAGGGCTAGAGCACCACTGCCTACTAGACCAATTTTCCAGCAGAAAGTGAGAGCCACGAGAGTTCCACCCCCAAGAGGCAACCAGGGTCGGAGGCAACTTGTTGCTGACACCAAGAGGGATCTTCAAAGGAAGAAACTTTGTTTCACTTTCCAGGAGCCATGGGCACCAGGCCACAAGTGTGCAAGAGGGAAGGCACACTACATAGAGGTCTTCTCAGATAGTGATGGAGATGACGATGCATTCTTTGAGATGGGAGGAGAGGACAGCGCAGCACCCAGGGAGGGAGCACCTCCGCCTCCACCCCCACTGGCAGAAGGATGCTCCGCATTTGCAACTTCAGGAGGGGTCCTCGCATCACTGCGTGGGGTACCCAAGTATTTGACCTTGAGGATCCGGGGTATGGTATAGGGACAACGTGACTCAGTGCTTGTGGACAGTGGGGCCATGCACAACTTCATTAATGCACAGATGGTGCGTAGGAGCAGCATTACGATAGAGGAGTTCGAGGGGTTCTCAGTGTTGGTGCCGAGAGACAGGACCATGCAGTGCACCACCTATGTCCTAACGCTGACTGTGACCATGGGGAACTACTCCATGACCGACCAATTTTTTGTGGTTGACATTCCGGACACCAACAAAGTGTTGGGAGCCTTGTGGCTCTACGCCCTTGGCAGAGTCACCATTGATTGGAAGAGACTGGAAATGGAGTTTCTAGACTTGGATGGCAAACTAGTGAGGCTAAGGGGCATGCACTCATACCCACCACACACAGTTTTTGCGCACAAGATGGAGGTTGATTTTAGGCGTGGAGATATAGAGTGGGTTGTGGAGTTGAGGATCTGAGAGGTTGGAGGCGTGACCAAGCCACCTCATCCGGAGATTCGGGCTATACTGGATAGATACTCGATAGTATTTGGGGACATACCATTGGGCCAGCCACCAGACCAGGGATTTGAGCATACCATTGAGCTGGAGCACGAGGTGCAAGCAGTGATCACGACCCCCTATAGGCATCCTAAGGCCTACAGGGATGAGATTGAGAGATCTATTGATGAGCTCTTGGCATTGGGACACATCAAACCCAACTCTAGTCCTTTTTCTTCTCCGATTGTTCTAGTGAAGAAGAAGGATGGGTCATTGAGGATGTGCATTGATTACACAGCCTTAAACAAGAAAACCATGAAGAACCGCTACCCATTCCCAATATCGATGAGTTGATGGATGAGCTGAGGGGAGCTAAGTTCTTCTCCAAGATCGATTTGAGGTCTGGGTACCATCAGATCTGGGTGAGGGAAAAGGATGTCCCTAAGACTGCGTTCAGGTGTCACTATGGACACTTTGAGTTTTTGAAGATGCCCTTTGGGCTAACCAATGCTCCAGCCACATTCCAGTCTTGCATGAACCACATATTTTGTGGCCAGTTGAGGAAATTTATGCTGGTAATTTTTGATGAAATTCTGATATACAGCCGAACCTAGCAGGAACACTTGCAGCACATAGAGGCAGTACTGCGCATCCTAGAGGAGCAGCAGTTTTATGCAAAATTGTCCAAGTGTGAGTGTGGTTTGACTGCGATGCTCTATTCGGGGCATATCATTGGGGTTGATGGAGTGAGGGTCCATGAGGAGAAGATTAGGGCCATCCGGGATTGACCAGAACCCAAGAATGTGACAAAACTTCGAGGATTTGTGGGCATATGTACCTACTACAGGAAGTTCATAAAGGGCTTTTCGCAGTTAGCAACACCTCTCACAAATCTGACCAAGAAGGGGGCTTTCCTTTGGACCACGACAGCGCAGGAGGCTTTCAAGCGCCTCAAGCAGGTGATGAGAAGCTTCCCAGTGCTTGCTCTTCTTAATTTTACACAACCTTCCATCCTGGAGTGTGATGCATCCGGGGAGGGAGTCGGGGCAGTGTTGATGCAGCGAGGACACCCCATAGCTTTCGAGAGGGGAATCACAACGTAGTAGTTGATGCGTTGTCCAGGAGGTCAGCTTCTCTTTCACTAATGAGCATTGAGCCAGATTGGAAGGCTCATTTGTTGGTAGAGTACTCCAAGGATCGCTTTGCATGCGAAGTCTTGGAGGGACAGGTGACAGATGACCACTACTGGGTGATCGCTGGAGCAAAATACCACCAAGACCAGATTTATCTAGTGGCCAACTCCCAACTGCGGGAGAAGATCATACCAGTGTGGAAAAAGTCGTGAAAAAGTCGCGACTTTTTCAAAAAGTGCCAAATTTTTGCTGGAGCCGATAATATCGACAAACTTTTTCACGATTTTTTCAAAGTCGAAAAAGTTGTGATTTAATTGTGGAATTCCGACTTTTTGCCAAGTCAATCGAAAAAAATCGTCTTGCCCATCAAATGTGATTATAAGAGGCCGAAAATGCGACTTTTCAAAGTTAATGTTTTGTTGGTTTGCTGCGTTTGAGATTGTGGAGAGTCGAGGAGGGGGTTTCTTTGTCATTTGTGTTGGGAGTTGCAGATTTCATCATTTCTCCACCGCTCGAGCTTGCAGATTGAAGGTGGCGGACTGCCAGGATTTGCTGCTGCTGCCAAGTATGTAGTTTCTTCCTTATTTTTTGTCATTTTGTTACATAAATGATATATATATTAAATGTCTTATTAAATGATAAAGAATCCCCTTGTTTGGTTGTTGTGGGGTACTTTAGAACTCGGCTAGCAGTAGCTACAGCCTACTAAATTGTAGCTACCTCATAACTCGGTTCTTTTCAACGGTCAACCTCATATTATCTCCTTTCATTCAACCTCTGTGGTCTGCAATAATACTAAATACTGACTTCAGCCTGCAACCAATGTAATAAATATTAAATTCATCCTGTAACCAGAAGTTAGAACTTCTTAGAAAATGTCACAACAGAGAGCTCGGATCTGATGCCTTTTCTCCAACCAGAAGCATAGTATCACTGTTATCACCTTTTCTCCTTTCTCCTTTATCACAATATCCAGAAGCTCAGATCTGTTATCACAGTATGCCTTTTCTCCTTTGAAATTTGCACTATGTCACTGTTATAGATCAACATACAAAATGCACAATGGCAGTCCCAAAATACACTTGAAAAACAATCAATATTCCAATGACAAGACCTTAAACAATTGTAAAATGAGTTTTAGGCTTACAAGGATTATTAGATTTAAGTTCCAGACTAAGATTATTGAAATTTGTGCTTAGAATCTATGGTGAACCTAATCCTATACCTAAAACTGAAGGTGTCAATAGAATGTATTTGTCTTGCAAGTTGTGTGGCAAGCATTTGTCAGGAGGTGTCAATAGATTAAAATTCCATTTGGGGCAAATTTCGGGGCAAAATATAGAACTTTGCCTAAATCATCCAATAGGCCATTAAATCGTTGATTGATAAAGAGGATGGCAAACACACTAGGGCAGCAATAAAAAGCCAACTTGTAGGGAGCTCAAGAGTGGGGGTAAGTGAGAGTGGTTATTCTGCTTCAACATCACCTTCCACTCCCAACCCCTCAACTTTCTCATCTTTTTTTGTCCCTAGAACCACACCTAGTGCACAATCTGGCATCAAATCGGCAATTAAAAAAAACGAAAAGGCAGAAGCTGACAGGTTGGTGAGTAGATGTCTTCTATGGAGTGATGTTCCTTTCAACATTGCCAAGACAAACCCATTCTACCAACCTATGTTTGATGTTGTTGTTGTCGTTGGCCCGAGGTACAAAGCCCCTACCTTTGTAGAGTTGAGAGGGCCTCTTCTTCAAGATGAAAAGAATGATTGCACTGCTAGATTGGAGGAGTTTAGGGCATCATGGGAACACAATGGATGCACAATCATGTCAGATGGTTGGACCGACCAAAAGGTAGGACCCTTCTTAACTTCTTGGTTAGTTGTCCCAAGGGGACAATGTTTATGAAATCTGTTGATGCATCTGCACACATTAAAGATGCGCGTTTATTATGTGAGTTGTGGGACATCTTCATTTAGGAAATAGGCCCACAAACTGTTGTCCAAGTAATAACAGATAACGCTGCAAATTATGTTGCAGCTAGCGGGTTGCTTATGGAGAGGTATCCTACCCTGTTTTGGACACCTTGTGCTACTCATTGTATTGACTTGATGTTGGAGGATATAGGTAAGATTCCTATGGTGAGGCATATTGTTGAATCATCCAAGAGCATAACAAAAATTATATACAATCATGCATCTGTGCTTAGCTTGATGAGAATATTCACCAACAACAAAGAGTTGGTGCGTCCTATGATAACACGCTTTACCACTACTTTCATATCTCTTCAGTCTCTGTTGAATTCTATGTGGGACGTGAAGAGCATGTTTCTTTCACAGAATTGCCGTGAGTTATCTATTAGCCGCAAATCAGAGGGAGAGGGCATATGCAGACTTGTTTCATATGATCAGAACTTTTGGGCAGGAGTAGAGGAGGTGTGTGCCATTTCAGAACCTTTGATAAGGGTTCTTCGGTTGGTTTATGAAGAAAAGCCCGCAATGGGCTACTTGTATGAGGCCATGGATAGGGCCAAAGAATCCATTCGTGCTTATTATGAAGATAAGGGAGATGAGGGGTTAGAAAAACAACAGGTCATATGGAGAGCGATTGGTGACCGATGGAACAATAACCTCCATCACCCAATTCATGCTGCAGGTATCTACCTCAACCCTGCATTTGCTTACTCCTGTGGTTTCAAATTTGATGCCGAGGTGATGGATGGATTCTTCACATGTGTTGAGAGGATGGTGGCATCTGAGCAAGAACGTGAAGATATTTCTAAAGAAATGGAAATATATAGGATGGCAGGTGGCACATTTGGTTTTACCATGGCTATTAAGAATAGGACGACCAAAATGCCAGGTAAGCTTTAGTTTGTTTCAACTTTCAACTTTCAAATTTAATAATTCATTGTCTCTTCATAATTTTTGCTTCTCATTTTTATTTTAACTTGTAGATGCTTGGTGGACAAGCTATGGTGGTAGAGTACCCCATCTCCAAAAGCTTTCAATTCGAGTACTCAGCCAGACATGCAGTTCCTCTAGGTGTGAGCGCAATTGGAGTTTATGTGACAAAATACATAGCAAAAAGCGCAACTAGTAAAAAAAATTCAAATTAAATTTTTGAATAATTTGATTATTTTTACTATATAAATTTTCTAAGTACTAATTTATAATATATGACCCTTTTACAGATTGGAATCCCAACGCCTCAATGACATGGTGTATGTCTACTACAATCTTCGATTGTGGATGAGACAAATTCAGAAAACTCCTGATATGGATGATCTCATTGGACAATATTGATACCACTGTTGCATGGAGGGTCGAGACTATAAGAGGCCGGCCATGGAATCGATCCCTGATTGGTTAGATGTGGATCTGGAGGCACTAGCGCCAGAGGAGGTAGCAATTGCAAGGCAGGAGGAGCCAAGGGTAGAGGAGGAGGAGCAGGGTCAGGAGGAGGATGTGGAGGAGGAGGTGACACCATCTAGGATGGGTAGCACCAGCAGCAACGGCAGAGGATAGAGGCCACCTCTTTTATTTGCTTCTAGAGGACAATTGGGTCCATTTGTATCCCGAGGGGCAGGGCCTTCTTCCTCTAGAGGAAAAGGCAAAGCCATTCCCTATTCCCGTAAAAGGGGCAGGGGATCTTAGTGACTGATTACTTTATGACATGGAGATGACTCATAATATACATTTATTATAGTTTTTGTTGATATTTTGACTCTTGAGACTGAGACAGGAGTCAGGGCTCAAGATTCAGGACTTGATTCACTATTTTGATATGTGATGTAGCACTACATTTCATATACATATTATATATTAGCTTTCTTTACATGTTTATGTGGAAATGCATTTATTTGATGTTTTGGATCCTTTAGATGCTAAAAAATTAAAAAAGTTTGAATAATTTTGTATTTTTTTAATTTTGCTGACATTTTGCCGACTTTTTCAAAAAACTCCCGACTTTGCCGAGTTTTTCAACTTTTTTACCCTTGCTGATTTAATCTCGACTTCAACTTTTTCCACATTGGATCATACACGCAACCCATGACTCACCATTGGCCAGGCACCAAGGATTCACAAAGACTTATAGGGCCATCAGGGAGAGGTTCTCATGGAAGGGCCTTAAGGATGATGTCCTGCAACACATTCGGGAGTGTGAGGTGTGCTAGTAGAACAAGGGAGAGATGACAAATCCAGCAGGGTTGCTTCAACCAATTCCCATTCCTGAGGGGAAATGGGAGAGCATCTTGATGGATTTCATCACGGGGTTGCCCGCAGTGTAGGGTAAGGATTGCATCTATGTGGTTATTGATCGCTTGAAAAAGTATGCACACTTCTTCACGATCTCGGCCGCACAGGTGGCTGAGTTGTTCTTCAAAGAGATATTTCGGTTGCATGGTCTGCCCAAGACCATTGTCAGTGAACGAGACAACCTTATGGACGGATTTTGGTAGGAACTATTTCGATTGGTGGGTACGGAGCTCACCCCCAGCACCAGAGCAGCCGCACTTGTGTAACTACGTCACCGGGCAGCAAAAGGCATGGTTGAGGTGGCTACACATCGGGGAATACTGCTACAACACCACCTTCCACATGTCTATAAGTATGTCTCCATTTCATGCTTTGTACGATTATGATGCTCTGACATTTGTTGATGTCATGTTTGGAGACAGCAAAGCCACCCAGGCCAAGGATTGGTTCCAAGAGAGCCAAGACATTTTGAGGGCTCTCAAGGACAACATGAGGGTAGCGCAAAACCAGCAGAAGATCTACGCTGACAGGGGTCGCATGGAGAGACACGTTAAGGTTGGGGACTTAGTGTACCTTCGTCTCCAGCCATACAAGCAATCCATGCTGAAGCAGAAAGGGGCCAAGAAGCTTAAGCCTTGTTTCTCTGGGCCTTACAGGGTCACTCAGAGAGTGGCGGAGGTAGCATACGAGTTGGAGTTACTCCCGAGGAGCCCGGTGCATAACATATTTCATGTATCTTTCTTGAAAAAGGCTTTGGGACAACAGGTAATAGCAACAGTTAAGTTACCTCCCATGGATGATGAGAGGCACTTAGTACTTCAGCCTGAGGTCATTTTGGACACCAGGGAGAGGCAGTTGAGGAGGATAGTGATCAAGGAGTTTCTGATCAGGTGGAGAAATCTGCCAGATGAGGATGCCACCTGGGAAGGAGAGCAGATCCTCCAGCACCAATCACTGCAGTTGCTTGAAGATGAGCAACATCTTGGCGGGGAGGACTATAATATTCCTAATTAGCAATTCTGCTAATTAGAAATATTAAGTTTTGATAAATTTTGCATTTCCTAATGTTAGCCAGAAATGATGTGGGTCGGGGACCCACAAATTAGATTAAAGTGAACTAAGGCATTTTCCTATAGTTGAGAGGCAAAAATTGCGACCTTGGTGGGGGCAGGATGAGCCATTGAAGAGGCACTGCGCATTCCAGAAAGGCAGTGTTGTGGTTGGGCAAGAAAAGACAATGCATAAGTGGCCAAAGGAGGGGTAGCGCAGTTTTTGGTGGGGCCCCAAGGGAACATTGGGCCTTTGGAGACAAAAAGGAAGAGGTAGCTCATTTTTCTCATTCATTCAATCATCTGATTTGAATTGTCTTTCGACAAAGCATGCTTGAGCAAGAGCCAAGTCTGCATTGTTGTTTAGCAACTGAGTGTTCTTGAGCAGGAATCTCAACCTCTACTTCGGGGGACTTCGAGTGTCTGCCTTAGGGGGGAGAATCACACCAGTTCGATTCAGGGGGAGGTTGTGGATCCATCACAGCGTATTCATCAGTAGGGAACAGTGCAACGCAGTCCCAGCAGAGCAGTCACTGTGATGTAGTCAGGGAGACATCATTCTAGAGCTGAGCAGTGCAGGGGTTTTGGAGGAGGAAATTGGTGAGGAGGCTGAAGGCTTCCTAACATGGTTATTTCTTATCTTTTGGGAGCATTCTGCAGTTTCATTTCCAGGTTCACAGTTTCAGCCAGCAACACAGAGAGCCACCCCCAAGTGGGCCAATTTCCAAGGTCAACCATTCCACAATTCATTCGTGGGTTATTGTTGGTTTTGTGAGTAGAGTCTGGGGTTAAAAGCCCGGAATTTTCTAAGCATTATTCTAGGCCCTAGTAGCAGATTCAGTGGAGTAGCAGCAACATTTCTAGGCCAAGACTGTGTAGAGTTAGAGCACCACAGCGTACCTTTGGGGGTTGATTTGAGCTTGTGACAAAGGCTACTTCAACATGCCTTGAGCAAGCCCAGGTGCCATTATTCCAGCACCCACATTGTACACTTATCTCAAAATTAATAAAATGGCTCAGACCTGAATTTTATGGCTCCAGTTTATGTTTTCATGGCGTGATTTTATTTGTTGTTGTTAATGTTTATTGATGCATTGATTTTACTACTAATTTCCAATTAGGAATATTACATTGCCACATGCATGATCACTATGCCTGAGACTGTCCAGAAAAGAGAAATGCTCCTAGATCCTACAAAAACAATCATGGCTTCAACAACAACAGGTCCAAATATACAAGAAGAAGAGATGCTCCTGGTGATCGTGGCGAAGGCCATCGTCCTCAAAAGATATCAAGAAATACAAGGTATAGAAATAATGCAGTTGCTACTCAATCTAAATATTTTCTTATTTCTACACTTTCTCGCTCCTCCCCTCCAGATTCGTTTGATAGTTGGTTGGTAGATAGTGAAGCCTCTAGACACTTCACTGGGTATCGTGAAGTCTTCTCAAACCTGGTTGAGAGGGAGATTACTTTGAAGATCATTCTTGGGGACAACTCTACTCATCTTGTGAAGGGTTTTGGTTTTGTTACATTTCATTTGGATTATGGGGAAATCGTACATATTCACGATGTTATGTATGTACCGAGATTGAAGAAGAACCTTGTATCTATATCTTCCTTGGAAGACACTAGGATGAGAGTTACCTTCATAAGAGGAAAGGTCCTCACTTGGCCTATGGAATCTCGCATCAGGGATGCATTCACCTTAGGATCAAGAATTAAAAGACTCTATCGACTCAATGGAAGACCAATGAGAGCATTGGTTCATGACAATACTCATCAAATTGATCTCTAGCACTGAAGGTTTTCTCATCTTCATTATGAAGCCCTTCATAAAGTAAGAAGGATGGTTTCTAGAATGGCTGAGGTTCAAGCTAATCATGACGGAAAATATTCGAGATGTTCCAGTGGAAAGAAGTCAAGGGGACCATTCCCTTCCAGCAAAAGCGGGACAAGAGAAATTCTACAACTCATACATTCTAACTTATGTGGACCCATGCCGGTGAAATCTCTTGGTGGCTACCTATACTATATAATCTTTGTGGATGACTTCTCTCGTTCTTTTTTTTCTATTTTTTATTCCTTTTCTCGTAAAGCCTGTAGCTATTATTATATCGGATCATATACCAATTTAATGATACAGATATATTATATATTAGGTATGGAAGTTATGCACGAACGTAATGCTCACAACTTTCCTCTGGATCCAGTCGTTGTTGAGTCTATTTCAATATGCGGATAATACTCTGATGGATTGTTATCATGTATTGCTTAATTGAAGCATACCAAGCCTTTCAAAGACATGGATTTTCTACTTGAAGCATAAGGACGAAGCATTTGATATGTTCAAGGATTTCAAGGCACTAATAGAGAATCAAACCAGGAAAAGAATCCTTCAAGTCTAATAATGGTGGAGAATACACTTCTAATGAGTTTGTTGACTTTTGCAAGAAGGTTGGAAACAAGGACACCATTGTACCTTATAATCCCAAGCAGAATGGTGTGGCTGAAAGAAAGAATAGGACCGTCATGGAAGCTGCCCGATCCATGTTGCATGATCAAAAGTTGTCGAAATTCCTTAGGGAGAAGCCACTAAAACAATGGTCTATGTTCAAAACAGGACCCCTCATCAAGCCTTGGGTGACAAGACTCTTGAAGAAGTCTTCACAGGTATCAAGCCTGATATTGGTCAATTGAGAATCTTTGGCTACCCCGTATACTTTCATGTGTCGAAGGACAAAAGAAACAAGCTAGAAGCTTCTGGGAAGAAAGGTACGTTTGTTGGTTATAGTGAAGATTCTAAAGCTTTTAGAATATATGTGCCTAGTCAAAGGAATATCGATTTTAGTAGGGATGTGACATTCAATGAAGATGTTGCCCTTGGGAAAGCAAGGGGCACTCCTCTTTCCAATATTGAGAACAAGGATGATGATCTTCTGGGAGGTCCTTTTGTGCCTGAACCTAAGATGAATGCTGCTAATGATCCCATGGAACCTATGGACTCCTTGGATCCTCCTCCAAGTGACCCTCCCGCCAAGAAGAGACCTTTATGGCTTCGTGATACCTTACAAGATGTTGAAAGACATGTTGTTGCTAGAGGAACCTTCAGGGAAAGTAAGAAGCCATGGTCTTTGACAACTGAGAGTGTTCTCTAGCATTACTAAGTTGTTTAAGTTCTTGTTAATCTTATCAACTTCAGCCATGGTCTTTAACAACTGAAAATGTTATCTAACACTACTGAGTTGTTTAATTTCTTGTTAATCCTATCAACTCCATCCTTCAATGTTGGAACTTCCTCTTCAATTTTCTTAAATTCTTCTTCTTTCTTCTTCATTTGGGTCTTCATCACTTCCTCAGTTCTCTTTGCTTCTTCAAGATGGAACTTTAAAGAAATATTTTCTTCATCACACTTTTCAAGTAGGTTTCTCAATTCTTTGTTTTTTATTTCTGAGCTTGGCATTTTCTATTTCAGTATTCTCCAATTTCTCTTTAAGGTATTCATCTTCTTATTTAGAATTTGAATCTATTATGAGTCCCCAAAAATAATCTATTCTCATCTTTGGTTCTTCATCATTTGAATCATTGACCTCTTCATCATCATGACCATTATCTGTTAGTTTTTTGTAATATCCCAAATGGGATATCTTAACTAAAATTGCTGAAATTAACTTAACCAGCAAAATAAATGGAAATATACACACAGCCACCAATAGAACACAACAGATGCTGATAAAATCACTGAGCCATTTTATTAATCCATGACAAAAAGTACATCAACATAAAGGAACAGCGGAACCTGAGCTTGCCAAGCAAGCGGAGCAAACCCAGAAAGATCTCTGGCCCAACTGATGAATGACGCTGGCAATGATGTAGACGGCTCGGCAAGAAGACTGATGCAAATCGGCTACGGCAAAACTATCACTGAACCCACTGTAGCACAAGTTGAAGATCCGAATGATCCTCACACCAATCCCTGAAGCTCTGTGAAACTTCTAAATGAAGTCTCCTCAAGAGAGTTGGGTTTTCGTCCAACACTCATAAATCACCCAAGGGTCTCCGTCCTGGGGCTACGGCTGAAGTAGAGAACCACGTCTCACACCTCTCATATAATAAAATAACATGATCCAACGATATCCCTCAATGGCCTCCTCCCTTTCTTTTATAGAACTCTTGGAGCCTTCTAGAGCATTATTTTATTATTATTTTATTCATAGTGCACTTTTCCCTCTTATTAAAATATTCTTTTTTAATGCAGAAAAGAGTAAATTGGCTACCATGTCTCCCCTGGTCACTGAAACTCATGCCCAACTGTCCCATCATGGAGGTATCCTCGTCCTGGTTCCAATGAGCTATTACACTGAGGTGTTTTGTCATGTATTCCTCCCAGAAAGCCATCGTGAGCATAATTAGCTGAGTTAAGCCCATAAATAACTCAAATTTCCGAAAGTTGTTGGAATGCACCGGAACGAAAGCCAAACTGCTCGGATGATGGAATATATCAAGCGAATGCCATCGAACACATAGAAACTCCTCAAAACTCCTCCAAAAAATCCCCTGGGCCCGCTGATGCCACCAACCTGTACCTGTGACCGGTCTGCTCCTAACTCTGGAAGTAAATCCTAGCCCTATCATAGATGATACCAAAAAAAGGGAATATTACAGACCTTCCGCCCCAAGATTGCTTGCCCTCAAGCAATCAAAATATGTGGGCCACTCTGTTGGCCCGCCGCAACTGAGACCCAATGTCTGGATCCCATACAAACCTCTAGGTGCTACTATGCACCTGTGTCAAACCACTCGGAATAGACCCCGCAATGTCGGGATCCCAAACTGATCTCTCACTGTACAAGCCAACAAACAATCCTTGCAAATCCCATCGCCACCATGGCCAATCATCGCCCAAGTCCCACAGCTCGGACTGCGCTCTGCCTCTGGCTATGACTGATGCTCTAAGAGGTGAAGACCATGACTCCTGCTGCGCTGTATCTGTGACTGTGTAAGTTGTCCCATCAACTGTGTACCAACTCATCACCTCTCTCCAATCCAAGTCCTGACTCAATCCCACGCTGATCCTGCTCTCCTGAAATCGGGATGGAGTGTTGAAGAAACGACGATCTATGCCCTCCTGCCAACTGGAATCTGTAACATCTACTATGTCTAAGGGCCCCTGCTCCGCTGTGCTCCCTACGAAGAATATCGTACCATCAAGAGGGTACCAACTCATGATCTCCCGCCAGTCCATCATGGAAGAAGAATCCAATGTAGCAACAACTGCACATGGAACATGCCCAGAGTGTTGTCGCTAGCCCGTAATCAACTCCCACTACTCTGCCCTGTCTGCCAATGGAAGCTGCCTGTAGAAGGAAGCCCTTCTCTATAATGGGACAAAGTGGGCAAGATATGCTGCAAGCCCCATCGATGTACCCCTGGAGAGTGCTACTCACTGAAAATGCTGCAGCTCTGTTGACTGCGGGTACATCCATCTGCTCCTCATCCCTGTGTCGACCCACAGATGGATGCTCCACCATCTCCAACAGCACCTCCCACTCCTGATCAGGAATGTCATGCTCCTGTTGTCTACTAGCCCCCTGCAGAACAATCCCATCAACCTCCAACGCCTCTAGAGGATATGGATCTGCAACTACTGTCACCGTATTCAATGTCAGTGCATCTGACTGCTCCACCTCAATGGCTGACCCCAATGTTAGCCGCATATCCCTCATCGGCTCAATGTGGGCGCCCATCTAGCTCTCCCCCAAAGGAATATCATGCCTAATGTGAATAGTGTCTTCCTCTGCCGACTCAGGCTCCATCACATGCTGCTCTGGCTGAATCGTCACAAGTGACTCTTCACCCAGAGTATCTCTTGCGGAGTCCCGTGACTGCTCACCCTGCACACTGGAACACGGCTCCGGTCTACTGTCATCATCTCTGCATGACTGCTCTCGCTCCCCAGAAGCGTCCTCAACTGATCCCATGGACTCATCTGAAGAAGAGTCCTCACCCTGGAATACAGAAGGAATGCCTTCCTATCTTGCCTCTGCCACATCATCTGCATCTCTCAAACATGAGTGATTAGGCCCCCAAGCTTCTTTGCAAATGAAGCAAAGTTTCTTCCTCATCAGCTCATTTCTGCTACCTGACCTGCCAAACTGGAGCAGCTCCTCCCTGGTAAACTGTCTCCTGAAAAGCTCAATGTTCTACTCAACCAGCCCTTGGGCTAGCTCATAAGCAGCAGGTGAGACCAACTGCTCTCTCCTCCAAATGCTCAACAATCGGGTCTGCAACTCTCGACCAATGATCTCATGGTCTCTCATACATGACGACAAGATGGATTGCATGTGTGCTATGACAGTATCAGGATGATGTCTCCTAATGCTGAAGAAGCATTAGAACATCTGCAAGATCAAGTCATCACACTCAAGGTCAAACATGATGACATAAGTCTTGAATGTGGCCATACCACATAAAATCTCAAGCTTCTTCCAGAAGGTAGAGCCTGTGCTGTTGTCCAAATCCTGAAAATTCTCTACAATCAATCTCATAATCCTCCTCATAACATCATCATTGTATGGAGCTATAGGTGCGGTCAACTTCATGATGTTACAGAGACAAGCTGCAACTGGAAGTGTGACCCCTTCACAAGGTTCCTCCAAGAATTTGCACTGTATAAGAGCAAGCATAGCTAGTTTTAGAGCCCAAATCAGTTTCTTCCTTCTTCTTGGCTTATTTTGGACAGAAGTTCATTAAGTTCGTCAAGTTTGGACAGAACTCTCCATGTCATCCTCATGTGTTTCAAATATGTCCCAAGTGCAAGGATTTTGTGACCAATCCCCAATTCTCCCTGCAAATCTTTTCGCTGTCCTTTTTGAAGGATGGCATAAATGCCTCTTGAAAAGGGTCTGCTATTTGGTTTTGTTTTCTGATCTTTTGATGCATGGTGGTTTAAGGAACCAACTTCTATTTTTATTTTCATCAATCTGTTTAGGAATCCCTCCATGGTTCAACCAATGATGTGGTCACTGTTTTTCGAAGTTTGCTATATATTTTCCAGTGAAGTGTTTTAGCAAATAGATTGCTTGCACAATGTTACACGTGCAATTCTGAGTTGTTTCAACTCAGTATTGCACTTATGAGCTGTTGCAACTCAATATTACATCTGTAATGAAGCAAAGAACACTTCCTCCCATTCGTACATTACATGCTCATAACAAAATATAATGTTGGTATATGAAAATAAATGACAAATCCATGATCAAACCAGAATTATATATCACAACTTAACAAACAGGTTCAAAGAAAAAATTGTACCAACACTGTGATTTTGAGAGGGAACCTGATTTGGAAGTGCCGCAATTTGCATTAGCTTGTTGCTGTAATTTCCAACATTATTGTTTTCCAGATTTGAGTGTTGTGAATGCCTTGAATTTGCGTCCTTCCCCTGTCTTACTGCTGCTCCACAATATTGAAAAATACATCCACCCTTCAAAAGTTGGAATAACGACAACCCTTGGCACTATAAAATTTCAGACTTTTCCCGTTAAACATTGGTCAAACATGCCCCATACACCTGGCTGTAGGTATACTGTGTAATTCTGAGTTTCCAAACAGTGATTTACCACAGTTTAATAGCACCTAGATGTTGGTGTTCCACCCACAGTACATAACAACTGTAATATTCCTAATTAGCACCGCTAATTGGAATATTTGATTTTTGTATAGTTTTGCCGCCTATAGCTAATTAATAAATAAAAGTGAGAGAGAGGGGTCAACTCACTTTAATAAAATAAAGTACTTCCCTAGTAGGAGCAACGTTATGACTTAAAGGGAAGCCTTGGGGGTCCACACCACGTATGAGGGAGGCCTCACGTAGGCTCTAGGAGCAACTGCGCAGGCTTAGGAGGAGCACGTGGAGAGAGGGGACCACGTTAGGGTTTTGAGGGAGCTAGCACTATAAAGGTGGAAGGTGTGAGAGCCATTCCATTTGGCATTATTGATGTTGTTGATGATATTTTGAGCTAGACTTCTGTCTACTTGAGCACGCTGGCTGTTTAGTCGGTCTGCAGCATTGTTTAGTGCGACTGAGTGTCTCCGGTCGGAGATCTCACCCTTGGCCCTGGGGGACTTCGAGTGCCTGATCGGGCAAGGTATTTCTTCAGTCTTTAGCAGGTGATTTGGTTGGGTGTTTTGCTGAGGAGCTGAGCTTCATTGGGTGACTGTGCAGTCTTTGGAGGGAGTGACGGCATTTCTTGAGTTGGGGGAGTTTATTTAGTCGTGGGGATTTCGTGGGAGATTCAAGCAGATTTCGGCGTGGGAGGTTTAGTCTCTACTTGGAGAGTTTTCGTGAGGATTTCCAGGGTTCTTTCTCAAAGACATTTCATTTAAGGTATCCGCGCTCGGGCTCCGGAGGGACAGCTGCTCTATGGCGATCATACCCTCCGGGTGATTTTCTGGAGGTGAACCATTTTGTTCATGGTTTCCGGGTTTTGTCCCAGGCGGTGAGGGTACTGTGATCTACAGATTTTCAGCTCATTCCGGTGAGGGGATCAGCCCCTAGTTCCAGTTCATTGCAGCAGCAGCAGTTTACGGCAGTTTCTTCCAGCAGTTGGGACGCAGTCTCTATAGCAGCCATTTCCTGTTTCTGAGAGGGTTCTTCACTTGCCTTGTGCAAGGATAGGTGCTCTTATTATGATTATCCATTGTACCCATTTATATTCTCAGATTAATAAAATGGCTTAGCATTCCTGGCATTTTATGTGTGCTTGCTTTATATTCTATTTCCGGCATTTTCCTATATAGTTGTATGCTTATATTGCTGTCTATTTCCCATTCGGGATATTACAGTGGTATCAGAGCATAGATCTGGCTCAGCCTGTGGAGCTAGCAGTCTATGAGACCGAGGGATAGACCCCATATCTGTTACCGGGGTAAGAAATACAGAGACGTTGAGCGTAGGTTGGAGAACACCTACGGAGAGGGGGACTGTGTTCGAGTGGTGGACACAGATCAGGAGCAGCCTGAGACAGATTCAGAGCGGGAGCAGCCTGTGGGGGACGCAGAGCAGCAGGGTCCTATGGCAGAGGAGGAGGATGCGAGGAGATTTAGGGAGGCGCTCCTCCAACACATGCAGGAGCTGTCACAGAGACTCACTGCGTTAGGGGTCAAGCAGCGAGAAACCCCAAGGGGTTTTCAGATCGGTGAGGGATCGGGCACGTCCCATCATATGCTGGAGCGTGATGCTATCCCCATCATGGCATCGCATGCACCCACGCGATCCACTATGCCCACTTTCCTAGCAGAGGACACAGGGGCAGAAGCACAGAGGGAGCCGGAGGTTGACCCTAGTCAGATGGACGCCTACATTGCAGAGTACCTGGCACGCGGGCCGGCAATCAGAGATCTCATCTCATTTAGAGATTATGTTCAGCTCCAGCGTGATGGTAGACCCCGTGATCATCACAGGGGACACAGAAATCATCATGATGACCACCGCGCAGCTAGCAGATTTCATTTGCCCATGTTTGATGGTTCATCAAACAGCTCGGCAAAGTCTTGGGTGGAGAAGTTGGATATCTATTTCCAGCTTAATCAGATGTCGCAGTCAGAGGCCATTAAGGTGGCAACATTACATCTGGAGGGTGAGGCCCAGGACTGGTGGTTTCATGGGATGACGACACTCGGGCATTCTACAGTGGGGACATATGTCGAGTTTACCAGGAGGGTGATAGAGCGCTTTGACCAGAGGGATCCGGAGCAGCACTTCGTTGAGCTGACAAAGCTCAAGCAGGTTGGGAGCCCAAAGACGTACATTTCAGACTTCTTGAGGGTTTCAGTGATGGTGCCTGATCTATCCGCAGCTCGAATGGTATACATGTTTGTGGAGGGGTTGACAGAGCCACTTCGTGGCCTAGTCAGGTCGACTAGACCAGCTACGCTTCAGGATGCCATCAGCAGGACCCGGGATTTACAGGATGTCTTACCCAGGACTCGGACACCCTACCCCCAGAGACAGGCCTTCCAGCCTAAGGGGAAGGACACGAGGATTCCGCCTCCCAAGGCGAATCCTGGGCGAGGGCAGTTTGATGATGAGGCCAGGAGAGAGTTGAGGAGGAAGCGGTTGTGCTTCACTTGCCAGGAGCCATGGGCACCGGGACATAGATGTGCTGTAGGGAAAGCACATTTCATTGAGGTCTTCTCCGAGAGCAGCGGGGAAGAGGATGAGGAGGATGACGTGGAGGCAGGAGATTGTTATGCAGCGCAGGGTACCTTACCACCTCCACCACCCGCAGCAGGTGGTGCATCATTTGCACCTACTGGAGGAGCTCTAGCCGCATTGCGGGGAGTTCCCAAGTATTTGATGCTGCGCGTACGGGGGACAGTACGTGGACAGCGGGTCTCGGTCTTGGTTGATAGTGGGGCCACCCACAACTTTATTGATGCACAGATGGTTGAGCGGAGGGGCATACAGACTGAGAGTTTTGATGGATTTTCCGTTTTGGTCCCAGGGGATCAGACTATGGTGTGTGCTCGGTATGTCCCAGAGTTATCAGTGACGATGGGCACTTATACATTGACAGATCATTTCTTTGTGGTGGATATCCCGGACACCAACATGATATTGGGTGTTCAGTGGCTCATTACTCTGGGGAAGGTCACGACAGATTGGAAGGCCCTAGAGATGGAGTGGGATGATCCCAAGACGAGGAGGCATGAGAAGATACGGGGACAGCACACATACCCGCCTCAGACAGTGTCGACACATAGGATGGAGGCAACCTTCCGCAAGGGACACATAGAGTGGGCCGTAGAGTTTCGAGCTTCGGAGGCATTAGATACAGATCAGACAGTGCATCCTGAGCTGCAATCTATCCTCGACAGGTATGCCGTAGTATTCGGGGATATTCCACCAGGGCAGCCACCGGAACGGGGGTTTGAGCATACTATTGAGCTTGAGCAGGGTATACAAGCAGTGATCACCACACCGTATAGGCATCCCAAGGCCTATCGGGATGAGATAGAGCGTGCTATTCAGGAGTTGCTGGCCCTTGGTCACATTCTGCTGAGCACGAGTCCTTTTGCTTCTTCCGTGGTGTTGGTGAAGAAGAAGGACGGCACATTGCGGATGTGCATTGACTACAGGGCTCTGAATAAGAAGACCCTGAAGAATAGGTACCCCATCCCCAGGATCGATGAGCTGATGGACGAGTTGAGAGGAGCATGGTTCTTCTCAAAGATTGACTTGAGATCTGGGTACCATCAGATACGCGTGAGGGAACAGGACATTCCCAAGACCGCTTTCAGGTGTCATTATGGGCACTTCGAGTTTCTGGTCATGCCTTTTGGGCTGACCAATGCACCCGCTACCTTTCAGTCGTGCATGAACCACATTTTCAGGGGTCATCTGAGGAAGTTTGTGTTGGTCTTCTTCGATGACATACTTATATATAGCAGGACTTGGGAGGAGCATCTCCAACACATTGAGACAGTTTTGCGCATCTTGGAGGAGCAGCAGTTCTATGCCAAGCTCTCCAAATGTGAGTTCGGCTTGACGGAGATGCTGTACTTGGGGCATATTATAGGAGTGGACGGGGTGAGAGTCCATGAGGAGAAAATCAGGGCCATCAGAGATTGGCCAGAGCCGAGGAATGTGACTGAGCTTCGGGGATTTATTGGCATTTGCACTTACTACAGGAAGTTCGTCAAGGGCTTCTCACAGCTTGTTGCACCTCTCACAGACTTGACGAGGAAGGGGGCATTTAGTTGGTCGGATACAGCACAGCGAGCTTTTGATAAGCTCAAGGAGGTGATGAGTAGCTGCCCCGTGCTTGCATTGCCGGATTTCACGCAGCCATTTGTCCTGGAGTGTGATGCATCAGGAGAGGGGATTGGTGCGGTATTGATGCAGGGCGGTCACCCTATAGCTTTTGAGAGTCGGAAGCTCCTTCCGCATGAGAGGTTGTATTCCATATACGACAAGGAGATGTTGGCCATCATGCATGCATTGGCCAAGTACCGGCAGTATTTAGTGGGCAGCCGATTCAGGGTGAGATCAGATCACAACAGCCTCAGGTACTTTCTGGAGCAGAAGTAGTTGCAGGAGAGGCAGCAGAAGTGGATCAGTAAGATCCAAGCCTATGACTTTGACATTGAGTACGTCAAAGGCAAGAATAACGTGGTAGCCTATGCCCTTTCCCGTAGACCGGCCACGTTATCTCTTATGAGCTTGGACGCTGATTGGAGGGCTCGACTGTTGGTAGAGTACTCCAAGGACAGGTTTGCGTGTGAGGTGTTGGATGGGCAGGTAGCAGATGACAGGTACAGGGTGGTTGACGAGATTATCTATTACAGGGACAGGATCTTTTTGACTGAGGGATCTCAGCTCAAGAAGAAGATACTCCATGCTTCACACGATTCTCCATTGGCGGGCCATCAGGGGTTCACCAAGACTTACAGGGCCATCAGGGAGAGGTTCTCATGGAAGGGCCTCAAGGAGGACGTACTCCAGCATGTCAGGGAGTGCGATGTTTGCTAGAGAAACAAGGGAGAGATGAGCCATCCTGCAGGGTTGTTGCAGCCTCTTCCCATTCCAGAGGGGAAATGGGAGAGCATATCGATGGACTTCATCACAGGGTTGCCCATGGTGCAGGGCAAGGACTGCATCTTTGTCGTCGTTGACCGACTGACGAAGTATGCTCATTTTTTCGCCATATCTGCACACCACACAGCAGCACAGGTGGTCGAGCTGTTCTTCAGGGAGATTTTCAGGTTGCATGGTCTACCTAAGACCATTGTTAGTGACAGGGACAGCCGCTTCATGGGCGGATTCTGGCAGGAGCTCTTCCGGCTAGTGGGGACAGAGTTGACGCCGAGCACTAGTTATCACCCCCAGACGGACGGACAGACAGAGATAGTTAACAAGTGGCTGGAGGGCTACTTGCGTAACTATGTCAGTGGGCAGCAGAGGGCATGGCTGAAGTGGCTGCATTTGGGAGAGTACTGCTACAACACGACGCATCACATGTCCATTGGTATGTCACCTTTCTATGCTTTGTATGGATATCATCCTTTATCTTTTGTGGACATGATGTTTGGTGCTAGTAGGGCTCCGAGAGCCAAGATCTGAATCCAAGAGAGCCAAGATATCCTCTGAGCTCTCAAGGATAACATAGCCACAGCGCAGAATCAGCAGAAGTTGTATGCTGATAAGGGTCGGGTGGAGAGACACTTTGAGGTAGGAGACTTGGTCTACCTGCGACTACAACCATACCGATAGTCTTCACTTAAGCAGAAGGGGGCTGAGAAGCTTAAGCCCCGTTTTTATGGGCCATACAGGGTGATACGCAGGATTGGGCAGGTTGCATACGAGTTGGAGCTGCCCCAAGGCAGCAAGATCCATAACATTTTTCATGTATCATGCCTGAAAAAGGCATTGGGCCAGTAGGTGACAGTCACAGATGAGCTACCACCCACGGATGATGAGGGGCATCTGGTGTTGCAGCCGGAGGCTATTATTGATACCAGGGAGAGGCAGCTGCGGAGCAGGACGATCCGGGAATTCTTGGTGAGGTGGAAGAATTTGCCGGATGAGGATGCTACTTGGGAGGATGAGAATATTTTGCAGCATCCATCACTTCAGTTGCTTGAGGACAAGCAACGTTCTGTCGGGGGAGACTGTAATATTCCTAATTAGCACCGCTAATTGGAATATTTGATTTTTGTATAGTTTTGCCGCCTATAGCTAATTAATAAATAAAAGTGATAAAGAGGGGTCAACTCACTTTAATAAAATAAAGCACTTCCCTAGTAGGAGCAATGTTATGACTTAAAGGGAAGCCTTGGGGGTCCACACCATGTATGAGGGAGGCCTCACGTAGGCTCTAGGAGCAACTGCGTAGGCTTAGGAGGAGCACGTGGAGAGAGGGGACCACGTTAGGGTTTTGAGGGGAGCTAGCACTATAAAAGGTGGGAGAGCCATTCCATTTGGCATTATTGATGTTGTTGATGATATTTTGAGCTATATTTCTGTCTACTTGAGCACGTTCGGTCGTTTAGCCTGCCTTCATGGAAGACTGGCTTAGTGCGATCGAGTGTTCTGGTTTGAGATCTCACTCCTTGGCCCTGGTGTTTTCGAAAGTGTCTCGCTGTGAAAGGTATTTTCTACTTTTAAAGGAGATTTGTAGGTGAATTGGTTGGGTGTTTTGCTGGGGAGCTGAGATTCATTGGGTGGCTGCGCAGTCTTTGGAGGGGGGACGCAGTTTGAGTTAGAGCAGTTCAGTTGTGGGGATTTCTGTGGGAGATTCAGTGTATTTCAGCGTGGAGGTTTAGTCTCTATCAGTTGGAGAGTTTGCGGAGGGATTTGTGGCTCTTTCTCAGCATTCTTCATTTGGCATCTGCACTGGGCCTGGAGAGACAACGTTTTTCTTTGGGGAGGGCTTCTGGGGTGTTTTTCGGAGGTGGTCCATTTTGTTCATGGTTTTCTGGGTTTTGTCCGGAGCAGAGAGTACAGGCGATCTACATATTTTCAGCTCATTCCGGCGAGGGGATTAGCCCCTAGTTCCAGTTCATTTGCAAAGAACAACATTTACTATTGGGCTCTGGCAAATAGCTGGGACGTGTTCTATAGCAAATGGTCTCTGTTTCTGAGAGGGTTCTTCACTTGCCTTGTGCAAGGATAGGTGCACTTATTCTGATTATCTATTGTACCCATATATATTCTCAGATTAATAAAATGGCTTAGCATTCCTGGCATTTTTATGTGTACTTGCTCTATATTCTATTTCCGGCATTTTCCTATATAGTTGTATGCTTGTATTGCTGTCTATTGTCGTCATTTCCTATTCGAATATTACATGGGATCACCTATCATTTCAGTGTGCCGCCTGGACTATGTCTTGGAAGATACAGTTGGCGTAGTAGCAGAGCATGCGTATTCGCTAGGGGAGTGTCGGTCAGCGTCAGTGGCCAACCAGTTTATGAGAAGACACCCTAGGTTGTCTTGGTATGACACCCGTATACGGGATCCCAGGGTGGTCAACATACCTTGGCAGGAGCTTGTCGGAGGAGGTGACATTGGCAGGCCACCAGATGGCGCCTTGTATGGGGCCAAGGATTCTTCACCTTTGTGTGGGGCACAGAGGACGCAGCAGAGCCGAGCAGTAGTGGTAACACTACTAACACATAGGGAGATTCACTTCTCAGACCCCTCGAGGAGGTTTTGGAGTGATGATCCATTCGTCGGCGGGTATAGCGATGCGACGGTGGAGGCGATGTTACCGATTGGTGGTAGTCCGACATGTAGAGGCACAGCTCTAGGTCATCACATTCAGGGATGTGTGGGAGCCTCTATCATTGAGCAGTGGATTGCCGGTGGACATGGAGTTGCATGGTGGTGTACCGTAGTGTGTGGGACTGCATTGTGGAGTAGGAGTGTCCTACATCGCATTGATAGCACGCGGGGAGTGACCGATGCCTGGACACAGTCAGGGCACGAGACAGTACAGGGTGGTACAACAGTAGCTTGGGGTATCCAGCAGCACACAGGGGTATGCCTCAGTGTGCAGTGGCATGCTGAGGAGTACATGGATGACCGATGGTATGCGAGGGCATATGGTGTTTCACAGCATGGTTTTAGCGTATTGCATCCAGGGAGGCTCACGGATAGGGACACCAGGCTTACCGTTGGGAGTATTTCACCCAGGATCGATGAAGAGACAAAGGAGCGATACTTGGCAGTATCTGTGGGGACTCACACACCTGACTCGCTTCGACATCACCCACAGGTACAGTTGATTATGTTTTTGACCTTTGGCACTTTGGGCGTGAGCAGCAGGGTACGCGAGGTTCACCCAAGATATTTGGATGACACTCAGTACACTAGGCGAGAGACTTCTCAGCAGTGGCACTGGGTTGGCGTGCTAGTTGACAGCCACAGGTTGGGGGATGAGATGATCCTTTGCGGAGGTGGTGCATAAGTCATCACTGAGCCTACGCTTGTGGAGCAGGTCATGAGGGAGACATGCATCACTTTTCCCTCACGGCATGTCGAGAACATGCATGGGCAGAGGATACTGGGTACAGCAGAGGTAGCATCCCAGTATGTGTTTGGGCTCCAGACACTGTATCGACACTTTATCGAGAGGATGGGTGCCCACATTGAGTCGATGAGGGATATGCGGCTAACATTGGGGTCAGACATCGAGGTGGGACAGTCATATGCACTGACATCGAGTACGGTGACAACAGCTGCAGGTCCGTATTCTCTAGAGGTTTTGGAGGTCGATGGGATTGTTCTGCAGGGGACCAGTAGACAGCGGGAGCATGACATTCCTGATCAGGAGTGGGAGGAGTTGTTGGATATGGTGGAGCATCCATCTGTGGGTCGACACAGGGATGAGACGCAGATAGGTGCACACACAGTCAGCAGAGCAGCAGTATTTTTAGTGTGTAGCACTCCCCAGGAGTACATCGATGGAGCTTGCAGCATATCTTGCCCACTTTGGCCCATTATAGAGAGAGGGGCTTCCTTCTACAGGCAGCTTTCACTGGCAGACAGGGCAGAGCAGTGGGAGTTGATTACGAGTTGGCGACAACACTCTCGGCATGTTCCATATGCAGTTGTTATCGCTACATCAGATTCTTCTTCCATGATGGACTGGCGGGAGATCATGAGTTCGTACCCTCTTGATGTTATGGTATTCTTCGGAGGGAGCACAGCGAAGCAAGGGCCCATGGACATAGCACATGTTATAGATTCCAGCTGGCAGGGGGACACAGGTCATCATTTCTTCAGCACCCCATCCCGATTTCAGGGGAGTAGGATCAGCATGGGATTGAGTCAGGACTTGGACTGGAGAGAGGTGAGGAGTTTGTATGCAGTTGGTGGGGCAGTATATGCAGTTACAGGTGTAGTACAGCATGAGCCTGGGAGCATTGATGCCAGTTGGTGGTCTTCACCCCCGAGAGCATCAATTATAGCTAGAGATAGTGCGCAGCCTGAGTCGTGGGACTTGGGCGATGATTGGCCCTCGTGGCATTGTGAGCTGAGAGGACTGTTGGTCAGTGAGAGATCAGTTTGGGATCCTGGCATTGAAAGGACCCTTCATGTTAAGGTGATGCAGAGGCCAGAGAGGGTTCAGTGGCACATCTGGGACCCATGCACATTTTGCAGTGTTAGTGGGGAGCATCGGCTAGAGAGGAGGCTTGTTCAGGCATTGTTGGAGGACAAGCAGTTTTTGCCGGATGAGGATGCCACTTGGGAGAGCGAGGAGATTTTGCAGCATCCATCACTTTAGTTGCTTGAGGACAAGCAACATTTTGCCGGGGGAGACTGTAATATTCCTAATTAGCACTGCTAATTGGAATATTTGATTTTTGTATAGTTTTTCCGACTATAGTTTATTAATAAATAAAAGTGAGAAAAGGGGTCTAACTCACTTAAATAAAATAAAGTGTTTCCCTAGTAGATGCAACGTTGTAACTTAAGGGGGGAGCCAAGGGGGGCCACACACCACATGGAGGAGCCAATGAGAGAGAGGACGTTGGTTTTGGAGGGAAACCAATGCTATAAAAGGTGGAGGAGCCTCCTCATTTGGGCATTATTGATATTGTTGATGATATTGAGCTAGACTTCTGTCTACTTGAGCACACTGGCTATTTAGTCGGTTTGCAGCACTGTTTAGTGCGACTGAGTGTCTCCGGTCGGAGATCTCACCCTTGGCCCCGAGGGACTTCGAGTGCCTGCTCGGGCAAGGTTTTTCTTCAGTCTTTAGCAGGAGATTTGCAGGTGTTTTGTTTGGGAGTTTTGCAGAGGAGCTGAGCTTCATTGGGTGACTGCGCAGTCCTTGGAGGGAGGACGCAGTTTGAGTTGGAGCTGTTCAGTGGTAGAGATTTCTGCAGGAGATTCAGGCCTATTCCGGTGTGGAGGTTTAGTGTTTATCATTTGGTGGGTTTCCTGAGGAGTTGTGGCCCCATTTCAGCCTATTTCAATTGGTGTCTGCGCTGGTCCTGGAGGGACAGCGTTTTTCTAGGAGGAGGGTTTCTAGGGTGATTTTCGGAGGTGGTCCATTTTGTATATGGTTTCTGGGTTTTGTCCGGGGTGGTGAGTTCAGGTGGTCTGCCGATTTTCAGCTCATTCCGGCAAGGGGATCAGCCCCTAGCTTCAGTTCATTCCCGCAGCAGCAGTTTACGGCAGTTTCTTCCAGCAGCTGGGATGCTGTTTCTTGTAGCAGCCATTTCCTGTTTTTCTGAGAGGGTTCTTCACTTGCCTTGAGCAAGGATAGGTGCATTTATTCTGATTATCCATTGTATCTCATTATATTCTTAGATTAATAAAATGGCTTAGCATTTCCGGCATTTTTATGTGTATTTGCTTTATGTTCTATTTTCGGCATTTCCTATATTGTCGTATGCTTGTATTGCTGTCTATTTCCCATTCGGGATATTACACATTCCTCGAGTGTATCTCAATCCAAGCTCGATTGTTCCTTGCAAATATCTGAGAACATGCTTGTCTGCTGCCTAATGTGGCCTCCTTGGTTCCACCATGAACTGACTAAGGGTGTTGACAACATAATAGATGTTTGGCCTAGGGTTGACAAGATACATCAGGGACCCTTTGATCCGCCTATACAAGGTAGTATCAACGTCATCATCTTCAGATGTATTAATTTTCTTCCTGTTGGTGATCATTGGTGTAGCCATAGGTCTACAATTCTCCATCTTGAACCTCTTCAAGATTTCTGTAGCATATCTCCATTGACCAAGGAAGATCTCACCCTTCTACTGCCAAACTTCCAACCCCATAAAATAATGCATCAACCCCAGATCCTTCATGTTGAATTTTGTAGTTAAATTCTCTTTGTAGTCCTTGATGATCCTAGATGATACTGTAAGGAATATATCATCTACGTACAGTACCAGTATCAAAGGCTCATCCCTTACACTCAGATAGTAGAGATTGGGATCTGCATCACTCTTGACGAATCCCATCTTCTACAAGTAGCTATTAATTCGACCATACCAAGCTCCAGGAGCTTGCTTAAGTCCATACAAGGCTTTCTTAAGCCTACACACGAGTTTTCTGCTCATGCGTCTCAAAGCCCTCTGGTTGTTCTATATATACTTCTTCTTCTATCACCCCATCCAAGAACATAGTCTTGACGTCCATCTGGTGAATCTCCCATCCCATCTGCGCAGCAATGGATATCATGGATCTTATAGAAGTATATCTGGCGACTAGGGCAAACGTCTCTTCATAATCTATCCCTTCCTTCTGAGCATACCCCTTTGCCACAAACCTGGCTATGAATTTTTCTATGCTGCCATCTGTGGCATATTTTATTTTGTAGATCCATCTCGAACCCACAACTAATCTGTTCTGAGGCCTAGGAACCACCTCCCAGACATCATTTGTCATGATGGAACTGTACTCTTCCACCATTGCATTGACCCATACCCAATGTTGAGCTGCCTCCTGAAAACTAGAGGATTCCTCAACTTGTGCTACCAAGGCTTGGTACCTATCCAGTTGCTTACGCTCCCTCTTCTCATTTCTGGGGACCACGAAAAACTCCTTTGCATCCTTCATATTTTGTTGCAATTCGCTATTCGTCCTACCACTAGTAGTGGGTGGCTCTACCTGCACTCCCTCCTGCAAATATTTTAGAGACGAATCCCTTGAATCATTTTTCCTTGGAGAAGCACTCAAGCGAACCTCAACTGGTCGTAGATGCTAGACTAGTGGGCCATGTTTAGACTGCATTGTTGAAGGCATCTCTTGGGATTTTCTGAAAGCTCTTTCCTCCATGAACTTTACATCCCGTCGCACTACAACCTTCCTGCGCCCAGGAATGTAGATTCTGTAAGCCTTAGCATTTTCACTGTATCCCACCAGATACGCCTTTTCAGCAGTCCTATCCAACTTCTTCCTCTTTTCTTCAGGTACATTGTAGTATGCCACACTACCAAAGATCCCGAAGTGGCTTACCTCTGACTTCCTGCCAGTAAAGACATTTTTCTGGAGTGATCTTAGCCATTGCATTATGAGGAACCCTGTTCTAAACATATAAAACTATATTACAAGCTTCAACCCATAGGAATTTAGGCATGTCTTGATCATACACCATAGCCCTTGTAGCCTCAACAATAGTTCTACTCTTCCTTTCCACGATTCCATTTTGCTCCAAATTATATGGAGTAGTCCACTCTCTTCTGATGCCTTCCCTTGCGCAGAACTCTGTGAAGTCTTTATCTATGTATTCTCCACCATTGTTTGATCGCAGTGTCTTTATCTGCTTTCGTGTCAGATTCTGAACCGGAGCCTTAAACTCCTTGAATCGATCAAAGACTTTGTCCTTGGTCTTAAGAAAGTAGATCCAAGTCTTCTTGGAGTTGTCATCAGTAAAGGTGACGAAATATTCAGCACCACTGATACTTCTAGTGGACATTGGTCTACAGATGTCCAAGTGTAATTATTCCAACACACTCTTAGCGCTATTGCTACTTCTGGGATACATAGCCTTGGCATACTTCCCCATTATGCACCCTCTGCAGACATCATCTCGCTTGGTGCTCAATTCTGGAAATCCTGTGATGGTCTTCTTGAGAATTCTCAAAGCCCCATGGTGTAAGTGCCCCACTCTCCTGTGCCATAGTTCATTCAAATCCTTCTCATCATTGCTACCTATTAGTGCCATTGGAGATTCGAGCTGCAAATTATAGAGTTTATTTCTCTTGACTCCAATTTGTGCCTTCTTCTTCCAACTCAAGTGTTTGAGGTATACTCTTTTTCCAATGAAGTAAACGTCATAACCTTTGTTTTGAAGCTGAGACACAGAGAGTAAGTTCATCCCAAAACCAAGCACATGCAGTACATTAGTGGCACAAAGCTTATTTCCAGCTTCGGTTTGAAAGACTATGGTTCCTCTTCCCATAGGGGTGCATTTTGCCTTATTGCCCATGGTGATTTGAAAGTTCATATGATCTTCTTGGTAGTTGGAGAAAAATTCTCGTACCCTCGTCATGTGTGCAGAAGCTCCATTGTCAATATACCATATCTCTAGAGAAGTAGAGTTTGACACACAAGAAAATTCTTCTTCCAGTCTGGATGCTAGTACAAAGATGTCGTGATCCATCTGTCCTTTCATGCTTTCCCTTCTCTCTGGAGAACTGCATGAACCCTTTCGAGTTGTTGCAGTAGCAGTGTCTAGTCTTAGTTCCTTTGCTGGTTCTCCACTCTTGTTACTCATCTCAAGCTCTGATACCATGTGAAAATTTCAATCTTGAAATATTGCTGCAGTGATAGATTTATTTCTCCTAGTTATTCTTCTAATAAGTTATTTACAGAATTCTTCCAGTAAATTTTGAAATAAACACTACTACAATAATCACCCAAGTAAATGTAGAGAACAGAACAGTAAAGAATACAAGCATAAGAATCAATCACATAGACACATTTATTTTTGGACAATTGTCCCAAAAAAAAACCCAATGTAGGAAAACCGATGCAGCAGATGAGGGTTTATATATTAATCTTCAACAGTGAAATATTTACAAGGAATGTTTGGCAAAAAAAAATGAGAAATTTTCTCGAGATACAGCTGAGGTAATTCTCCTTAAGTCCTTCGAAGAATTTCTGACACTTGAGGGGTTCCCTAGCCCTCCCTACGTCACTCTACGTGCCTCCTATGTAGCTCTCTATGCAAAGCCAACGTAAGCCCGCGTCACTACTGCGTTAGGCCTTTGCGCTGCTCTGGAGTGCTGCCTCTCTGCTTCCCTGCATCCTCCCCTCGTGCCCTGAAACTACTGCTGCCCTTTGCTACCTCTGCCCTTGCAAAATCTCCCTCTGAAATCGAATTCTATTCCTTTAGAATTGAGTTCCCTCGGGTTACTAAATGCTTACCCGGCTTCCTTTCCAAATGATCCTCAAGCCTTCTTTTGTAATCTTCTCATTGATGAATCAACGGCCCAAATTAGAAGTCTAATCAATGGCTAGGATTAAAAATTGACTTGATCTTCGTTCTCTAGAAGATTCACACTCCGTTTTATTAATACCCATTTATTATTTAATTTCCCTAAGTTTGGACTTAGGGTCTTCATTAAAATAATTAATTATTTTAATAAAACATGAACTGAGTGGAATTTGCACAAATGGTTTTTAGGTTCTTTGAAATAATTGTGTCTAAGCCTTCTCACCAAATTTGAGAGCTAGATCACTTTCCGATGCTACAAAAATCAACACCAACTGCTTAACTTGCTCCATGGGGTACCAACTCAGTATCTCTTGCCATCCAATCCAAAGGGAGGAATTGAATGTGCAATCCTATGTGGTAGGAACAAGCCCTCCAGGTTGGTGTTTTGCCATGTTCAGCTCATGTTGCTCAGTCTTGCTAACCTGCCCATCCCCTCGAGTACGTCTAGACAACTTTGCCTCCCTCAATTCAATGTGTAAGGGTGGGCTAATAATGTTGTAGTCCCTACTAGTGTGCCTCTGGGGCGAATTGTGCTGGAAACCCAATGCATGGCCTCTCTTTTGCCCCTCATCAATGGCTAGCCCAACGGATGGCTGCACACCCTCATCCACCATGGACTGAACATGAGCCTCCCATTGTTCCAACAACCCAACATGCAAGACGTGATCATCGATCAGCTGTAGATGGTCCTCGTTTTGAAGCTTTGTCATAGACAGATATTCCTCATCAATGGTTGTGTGCTCCGCTATCTCCTCCAATTTGTCCATTGGGGCTACCAAAGGGAACTCCATCAGAGGTGACTCTTGCGTCACACTAGGTGTATCTACGAGCTCCCCACAATCCTGTGTGCCCTCATCCTCCAAGTGCGAGGTAGCCATTTTGATGTCTTCCCCCTCTGTTATTCGGTTAAGCTGGAAAAAGGTATCCAACTTTTCCACCTGATCCCGAGCTGTGCACTTAGTGGATCTGTGATACGTGGGAAAAGGTATCCTCCCAATGGTACGTTGCAACTCTGAGCTCTGCGTGCTAGATCCCCCATTGTTCCTGCCTTTTTCATCCTGCTTGAGATGACAGTAATCTCTGAAGGACAAAGCTGCTCTGAAGTTTTCTCCCATGGACTGCCATTCTCGGAAATAATCTCCCATGGGTATATGATCATGCCGCCTACCATGCTCACTAGGTATTGAAGGTAAAAATATAGGCATCGTGGTCCTGGTTGGCCTACTAAAGGCTGGCGGGTGAGTGGTTGGTAAAGGGTGGTCACACTGTTGTGAGACCCCTAAAGTCTCCCCAATAGGAACTCATGATGGATGCTCTTATCCCTATTATGTTGCTTGAATCCTTCCAACTTTCCCTTCTGTCCTTTTGCTAAATCATTTAGGGCCTTTAAGTTGTTACCAAATGCTGCTTCCCCTTTGCTCCTCTACTCCCCCATATTTACCACCTCTACTGCCTTTGGTGGGTAATTTTCTGCCTACCCTCCTCGTTCATAGGAAAATATCCCCATGGTTGAGCCAAGAACGAAGCTTTGATACCACTGTAATATCCCCAAATGGGAAAATGACAATAATACAAGAAAAATAGACTAAAAATTACAGCAACAAGGAAAACACCATTAAAACACAGAATTTGGAGCCAAAATCATTGTTGAGCCATTTTATTAATATCTCGAGAAATAGCACAAGTGAGGTGCTGAAAAGATTGCACCCGGGCTTGCTCAAGGCAGGCTGAAGGACAACTTAAACCCAAACAAAACTCATGCTGGAAACTGCTTTGCATGGCTCAGTGATTGCACTGCCTAGCACATAAAATGTTGTTGCTGGTCCCAATGAAATGTTTCTAGGGCTTTCTACGTTGCTCGGAAAATTATGGGATTTTAACCACGGACTCTGCTCAAGAAACACACAATAACCCGCGAAGAAATTGGCTTGATATTGACTTAGGAATTTTAGCTGAATTTTCCCTTGGCTTATCTAGCTGCTGGCTAAGTTAGGATCTTTGTTTGACACCTCAAACCTGCCGAGAAAATTCTGCCAAACTAATCTTGGCTTCTCCCCAATAAACCCAGAAAAACCCAGAAAGCCTTCATCATAGTTTTGACCTCAAAATTTGGCCCTCTTGGGCTTGGCTCACCCAATTGCTGGGAAATTCGACTCCTGGTTGGAACTACTGGTAGATGTCTCCAAAATGCTGCCAAAATCCCTGGTGGGAGGTGGCTAGCCTCCCCTTCAAATCTTTCGGCTGAACTCCTCTTCTCTCCCACACTCTCGACACTTCCTTTAAATTTCACTGCGTAATCACTACGCAGTCTCTGCTGCCTCTATGCAGTCCTGAAAGGACTACACACTCTTGCTGCTGCTGGTATGTCAAATCCTCACAAAAATTGCAGAACTACTCTCCTGAGCGGGCACTCGAAGTTCCCCGAGGTAGAGGTTGAGATCTCTGCGTGAAGATCCCGTGTGCTAAACAACACGATAGACTTAGCACCCGGCACAAGCGTGCTATGTCAAGATGACAATCAAAATAGAGGATGAATGAATGAGGAAATGAGCTGCCTTCACTTCTTTTTATCAATTGAGCCCCCAACATTCCCTCGGGCCCACCATGGACTGCACAGTCCCCTCATCCGGCCACTCAATGCGCAACCCCCATAGAGCCTCTCCCACATTGCCACCTAGGGAGCTGCCTCCATATCGAATGCTGGCCACATGGACCCCACTAAGGCTGCAATTTTTCCTTGTGAACTGTAGGAGTAGGCTATAGTTTTTCCCTTAATTACTAATTGTGGGTCCCGACCCACCTTATTTGTGCTTGACAGAAGAAACATCAAAATTTATCAAAAAATAATATTCTAATTAGAAAAATTGCTAATTGGGGATATTACAAACAGACACAACAAGAACACTTATCAATGGCTTGCCTTTTACATTTGTCGATCCATCCGATACAATGGATACCACATGCTCATTCCAAAAATTTGTCATTTTACTCAAAGAATGTGCTATTTTTGCTTTTTCATTATCAAGTCCCACTGTTCTAGCCTTGTCATACCTAGGGCTCTTGTATCCTTTGGGGGCATCATTAGTGACGGAAACTATTTCATGCCAATAAGGTGAGCGAAGAACATTGAATGGTATCCCACATGTATAGAGAAACTGGTAAATTTTTGAATCCACATCATTCCTACACCCTTTGTCAAGGAAATATGATATGGTTCTACACCTTAAAGAGATGTTTGTTCCTGTGCCTCCATATCCACTGCCATGGGTGGAAGCTGATGGACTTCTTTGTGCATGATGAAGTAATTGTGGGCTATGTTCATATTCCCTTATGTATTTGGCTCTATCTGCTGCCGACACACTTACACAATCTTTGATTGCTATTTGTTTATCTCCATCCCATGGCCTTTTCCCATAGAGGTGCCTTCTGGCATCGGTGTATGAACTTGTGTAAACGTTTTTGCAATGGATGCATGTAAATTTAGTGTTTCCACCCCCTTTCCCTGCTTCACGCCTAGAAACATATTTCCACAATGGGGTTTGGTCTGTTTTAGTTTTTGTGCCCTCATCATCTCCACTCTCCTCTTCCTCCTCACCAAGGTACTCCTTTGTAGGGTTTTCATCAAATCCACTATAACAAAAATAACACCAAGCCATATAGCCATGATGTTTGAAGTTTTGAGCCTGCAAAAAAATGGAGGAATGGGAATGGGAAAGAGAGAATTGAACATTTTCCTTTAGCAATGAACATATAAAGAACAAAAATGCTAGATTAGAGTGTAGATCCTACCTCTTTGGCCTTCAATCCCAAGCTCCAATCTCCCTTGCAAGTTCTTCAATCTCCCTTCTCAACTCAAGCTCCAAGCTCTCTCCCTTGCTCTCTCCAAACTCCAAGCTCTCTTTTGCTCTCAAGCTCCAAGAAAATGATGAATAATTAGGGGAGGAGGGCCTTTTTATTTTTTCCGCCTCCCCTTCCCTACCTTTCCTCATCGTCGGCCTCCCGTCCTTTCTTGTCCGTTGCTGGCCGCGCGACTTTTTCGCGGATGGGAGCGATCGCTCCCCGACTTCTCCCTCCTTTAAAAAATCGCTCCTAGAGCAAGAGGGAGCAGTCTGGGAGTGATCGCTCCCAACCCCTCCCTAATTCACTCCCTAAAAAATAGGGAGCATGCTCTCGAAAATCGCTCCCGAGTGGAGTGCGATTCGGGAGCGGTTTCGAAATGGGGGGGGGTGTGCTCCCCCGCAACCCTGATTTATACATATTATATTTCTAGGTTTTGCTAGGGCTGGCCTAGTCAACTCAATGTAGGGTCATAATCCATCCTTGGGTAAAGTGGCCTACCTCTTTAGTTGTTTATTATTACACATATCATATTGGTGTTTTTATATATTGTGATTATTGTAATCATTCATTGAATTTTTATACAAGTAATTTAGCTAAGGGGCACCATAAATTATTGGACTCTCTTGTTCTTGGTTTGATTTATCTTGTGCTTGGATTATTTCTCTCTAACACACTTGTCCTAGGGTTTATTTCTCTTTCTTGGGCTGCGCCTCTCTTGGCTTATCTATTGCTGTTTATCACTTTGTCATTGCAGAAATTTGGTTGGTTTTTCTTCCGTTCAACTGAATCAATTCTCTTGCTAATGCTAGTGAAACTAAAAAATGTTAATGAGAATGAGTTGATTTAAGAGAATCTCTGTTGTAATTTGAATTGTGTCCTATATGCTTGTTTGTTGTTTATGTTTAGAGATTCATTGCTGTAAACCTGTGTGGTGTAACTCAAGCACAACACCCTTCTGTCACAGTGCTCAATATGTTGTGCCAGTAAGAATTCTGATTGACGGATGGCATTTGTGAATTTGGACAGCCCAGATTGTTGACAAAATTACATAGTACATGAAGACAGTTGTACTAAGATATAAAACGTCAATTAAGCATATCATTTCCCTTTTATTACAGTTGGACTTGACAATGGATATAAACAATCTGACCCATAGATTTCTCTATGTTGCCAGCTAAAATGCGTATTAGAGGAATGGAAACAAAATGCTTGCAGAAAATTCACTCATAAAGGGCTGATGTTATTTATGGGTGAACTTATGCTTTCTTTGTAGTTTAATAACTTGGCTTTACACACTGGTTTTCTATGCTATTTAGAGTTCATGAACAGTAAAATATATTCTTGTCAGTCAGTATATTTGCATTATTTAAGAGAGAGCAGTTGCAGGGAACATCCAGTTAACTTAAGATAACAAGGACAATATTTTTGTGCAATGTTAATGCAAAAAGAAAGTTTCCAATCTGATTATCTTGTCAAATATGTATGATCCGCAGATTTGGATAGCGCTCTATGGCGTTTTTACAGCTATTGCAGTGAGTGTGATAAGTTGAATATTCTGGCCCTTATATAGACTTCCACAATCTTTATAGAAAAAAATTGGTATTGCAGATGGAGAAACTTTACTTATGTATCTTGATAGAAATTAGTTATTACTTTTTGGTAGTGGAAGTCAACTAGATTAATTTTTTAATGGGACAAAAAGTTTAGCATGGAAATTTAAAATCTTCAAAAACTTAGATTTTGAGTAAACAACATTTCTTCAGAATTTGTTTTTAAGTGCTCTTATGAGCCTATATCACATTAACTTGAAATAAGTTATGGATAATTTGGTATCTCTGATGCTATACTATCAGCTTTTTCTTTGTATTATAACATGAGATCTGCACAAACTTGTCCGCATCTATATTACAGGAATGTCAAACTGGGAATGAGTTTCAGAATCAACATTTTGAAAATTCCAAGAAAACAGGAAACTACATATCTAACTGTAGATGTATGAGCTGGAAAGAAATTTGTAATATACAGTGTTTGTAGACAGGATCTTAACAGTTAAAATGGACATCTCTGTACTGAAATATGCCAGGATTAAGTGCTCTTATGAGCCTATATTACATTAACTTGAAATAAGTTATGGATAATTTGGCATCTCTGATGCTATACTATCAGATTTTTCTTTGTATTATAACATGATATCTGCACAAACTTGTCTGCATCTATATTACAGGAATGTCAAACTGGGTATGAGTTTCAGAATCAACATTTTGAAAATTCCAAGAAAACAGGAAACTAGATATCTAACTGTAGATGTATGGGCTGGAAAGAAATTTGTAATATACAGTGTTTGTAGACAGGATCTTAACAGTTCAAATGGACATTTCCGTACTGAAATATGCCAGGAAACATTTACAAGATGTTTCCCAGACCTTTCAACATGAAAAGCTCCTGGGAAATATTCCCTAGGCATTTTCGTACTAGAAGCATTCCCTATATGAAAATGAGGTCCAGGTCCGGCTTTTTGGTGACATAATTTTGCATACACATTTATTACGTAACATACTCTTCAAATTGGACAGTTATTTTAGGATCTCTCTTTGAGAAAATAAATTTGCAGCAAGACATAGCGGAGAAGATTCTAGCACTCCTCAAAAGAAACTTCATGCCTTTTTATTGATAAGCATAAATGGTTGCATACGAGCACCCTTTTAATCATGACAGAAATATTCTTAAATAATATTGCATTTTCTCAGTCGGTGATGGAAACACTCAGATTAGTGGTCTAGACATGGTGTGAAGCAATAACAATCTGGTTAAGATGCAGGAGGAATCAAATTTATATTTTTGAAAGTAAATAGAGTGTCTTGTTTGTGTTTATGGTCATGCTTAATGTTTCCACATTAACCATTCAAATCTCTGATGTTGTGCAATTAATGCAAAACTGGAATTTCACCTAACAAGTAGGTTTCCTGGATTTAGTTGTTGTGAAGTTCGAACATCCACTCCCTTGCAACTAAGTATCAAACCACCAATTTATCTAATCACCAATGATTCACTGTGAAATTCATCTTTAGGGCTGATCTAAAATATTAATTTATATATTTTCTTTAAAAGTTGTTTAAAACTTCCTGTATAGTGGACATCCAATCAGTGAGAGTTCCCTCATAACTAAGTATCAAACCACCAATATATCTAATCACTAGTGACACTATCAACAAAATTGAACCACATGCATCTCCTCTAGCCAAAACGTCTTCCTGTAAAATCTACATAAGCATCCATGCAAGGTATGGCAATCCTAGATCAACTGACCTCCACTTGTGATGCCCATCACAAGACAACCAAGGAGTCATCCATGTACCATGCATTCCACATCTGTGATATTCCCACTTAGCATTTTGCTAAGTGAAATATCCAATTTTGTCAATTTTGCCATCCTGTTCGTTTTGCACTTACGAAATGTGGGTAGAGGGGCCCCACATTGATTTTTGACATTAGAGCACCCCAAACATTAGAGCTGGGAGGAAATATTGTGGCATTAGTGGAGTGTGGGGACCACTTGGTGAGAATTACTACCCATAAGGGAACTATGCACTCATTGGAGCGGAATTGGTGTGGGAGGTACGAGTTGGGCCCACATGGGCATTTTGGAGGCATTGAACAAAAGAGGCAAGAGACACTCAACTTGAAATTCATTAATCATTTCACAATTTGTCTTTTGACATAGCACGCTTGAGCGGGAGCCAAGTTTGCAAGTTTTGTTCAACACACGGGTGTTTCTAAGCAGAGATCCCAGCCCTTGCTTCGGTGGAATTCGAGTGCCAACCCAAGGAGGGAGTTATACTGAGTTTCGAATTGTTCCAGCAACAAAGAGTCCGTACCCAGGAATAGAGGCAGCTATAGCAGCACACAGACTGCATAGTCTTTGGTGGAGTCACTCCGGGAGGTTGAGGATTGAGGAGAGTTTGAGGCTGATCCTTGGAGGGAAGGCCGGGTGAGCCTTCTAACAAGGATTGTAGTCATTTTGGGGTCCTTTGGCAACAGATTTACAAGTGGGTTGATTTTCCCAGCAGTAGGACCAGTCAAGTAAAAGAGGGTTGAATTTCCGGGGTCAATCTTTGGCCAAACCCTTCGTAGGTTTTTCTGGGTATTTGATGGACAGGCTGGGATTAATTTCCCAAAATTTTATGAGTAGTGGAGAGGGCCCTAGTAGCAGATCCATTCAGGCAGCAACACATTTTTGGGTAGCTCAACGCAGAGCCAGGGCAGCGTAGTGATTGATTGAAGAAGGGCGACCTGTACTACATTTGGGGCTTTGTTAGCTTGCCTTGAGCAAGCCCAGGTGCACTCTTCCCAACACCTTTCTTTACACCCATACTCATTAATAAAATGGCTCAACAACGCAGTTTTTGGTTTCAAATTGTGTTCTGATAGCGTGTTATTGTTTGTGTGATTTTTATGTCTATGCATTCCTGTTATTGACTATAAAATTTCCCTAGGGATATTACAGTGGTATTAGAGCTCATAGACTTGGCTCAACCTGTGGGAGCAACACAGTCTATGACACCAGAGGATAAGCAGAACATGACATACCGAAGGCAGAGGTACAGGAGTAGGGAATGGCAGTTGAAGATTACCCTAGATCCTATGACAATTGAACTGAAGGCAGTGGAAACAAACATGGGGGACAATGAGGGAGACTAAAGGAGCAAGGATGAGAAGTTTTCCCATCTTTTGTTGAAAGTAGTGCAAGATTTTTCTAAGAACATCGAGGAAATGAGCAATCGGAATAACAACGGCAATAAGGGTAAGGGAGCCCAAGGGGAATTCTAGTTGGGGGAAGGATCTGGCACTTCGCAACACCATGCATCCCTCTATTGGAAATACTGAGAAGGGGGTGAATCAATATTTCTTTTCAATTGTTACTTATTGCTAGTTAGATTCTTCACAATTAAGCTAAGTTACCAGATTTGGATACGGATACAGATCCGGATTCGGAACCGGATTCGCTAGTTTTTTGAAAACTCAGGATCCGGATACGGCAAAAATACGTCAAGTACAAAAAATATAATAATATTAATAATAGACACAATATATACTTCTTAATATATTTTTGTCTTTACATAGCAAAATGTTAAAATGCATACCATATGCCATCATAAATTAATAAATTATAGAAGGTCAACTAGAGTTTTAAAGGTTCAAAGCTAAAAAAAAAAAAAAAAATACTATGATCTTAATTTGATACTTAATTCTAACATCAATTAAATTACAATTTAACTTTTAAGTTCTTATTTTAGACAAAAATCCAATATTTTAAATAATTACATATTTTAAAATACTACATTTAAATATAATATTTCATTTCTTAAATACCTTTCCCAAAAAACTAAGACTATTCACACCCTATCATGTTATTATATACATTAACCATATATCATTATAAATATACCACTTACAATTATAAATGTTATGCATACCACAACCATATATCATTATCAAAATTCCCCTTGGCATTATTGCAACCTTTAACTTTATCGACCATATTTATTTTCATCGTACATCTCCATCACATTTTTTTTTTTTTTTCAGACTCGATGACGCTGATTATAAAGAATTAAAAATAGAATGCCGCTGGAATAAGAGCTAGTTACGCTGACTGTAAAAAATTAAAAATAAAACGCCGCTGGAATAAGAGTTAGTTACGCTGACTGTAAAAAATTAAAAATAGAATACCGCTGGAATAAGTGTTGAAGCGCTGCAGTAGACAAACCTCCGACTCATTTGACTTAGCTAGTTACGCTGACTGTCCGTACGCTAACTATAGAAGAGGGGATAACATTTTTTTTTTCAAACTTCAAAATATTTCAGGAACTAAATTCATAATGTGGAAATTTAAGATCCCTTAAACACATAAGAAATTCTTGCTGCCGTATTCCTGTTTTATTTCTGCATTCTGATGTTTAAACGCATCCGTACAACGCGATCAAATTTATTAAGGTATGTTTTAAGTTTAATTCCAAATTTATTAAGGCACAATGACGAGGACTGTGAGGTGTCTGTCGTCCTGTCGAAAGCAGTGTTGCAATGACTACTGCCAAATTTATTAAGAAATTTAAAATTAAGATACTTTAAAAACATAAGTTAGGGCGATTTTAGCGGGATCCGTTTCCGGCAAGCATGATCCGTTTCCGGAAAAAACAATACGCCACCTGCAGTTTTTGATCCGTATTTCTAGTGGATCGGATCCGGATCCGGATCAGATCCGGGGATCCGAGGGATCCTGGCCCTCCCCCGCCGGATCCGGTAACTTTAGCAATTAAGGACAGAGAGGTGTATAATAATAATATTAAGGATTAATAAGAACTTCAATCCCCTTTTTTAAATAATAGTATACAATAGATGAATGAGGGCACCAACCCTTTTAATGAAACAGGCACCAACCTATTTCCAAGCACCAACTTGGACTTTTGATGAGGCTTTGACCTCTAGGGCTTTGACCCTATCTTCTCAAGGCACCAACCTTGTGTTTAGGGGCACCTACCCCAAGGACACCAATCCCTCAGTCTCTTTTAATAGAAAATGTGTGATGTACTTACTTGACTATCATCTACAAAAATTCTTCACTGTTCAACGATTTTGACTTCACTATATCTCCATTGTACATTGTTCACCATATAACTCCTCTGCTACAATCTTAGTTCATAGTCCTATTGAAGAATGTCCCAGACTTATCCTGAGATGCTCTATGTCTAGATCCGATTTTTGATGTTGTAGCTATCTCCCCTTTGCAGAATCACAGATTTTTAACACCTTTTATTACTTCCAAAAAATCAATGATCAATCCGAGCTTACTGTTCCAATCTCCTGTAGGTGACCGAGCTGGCTGCGGTAAGCTCCTGTGGCTAATCCGAATCCTAAAACACAAGTCCAAGCTATTAGATCCGAGGTATATATATATGTGCAAGAGACACAGATCTGAGGTATATATATGTGCAAGAGACACAAATCCGAGGTAATATCTCTGTGTTTTATAACACAGATACGTTGTAATGTATCCAAGCTATAAGGTATCTCTGGTCCAAGCCTCCAAACAGATCTGTCCTACGCCTTTATTTCACTTGTTCTAAAACTTAATTCACAGGACCTAGCCTTGATATGGACTGAAACATAGCTACTGGTCTAAGGGTATCAATCAAAAAAAAATTAACCCAAACAATAATCCTTCAAACCCTCCTCGGTGTCCTAGTTCACGAGTTGTGAACTCTGGTATATCTCTGCAATTGTCTTCACTGAATTGATTTACAGATCTGCGGAATTCTCCTTGACTTGTCACTATAATAGTCTTGTTCACGAGATGTGAAATACTGTTCCTTCTCCCTGTATTCTTCACCAAAAAAATGAGCGAGTAAAAGTGACAGATGACTCTTCTATTAATATGAATTCGTTTTGAAATGAAGGGACATGTCCTTTTGGAGTGAGGCTGACATGTGTATGAGACTGTAGGTCGGCTAGCAATTAAATATATATTTGTCAACTTAAAAATTCAATTTCTCACAAACTGCTGGGAGTTTCGGGGCAAGTAAAGGCTCATTAGAACGGGAAAAATATACTCTACAACATGGTATAGGACCCATGTTGATAGGATGCCTCCAAGGTGATAAAAAAAACAACTTTTCTTTGTGACTATCTTTAATTTTTGTGTGCAGGAGGTGAATAGGACAGCATGCCTTTTCCACTGCTTGGCTTCTCCTTTGCAGCGTTCATGTAGCATCATGTATCAACAATGTCATCATATACTAATGCAGTGATATGTCATAGTGCAGCCTTCATCTTAGTCAAAGTCATATTGACATCAATGACAATCTGAATTAACACCCTCAATCCCAACATGCCTATTATTCCAAACACACCCCCTAGGTCCACCATTCCCACATTCACAACATCTGGAACTGGAGGGAAGTAGAAGCAGGAGGATGCACCTTATGGAGACTATTCCTTGGAGTACCAGTTCTATGCCCCTGAGTTTGGGAAGGCCATTACTTTCAGATATTTCTGCCAATTGAAGGGCAACAATAGGCCAAGGGGACAGAACGAAGGAGGCCACACACAGGGGACAAAATTGCAATGCATTATGGGGAGGTTTCTGTTGAGATTTTGTGTATTTGGGGTAGCATCAATTGTGCTCTAGCTCCCAAATTTTGTGGAGGGACTAAAGTACACTTGATCTACAAGACCCAGAAATTGATTTGGGAAATTTCATATGGTTTAGGAGATATTAAATTAATTAATTATTTTAATGTATTTCCTAAGTTAAAACTTAAGGAACTTAAATAATTAAAGTGAATTTAATTAAACATGTGATGAAATTGTCTTACGTCACACGGATCAAGCTTTCTTTTAATCTTAGCCGTTGATTCATGATCTGATCACGACTATTGGTTTTCCAATGAGAAAAATATAAAGGAAAGGCTTGGGGTCATTTGTGAAGATACACAGAGGCAGAGCACTAAAGCTAAGTCGAGATTCTAGGGCGGGTTTGCCAAGAAATCTCATAAGTGTTTCAGCTGCAGAGAGGGGAATTTAGGCCAAGGGGATGATCTGATTCCAGGGTCTAGAATCACCAAGAGGAAGAGATCAGCTTAGAGAGGTGGCGCAGAGAAGCAGGAGGGCAACAGTAGGAGGGAAGCAATTTGTGCTACTTAGATGCTGTGCAGTCCCTCAAGGACAAAATAAATTGCTGCAAGAAACCCTTAGGGGTTACGCAGAGACCCTAAGGGGTAGCGTAGGGACTGCGTCACCCAGTCTAGGGTAACGCAGCCCTTTGCAGAGCAATGCTGAGGGTCAGAGGGGCTTCAGAGGCTGACGCAGAGGCTTCAGGGGTAGCGTTGGGGTTTCTAGGCCCTAATTTTGGCTGAGTCCTATAAATCCCATTTGAGGGTGTGGATTAGTCATTATTTTGGCCCTAGATCAGCCAGTGAGTTGTAGATCTATTATTTCTCTGTCATGTTTTCTAGATCTGGAACCCAGGGTTGTTGTATTCAGAAAATTCTTAATATAAAACCCTCCAGCAGCCAGAAGATCGGTTTTCCCGCATTGGTTTTTTCCAGGGACTATTTGTCCAGAAATAATTGTGTCACTTTGTCTATGTGTGGATGAACTTACTCTAGATCTGGATTGGTGGAGATCTGTTATGTGTTTTGCTTCAATTTTAACTTGAATTTTATTTAGTTAATAACTTATCTAAGTAGGATGAGCATAACTAGATTAACAGTAAATAATTTCTGCATAAAGTGTAAAGATTCAGAAATTTCCATAGTTGTTTCTCTTCCAAGAGCTCAGCCAAGGCGTGGGTCAAAAAGCTGGATGTCTATTTCCAGCTGAACTAGATGATGGAGGGAGAGGCAATCAAGATTGCTACGTTGCATCTGGAGGGGGAAGCTCATGATTGGTGGTTCCATGGGCTGACCACATTAGGGCACACAGGGGTTACCGCTTATGATGATTTCACCTGGAGGGTGTTAGAGCGGTTTGAGAGGAAAGACACTAAGGAGTCCATTAGGGAGCTGACTAGGCTCAAGAAGACTAGGAGCGAGGAGGTGTACTTTTCAGAGTTTTTGAGGTTGTCTGTGAGGGTGCTGTGAAAGTTTCAAAACAAAAACCCTACTGTAGTATCCAAATTTTCCTGCTAAAGTCATCAATAAATGTAAGAAAATAGAGACTGCCAGCAACTGATTTCGCTTGCATTGGACCACACAAATCTATATGCACTAACTCTAGTTGTTCTGTGGCTCTATAAGAGGCTGATGCAAAACTATCTCGCTTATGTTTACCCATTATACAACTCGTACATGAAGAGATATGGTTAGACAGAGCAGGCAAACCTTTCACCATAGGTTGTCTTTGCAACAAACTCATACTAAATGACCATATCGCAAATGCCACAGGTCAGAGTCATTTGGTGTTGAAACATTATGTGCATACAACTTCTCACTTTTCATTTGTAATTGATACAACTTGTTCTTTTTCATAGGAATCTTTGCAACAAGAGACTTATGTTGATCAGAAATCGTGCAAGTAGTGTTGTGAAAGCTAACATCATAACCATGTGCATCTAAACATTATGTTTGAAATTATGTACAAAATAAACATCATAGATATTCTTGACCAACACTCAACAAATTATGTTTGAAATTGGGTACAAAATAAACATCATAGATATTCTTGACAACATTTTGTTTGGTTAAGACAAGAACAACACCCTTTCCTGAAGCTTTAACTTGATGATCATCACTCAAACCAGTAGAGGAACTGAAAGATGTATCAAGATGTGAAAACAAATCACTATGACCAGTCATATGATTACTACATCTGCTGTCTACCAACCAAACATCTTTATTAGGTATTTGCACAATCACTTGGCATGCCATAAATAAAGCATCTGATGTTTCACATTCAGTGTTTGTGACATTGGCTTTGTTTTTACTTAAAACATACTGTAATTTTCGACATTCAAACTTATAATGGCCATTTTTTTTGCAATAGTGACATTGAATTTTTTATTTATTTATCCACCTACGACCATGATTAATTTGAGCCTGCTTTGAATTTGTTTGAGTTACTTGTGATCTATCATCATACTGAGACTTTCCTCTTCCTTTTCCTCTCCTGCCACGAAAACCTCTGCCTCTACCTCTATCCATAGAAACTTTAGATTTGAAAGCATGCTCTAAAGTACTGACATCTAAATTAATTCTTGCTTCATGAGCCAATAAAAAACCAATTAATTCTTCCACAGACAATTTTGTTAATTCTCTCGACTCAAAAACAATAACTATCATGTGAAATTTTTTTGGCAAACATCTAAGAACCTTTTCAACAATTATTTGATATTCTAGTTCTTCACCATCCATCCGAAGCTGATTAACAACACCCATAACTTTAGTCATGAACTGATCAACTGTTTTTGATTCAGAGATTTTAAGTGTTTCAAATTGTGTTTTGAGAGTTTGTAATTTCACCATCTTTACTTTGTCATTTTCTTGATAAGCAATCTTAAGTATATCCCATATTGATTTAGAAGTCTTAGCAACAACGATTTTAGGAAAAATAGAGTCATCTAACGAATTTAAAATGCAAGGCTTCACTCTACCTTCTTTCTCTTTACGTTCATCAAACTGTTTTCTTTGAGCTGCACTCATTGCAACAATTATATTTGCATCAGGTTCTGTGAACCCCAATTCTACAGTTTCCCAACAACCTAAACCTTGTAAGCACGCTTGCATTTTAAGACTCTAAAAATCATAATTCTTCCCACTAAATTAAGGCGTAGGAATTGCAAACTGACTTGTCGAAGCCATATTTAAATCAATCGGAAATTTGATTCAAAACAACACTTTTTAAAAACTTTCAAAACAAATAGGGCAGTTTGCACTCTCTTTTCTCCTCTACGAAGTAAATTCCCAATTCTACACAGTCACCAGAGAAGCAGAAAAATATTTCCTTGCGATTTCACAACATTTTCAGCAGTTTTCCAGATGAATTTTGCTGATTTTGATAAAAAAACTTTTGAATTTGAACCACAGTCCTTAATATAAAATAATAAAAACAATGTAGAAATTTCTGTTTCTCACTCTGATTTCCAGTTTCTCCTTATTTCTCCAAATAGTTAAATGCCTATTCCCATAGCCATACATTTAACAAGCTGAAAAATAAATTTTTTTTGAAAACACAAATTCTGGAAAATTTTCAAATGCTGGAAATTGCAGAAATAAAACTCAACAAAATAAATCAGCCACGCACAGAAAATAGATACGCTGATTTTTGGTCAACTTGACCCTGGAAAACCCCCCTACAACTCTTGGGGAAAACTAGTTCGAAAGCTCCTTCTTATTTCTGATAAATGCTTTTACAGTGAGACATAATTTACAGCAAAAATTCCAACAACTTAATAAATGTACTTATCTCGATTTCCGTGCTTCTACCCTGTCTTGGAAAACGTGCCAAACAAGAAAAACTCAAAATAGAAAATTTACAACATTTATTACAGCATTAAATGCTGAATTGACTTTCTCGAAATATGTGCCCAGCTGTATGTCCGTACTGCTGTACAAACTATACGGAATACACAACAGCTTCCTCTGATTTCCGTGTTCTCTTTGCCTCGGCCAAATCAAAAGGCTTTGTTGTCAGACGAAGAATCGTATGCGATTTCAACCGTGCCACCAACCAAATAGCCTCTCCCCGATTGTGCCCGCACCCGTTCTAAATTCAGCTGTTTGGCGTACGATTTCTTCTCAAAACTATGCCTCCTCTTTGAAGAATGCCAACCTCCCGCTCGTACGGATTTCGCCTTGGGAACCTTGCCTCTTTGCCGTTGTACGAATTCTGTCAAGTCTTTATCATTGGTTCTCCTTCTCCTCACTGCCCAGAAATCTCTCTTGCTCTCTTGCTCTCCTTCTCTCAATCTGCTCATGAAAGAATGAATGACCTTTTCCTCCTTTTCCTCCTTTAAACTAACCCTAAGTGACTTTTGGGGAATCCCTAAATCCAATGGCTGAGATAGATTGAGATCTAGGGCTGAGATTAAATGCTCATTTAAATCTCACTTTCTATTTTTTAATTCACCTCACTTTAATAAAGACCCACTTAGTCTTTTATTTCCAAAGTCACTTTTTCCTTTCTAATTTTATATTGACTTTATTTAAAGTCACTTTAACTTTAGTAACTTTATCACTTAAAGTCAAATGCAGCCGCATGGCCTCACAACTAGCCAGACTGGTTGCCATGTACTCTGCTTCTGCTGAACTCAATGCTACTGAATGTTGCTTTCGGCTGAACCACGAAACAACTGCCAAACCCAACCCAAAACAACACCCTGAAGTGCTCTTCCCGTCAGAAGCACAACTTGCCCAATCACACCGTGTAACCCGCCAATCTCACTCCATCCCCCCCGCCTATAATCCGGGGCGGCACCATAATCCATCCCCCTGTTGTTCGCAAGTACCACACAAATGATTTGCGCAACCCGCCACCCCCGGCTCACACAACCAATCGTGTTGGATCGCAAAACATATATCTGGTCTAGTGTTGACCAAATACATCAAGGAACCAATTAGTTGTCTATACAATGTGGGATCCACCAACTCGGAATTCGAAGCATGAAGCTTCTTCTAGTTGGTGATCATCGGTGTCGACATGGGTCTACAATCCTCCATGTGGAATCTGCCAAGGATGTCCACAATATACTTCCCCTGTCCTAGGAAGAAATGCCCCTCCTCCTGCCACACCTCCAAACCCAAAAAGTAATGCATCAAGCCGATGTCCTTCATCTCAAACTCCGCCGCAAGATCTCTCTTGCAGTGCTCTATGAGTCTCTCTGCACCTGTAATGACTAAGTCATCCACATACAGCACCAGAATGAGTGGCTCCTCACCTATCACAATATAGTAAAGGTTCGGATCTGCCTCACTCTTTGTGAAACCCATCTTCTGCAAGTAAGTATCTATCCTGGAGTACCAAGCTCTGGGAGCTTGCTTCAGGCCATAAAGGGCCTTCTTCAGTCTGCACACATGGGACTCCTTCCCATGCATCTCAAAGCCCTGTGGCTGCTCAATGTACACCTCCTCCTGTATGAAGCCATTGAGAAATGCGGTCTTCACATCCATTTGGTGGATCTTCCAACCCATCTCTGCTGCTATCAATATAATGGAGCGGATCGAAGTATATCGAGCCACGGGAGCGAAGGTCTCCTCATAATCAACTCCCTCTACCTGGGAGAACCCTCTAGCCACAAACCTCGCTTTGAATTTCTCAATGTTGCCATCTGTAGCATGCTTTACCTTGTAAAGCCATCTGGAAGTAACCACGGATTTGCCCTCAAGCCTCGGCACCACCTCCCAAACATCATTCTTCATGATAGTAGAATACTCCTCCTGCATGGCCTCTCTCCAGACCTGCTGGCTAGCTGCCTCCTCATAGCTAGAAGGCTCAGAGTCAAGGATGCTGGTAGCCATTGCCATATAGCTACAAAACCTCTCAGGTGGTCTGCTCTCTCTAACCGGCCTCTTAGGCCTAGCAACAGATGTGGCCTCTCTCAAGGTGTCCCGAAGCCACTTGGGCTTCCTCTTCCCTGAGCATACTTCTCCCCCACCGGAGAACAACTTCCTCCTCTCACTTCCTAGAGCTCCGAACTCCTAACCTGTCCGTCTACCGTCCTCCCGCCCGAACTCGAACTCCGTAGGCGCCACACCGCATCCGTCCATCAGTGGAATCCCTAGTGAACTCGCTCTACCGACTTTCCGCATGCCGCTTCGAAGCACCATTGCCTCCCCGATTGTGAGCCACCGATTTGATCCCGACCGACACCATAATCGATGTACCGCATCTTCCCCGATCCCCACCCATCGGATCCCCGCGACTAACTCCAACTCGCTCCCGAGGGTCCGGCTAATCCGTATACTATAACTCCCGTGATCTCTCGAAAGCCCCGTCCTCCTCGAACTTCACATCCCGCCTGACAACAACTTTCCTCTGTGCAAGAATATAAATCCGAAAGGCCTTTGAGGTCTCACTGTAGCCCACAAAGATACCCTTCTCTGCGGTGGGCTCTAGTTTGGTCCTCTTCTCCTTGGGTATGTAGGAGTATGTGATACACCCAAAGATATGAAGATGACCAATATCAGGCTTCTTCCCAGAAAAAGCCTCCTCCGGAGTCATGTGCCCCAAGGCACGATGCGGACTCCTGTTCTGCAAATAAACAGCTGTGTTGCAGGCCTTTGCCCACAAAAACAATGGCAACCCCTGATCATGTAACATGGCTTTGGCAGCCCCTCCGATGGATCTGTTCTTCCTCTCCGCAACCCCGTTCTGCTGGGGGTTGTAAGGAACAGTGAACTCCCTCCTAATGCCTGCCTCCGCACAATAGTCAACAAACTCTCCAAGGGTGCACTCTCCCCCATTGTCCGACCTCAGGGACTTGATCTTCCGACCTGTCTGTGTCTCCACAAGAGCTCTAAACTCCTGAAACCGCTTGAAGACCTCACTCTTGGTCTTCAAGAAATAAATCCAGGTCCTCCTCGAGTGATCATCAATGAATAAGACATAGTACTCATACCCACTCAAGGAAACATGAGACATCCGACCACTCACATCGGAATGAACCGAAACCGCATCCTGGCCGATTGGTCACAGCCTGTCAGAAAAGGACGGCAATCCCCGCTCATCGTACATCCTGAAAATTGTATCAGTGATTAGTACCGAAATCCGGCACACCAGATTGGGATCTCCGCAATGTCCCTCGTCCATGATACGTTTACTCTAATCCCCGGCGGCGGGGGGTCTCGCGCGCCCGAATCCGTAGCTTGCTTGCCGTACTACCGCTCAAATGCCAAAAGGGGCTAAAATGCAAACTTGTACACTTTTGCATGGCGTACACCAATCACTCTAGCTGAATCAGCTAGAGCACCCCTGGGATACATCAGCACTTGTCCTCTCCTGAACAATATCTCATATCCTCTGTCCTCCAATGCTGAGACAGATATGAGGTTCTTCCTCATCCCTAGCACATATAGAACATCTAACACCTTCAAGGGAGATTTGGGTTCCCCGTTAAATGTCAAAGTCCCCACACCGACTGCTCTAACAACGTTGTCATCTTCGAGTACTACCTCTATATCAGTGACACTCTCTGAAAGCTCTGAGAAGTACTCACGAACTCCTGCCATATGACGTGAAGCCCCACTGTCAACATACCAGATACCTGAAGATGCTTCGCTAGTGGAGGCAAATGCACACTCCCTCTCAACCTCCGTGGTAGTTGATCTTGCACTAGTGGACTCACAACCAATGAACGCAAACTCCCGGTCAAAGCTATCCGTAAAGTCCTCTATCTCTGCTGATGCTGCCATGCTCTGATTCTTCCCCTTCTTCTTCTTCTCCGGACACACAACTGCATAGTGTCCCATCTTCTGACAATTCCAACACTTCACCTTCGAATAGTCCTTCTGCGTGTTCCCTTGTTTACCTTTACCTTTGCCTTTGCCCCCACCACCACTTGTGGAAGCTTGCTTCTTTCCCTTGCCTTTCTTGCCTCCTGCCAACAGTGCTACATCCTCATCCTGCTCAACTGGTTTGGCTGCCCCAAGTTGGCACTTTCTGATTTCTGTCTGTATGCAATCATCCCGGAACCTCTCCCAAGTGGGAAGGGTCTCACGTGCATAAACCCCATCAACAAAGTTCAACTATGAACTGGGAAGACCATTCACTGCAATCTGCACCAACTCAGTGGGTGGAATGACTTCTCCAACTACTGCCAATGCATCTCTCACATTAGTAATCTTTGTGAGATATCCAGCTGCACTATCAGTCTTACCCATCTTAATGGTCTTCAGCTTCTCCCTTAGGACCATTTTCCTGTTCTCATTGGTACTCTGGTAGAGATTGGTCAATGCTATCCACATCTCATGAGCATATCTCTTTCCTCTCACATGAGGAATGCAATGGTCTTTGATTCCATCTAGAATCAGTCTCTTACCCTTGTTATTCTTTTTATTAAAGGCTGCCAACTGAACAGCATCAATAGGCACATTAACAGGGTTCCGTGCGGTATGCACCATGATGTCCCAGACTTCTGCCTCCTCAAAGATGCTCTGCATTATTTCCTTCCATACACTGTAGTTACTATGCCCATCCAACCTATCCTCCACCCTCAAGCCCAAAGACATGCTTGCTGTCCTAATAAACTAAAAATAACACTACTGTAGTAAAAGTAAAATTTTCTGTGTGAAAAATCAGCTTGCTGTAATTTCTGAGTGAAAAATCAGCTTGCTGTAATTTTTCCTTCTTGTTGTCCCAAACTGCCTTTTCAGCGAAATAGCTCCGATACCATGTAGAAATTTCTGTTTCCCACCCCGGTTTTCAGTTTCTCCTTATTTCTCCATATAGTTAAATGCCCATTCTCATAGTCATACATTCAACAAGTTGAAAAAATAAATATTTTCTAAAAACACAAATTCTAGAAATTTTCAAATACTAGAAATTGCAGAAATAAAACTCAGCAAAATAAATCAGCCACACACAGAAAATGAACACGCTGATTTTTTGTCAATGTGACCCTGGAAAAACCCCCTACAACTCTTGGGGAAAACCAGTTCGAAAGCTCCTTATTTCTGATAAATGCTTTTACAGTGAGACAGAATTTACAGCAAAAATTCCAGCAACTTAATAAATGTACTTATCTCGATTTCCCTGCTTCTACCCCGCCTTGGAAAATGTGCCAAACAGGAAAAACTCAAAACAGAAAATTTACAACATTTATTACAGCATTAAATGCTGAACTGACTTTCTCGAAATATGTGCCCAAATGTATGGTCATACTGCTATACGGACTGTACGGAATACACAGCAATCTCTCTCCTCGATTTTTGTGCCCTTTTTTGCCTCGAAATCTACGCCAAACTTGTATGGATTTCTCGAAATCTGTGCCACCACCAGCAGTCTCTCCTTGATTTTCGTGCCCAGAATCTGCCCAGAAATTGTGCTGAAGCTGTTGTACAGTTTTCCTCGAAAACTATGCCTCCCTCGAAAAATGTGCCAACCCCCTGCTGAACGGATTTCTGCCTTGGGAACCGTGCCTCTTTGCTGTTGTACAGATTTGCTGAAGTCTCTATCAGCTGCCCTCCTTCTCCTCACTGCTCAAAAATTTCTCCTTTGCTTTCTCTCCTCCTCTCTCAATCTGCTCATGAAAGAATGAATGACCTTTTCCTCCTTTTCCTCCTTTAACCTAACCCTAAGTGAATTTTGGGGAATCCCTAAATCCAATGGCTGAAATAGATTGAGATCTAGGGCTGAGATTAAATGCTCATTTAAATCTCACTTTCTATTTTTTAATTCACCCCACTTTAATAAAGACCCAGTTAGTCTTTTATTTCCAAAGTCACTTTTTCCTTTCTAATTTTATATTGACTTTATTAAAGTCACTTTAAAATTAGACTTTAGTAACTTTATCACTTAAAGTCACTTTTAATTTAGATTTGACTTTATAACTTTATAAAGTCACTTTAGGAGAAAAATTAAATTCTTTTGGACACTTTTCCCTAGGCCAAAGATCAAAGCCTTAGGGAACCACCTGTCCTCTGGTAACCAAATTTCAACAAACAACTAACCAATTTTTATCACAGGGATGTAAATCCATCAACATTTTACTGAACTACAACTCCAATTCAAAGGTAGCGAATTTTGGCTCTCAAAGATTGTTTTAAAGGAATCCTTGCATATCCACAGTTGAACCCCGGGAGCGACGACAACGTTGGAGTGAACAACTTTAATGTGCTTCTAGTAGAGATCATAATGGCAATGAAAGTCGTAGATTTCTCCCTCAACAAGAGGGAAATCAACCAAGAGTGAAATCAACCTTGTGTCTCTGGCAATTAACAGAATCATCAACGGCAGAATGGGTCGAACGCAAGTCGAAGATGGATCTTCAACAGTGTTGACTGAACGCTTCTCTTTAAAATTTCTGACTGAATGCTTTCTTCTTGGCGGAACTCTAGCATGCTTCTCGCTCGACAGAAGGCTCTGATACCATGACAAATTACAACAAACAGAGAGAAGCTAAGAAGGTAAACAACAAAAATGATAAACACACAGGTCGAATTTCTGAGAGCAACCGCCATGCTGTTTCATTGAGGAGAGGTCTAGATATACGATGATTTGATGGTTATAACTAACATAACTGTTCTTCTAACTAACTCTCTAGAACTAACTTCTAAACTAAGATTTCAACCGACTAACGATTAATTCTTTAACAATATCTACGCCTCCACTGCCAATCATGACCTTGAGCAACAACATGATAAGTCAACCTCGCCATGCATTGGAGGTCTTAGTGCTCCCCCACGTATCAAAACCAAGGTGGATTAGGTCACCCTCTGCCATGTCCTTGCTCATCACATAGTGGAGTGATCCACCTACCCAACAGATCCCTGGATTCCCCAACCATACTAGAGCTCACAACTCCCACTCCTCACGAGATGTCGTTGCATAGTGCTACTACCTGCTAGAACCCATCCGGCCCTCATCTCTGACCTCTGTATGTATCCCTTGGGTGGACCACAAGTATCAGGAGGCTGTCCCACACATGTGTACCTGCCCGCTCTTGCCGGACCACGTAGTGAAATCTGCCATCCCAACTCCTGATGATACACCTGGACACTGCTCGGAATCTGGGTACTCTCTTATAGACGAAGTCTACCATCCACCGTCCCTCAAATGTGAGCCTAGGGGTGGAACATATGCTACATTGGCAATCAACCATTCCATCCCTAAGCCTGTACTCGTCAACTCGTGCACCTACCAAGTGTCTCAACTGGGGAGTCTCCTCCTAGCTCATGACATGCGATATCTCATCCAGCTACCTAGGGTGAGCCTCCCATGCCCTGCTGCCTGAATGGAGAGTGTCAAGGGGCACCAACCAAGCACTCTGCGACTGTAAGAAACACTAGAGGATGATGGGTCGGTATGTCCCAAAGGGTATGATCAGGAGTCTACCTGAATGCTCTAGAGTAATCCTCTTGACCACACTCACTCTGCCTCAGATTTGCTGATAACACCCTCGTAGCCCTATCCCCGCTAAACGTGGTGTCTCCAGATGCTCAACAAGATCCTCATCGATCCTAGGTGAGTTGCATCCCATGGTACTCCTAATACCCCTTTCCATATGTCCCCTTGGAGGTAACGCTCCAAGAACTCGCTGTGCCATATCATGTGTCACTGCATACCACCAACTTCCAAGTGTCTCTGCACTCCTCGACATGCCACTGTATGTTGCAACCTATCCTGTACACCACTGGATACCCCTGACTACGGCTATACCATCTTGTATCGTCATGTATCCCTCCTGTGTCACTGCACCTATCACTCCCCACATGTACCCAATGCGATGTGAGGCACTCCTACTCCCCAACGCGGTCCGACATACTACAACACACCGACATGCATCTCCATGATGTGGGATACATCTCCCCATCTGCTCTGAAGGACCGGAGCGACCTGATTCCTCACATGCCAACGAGAATGACACCACTGCGCCTATCCTCCATAGCTCAAGTGTCCCATATATTGATGAGAGAGCATTGTTTCTATGTAATGCCCTGTCTAGTGGCTTGTCGATACCACCTCCTCCTACCAGCTCTTGCCAAAGTAGGCAATCACCCTGTGACTTCCCACACTGTCAATATGCTGAGATAACTCATGAAAAGTGTAATCCTCCTTGTCGAACCATCCTGTCACTAGGGTTGTCTGGGGCTCTGATAGAGATATGAAAATGTGTGTGCACCCAAACATCAGGTCCATCGCGCAACTAATACCACCAACTACTGACTATGATGTGATGGGAAATCCCACCTGGATCCCAACAACAATCTAGCCCTTGTGTCCCTTTGGAGATCCATGGACTCTACTGAAATGTGGCTATGGATGTATCCAATTGCCTAACTTGCTCCATGGGGTACGAGATCAGTACCTCTTGCCATCCAATCCCAAAGGAGGGATTGAATGTGCACTCCTTTTTGGAAGGAACAAGCCCTCCAATGTAATATTCCAAATTAGCTGTCAGCTAATTGGAATATTAATTTTTGTCAATTTTGCCTCTTTCTAAAGTTAGCAGGAAAATAAAGTGGGTAAAGGTGACCCACAAATAAATCAGAGATTAAATCACTTTCCTAAAGTCACTAAGGCAAGCAATAGAGCTAGAGTGGAGCCCGTGGGGCTAGCTATACACAGTAGACATCAGCCTAGTGGTAGCGTAGGAGAGGCAACAACTTAGGCAGTGCAGAGGCAGCGTGGGGACACCAGGGGGACAACTCCTGCACAGTGGTTAGCTAGCAGAGGAGGCAACGCAGTCTAGTGCTACCCAAAGGAACATTGGGGGCTCAACTAGGTAAAAGAGGATGAGAGCAGTGCATTCCTCATTCATTCAGTCATCAGCTAACTTTCTGTTTGGTAAACCAGAAGCACGCTTCAGTTGGTTAGCCAAGTCTGCAAGTGTTGTTTACCACAAAGATTTCCAAGCAGAAATCTCAACCTCATCCTTGGGGGACTTTGGGTGCCTGCCGAGGAGAGGAGTTCAGTTCAGTTTTGGAGGAGAGTCACACAGGTTCATTCCAGAAATACGCAGTCCCTTCCAGGGCAGTGTAGTCAGCCAGAGAGATACGCAGTCCAACAGTGGAGCAGCGCCGAAGAGAGAGAAAGACCAAGAGATTTCAGCGAGGACTTTTGACAGGGGATTAGCCTTTCCACAACAGAGTTTTTTAGTTGTTTCCAATAGATTAGTTCAGAGCCCAGTGTACCCTACAGAATTGCATACCCAACTCAAGAGGGTGATTTTTCGGGGTAAGCATTTCGAAATACTCTTCACGGGTTTTTCTGGGTTTGTTGTGGAGAGTCCGGTGTCCAAATCCCGAAATTTTCTAAGCAGTAGAACAATCCCAATACGCAGTCCATTTCTAGCCAGCAACAACACTTCCCAGATTGGGCAGCGTAGAGGAGCCACGCAGAGCAGCAAGCAACCAAAGTTTCTGAGCAGGGATTGAGGAGTATTTCAGCCTGCCTTGTGCAGGCCAAAGTGCCATCTTTCTAAGCACCTATTGCACCTTTCCCCATTCACAAATATTAATAAAATGGCTCAGCAGTTTTGGCTCAATTCATGGTGTTTTGATGTATTTTTCTATTTGCTGTAGATTTAGTCTTTGTTTGTTTTGTATTACTGTTTGTTCCTAGTTGGGATATGATAATGGTATCAGAGCTCATAGACTTGGCTCAACCTATGGAGCATTTGGTCTATGACACCAGAAGATGGAGAATACATTACATACCAAAAGCAGCGGTGTAGAAGTAGAGAGCGTAGGCTCGAAATAATACCTGATCAAGAAGACAATGTTCCGGTGGAGGAAGGCAAGGGGAAGGCACCAATGGTCAAAGAACAAGATGAGGGGAAGGAGTTTGGTAACCTCTTCCTAAAGTCAGTGCAAGAGCTCTCCAAGAAGATAGAGGAGATGGGACAAAAGATTGCTAGAGAGAACAGACAGAGGGAAATTCCAAGGGAATTTCATAATGGAGAAAGATCCGATGCCTCTCACCATTTACTTGAGCATAATGTTGCGCAACAGGCAATGCAACGCACCCCACCACGCTCTACCATGCCCACATTCCTGACATCAGGGGCAGGAACGAGAGGACCGCAGGAGTCGGAGGTGGCTCACTACAAAGAGTACTTTGCAGAATATCAGTCTTATGGGCCAGAGTTTGGAGATGCCCTCGCCTTCAATGAATTCTGCCACCTGAAGAACAATAGCAAACCACACATCCAGAATTGAGGAGGGTAGAAGTAGGGTAATGACTTGCAACGTACCCGTGGGCATATTTTTCTTGCCTACCTTTGATGGGTCATTGAAGTGTTCGACAAAGGCTTGGGTGGAGGAGCTAGACATTTACTGTCAACTGAACCAAATGGTGGAGGTGGAGGCCATCAAGGTGGTGGCGCTGCACCTTGAGGGAGAAGCTCATGATTGGTGGTTCCAGGGGATGTCTATGCTGGGTCACGAAGGAGTGATAGTGTATGTCAAGTTCACCTGGAGGTTGATTGAGAGATTTGATCGAAAGGACCCAGAAAAACAATTGTTGAGTTGACCAAGCTCAAATAGACGGGGAACCCGAAAACTTACATTTCTGAGTTCTTGAAGCTCTCAGTGATGGTTCCAGATTTGTCCGTGCCCAGGAGAGTGGACATGTTTATTGACGGATTGGTTGAACCTTTGCGTGGGCTAGTGAGATCCACTAGGCCTACTACGATGCTGGATGCAGTAGGGAGGACTAGGGACTTGCAGGATGCCATGCCAGGGACAAGGGCTCATTTTCCCCACATACCAACATTCCAGCAGAAGGGGAGGACGTGAGATCTCCACCCCCGAGAGGGAACCAGGGGCAAGGGCCTTTCGATGATGACTCCCAGAGAGACTTAAGACGGAGGAAGCTTTGCTTCACTTGCCAGGAGCCATGGGCACTGGGTCATCGTTGTGCCGGAGAGAAGGCACATTACATTGAGGTCTTCTTCGATAGTGAGGGAGAAGAAGAGGCATATGATGAGCTGGAGGGAGATGCTAGCACCGATGCACTAGGAGGGGATCATCCACCACCACCTCCCCCAGCAGCAGGAGAAGCAACGTTTGCACCCACAAGAGTCCTTACATCCTTGTGGGGAGTTCCCAAGTACTTAACGTTGAGAGTTCGAGGGACAGTCCAGGGGCAGCGTGTCTCAGTGTTGGTCGACAGCGGGGCCACACACAACTTTATCGATGCCCAACTAATACAGAGGAGGGGTATACAAACAAGAGCTTTGACGAGTTCTCTGTGTTGGTTCCAGGTGCCAGGACCATGACGTGCATGCGATATGTTCTGACATTAGTAGTGACCATGGGGACATACATGGTGGCTAATCATTTTTTGTGGTCGATATTCCAGATACCAACGTATTGTTAGGTGTACAATGGCTTATCACACTTGGGAAAGTCACTACAGATTGAGAGACTCTGGAGATGGAGTGGACAGATAAGAAGAGCGGGAAGCATGTGATGATCAGAGGCATTCTCACATATCGTCCACAGACAGTCTCTACACACCCAATGGAGGCAGATTTTCGGAAGGGAGACATAGAGTGGGCAGTGGAGCTGTGGATTTCACAGGCAGGTGTCTTAGGTTAGCCAGTGCACTGAGATGTGCAGACTATCCTAGACCACTGCAAAATGACAAGACATACCTTTGGGTTTGGGAGGCCCACCTTCAAACATACGATCAATACAGATGGGGAGGGACCACATGGATGGCCCAAGTGGCGGAGAAATGGCACAACGAGCTAGTTGAGGGTTGATGGTTGCTGCCTAAGGACCATCATAGAGAAAAAATATCTCGTAGGGATATTACCCACGAAGTGGTGGGTAGCAATATCTACAATTACTTAAGTTATTTTGCAACATAAATAAGTTTTGGATTTAAGTAATTTTAACGTCATAGAACATCAGAATTTCAACATGGTACCTAATCTTTGGGGAAGACAAGGTCAAGAAGGCAAACTCCATTTGTAGTTCTCTTTTTGTTGAAAGATCTGTTGTTGTCTGCTTCATTTGCAACTCTCTTTTTGTTGAAATATTTCTTTCTGTCCACTCCACTTCCAACTCTCTTTCTGCTGAAATATATCTTGTTGTCCGCTCCATTTGTAGCTCTCTTTTTGCTAAAATATCTCTTCTTGTTCTTTCTATTTGCTATTTATTTTCTGCTAGAATATCCCTTCTCATTTACTACTGAAATATCACTTGTTGCCCCTTATTTCTTACTGCTGAAATCTTATTTGTTTCTCCTTCCTTGCTACTGGAATCCTATTTGTTTCTTCTTACTTGCTGCTGAAATAAGAAGATCTTATTTGTTGTCCTATTTTCTACTGAAAACAGAACCAAAATCATAGTACTTTCTTGTTTCTACTCTTTCTAGTTCCTCTCTTGCATATTCTTGTGACAACTGGTGGGTTGAAATTGGTGCTTCAAGGAACTTTAGTGGTTATAGAAAGTTCTCTCAAATCTGGTTGAGAGGGAGACAGATCTGAAAATTATACTACATATCCTATAAAGGGATCTAGTTCTGTTTCTTTTTATTTGGATCAAGAAGTTTATATGTACTTGTATTAAAAATAAGGTGTTGCATGTGTTTGGTAATCTTGGTTTTGATATTTGTTGATGCATGTAAAAGTGAAGAATAGTTTTACTCCTGTTTATGCATGTGCAAAAAAGTGTTGTCTTGAAAATAAGTATAATGCATAGAAGATTATGAAAGAATAATTGATAGAAATTGAATGTTGAAGATAGATTGGTTTTGATTCTCTCACATTATATGAGAAAAGACATAATCGTATGGGTTTTGGTAGTTTTGATATTAGTGTTTACTAACAGTAGTGGTTGTGGGTAAGGATCGTGAATTTTGCAAAAGATGGAATAATAGTTTGCTAAACTAAGCTCTTTTGCAACAATCACAAATGGATTAGATCTAATATCATTGTAGATGTAATATTCCTAATTAGCACCGCTAATTGGAATATTTGATTTTTGTATAGTTTTGCCGCCTATAGTTAATTAATAAATAAAAGTGAGAAAAGAGGGGTCAACTCACTTAAATAAAATAAAGTGCTTCCCTAGTAGGAGCAACGTTATAAATTAAAGGGGAGCCTTGGGGGTCCACACCACATATGAGGGAGGCCTCACGTAGCCTCTAGGAGCATCTGCGCAGACTTATGAGGAGCACGTGGAGAGAGGGGGACCACGTTAGGGTTCTGAGGAGAGCTAGCGTTATAAAAGGTGGGAAAGCCATTTCATTTGGGATTCTTGTTGTTGATGATATTTGAGCTAGACTTCTGTCTTCTTGAGCACGCTGGCTGTTTAGCCTGTTTGCAGCACTGTTTAATGTGACTGAGTGTCTCCGGTCGGAGATCTCACCCTTAGCCCCGGGGGACTTCAAGTGCCTGCTCGGGCAAGGTCTTTTCTACAGTTTGCGGCGGAGGATTTGGTTGTTGATTTGCGGAGGAGCTGGGCTTCCTTTGGTGACTGCGCAGTCCCTAGGAGAGTGGACGCAGTTCTTGGAGGAGGTGTTCTATTGCGGGGTTTTCCTGCAGGAGATTCAGTGTTATTCGGTGCGGAGGTTCAGTATTTAACAGTGGAGAGTTTCCTGAGGAGTTTGTGGCTCCATCTCAGCATATTTCATTTGGCATCTGCGCTGGGCCTGGAGGGACAGCGCTTTTCCTTGAGGAGGGTTTCTGGGGTGATTTTCGGAGGTGGTCCATTTTGTTTATGATTTCTGGGTTTTGCCCGGAGCAGTGAGTACAGGTGATCTACAGATTTTCAGCTCATTCCGGCAAGGGGATCAGCCCTAGTTTTCAGTCTATATTAGCAGCAGCAGTTTACGGTAGTTTTTCCATCAGCTGGGGACGTAGTTTCCTGTAGCAGCCATTTCCAGTCCATCTGAGAGAGTTCTTCACTTGCCTTGAGCAAGGAGAGGTGCTATCATTCTGATTATCCATTGTATCTCGTTATATTCTCAGATTAATAAAATGGCTTAGCATTCCCGGCATTTTTATGTGTATTTGCTTTATGTTCTATTTCCGGCATTTTCTATATTATTGTATGCTTGCATTGCTGTCTATTTCCCTTCCGGGATATTACAGTGGTATCGGAGCATAGTTCTGGCTCAGCCTGTGGAGCTAGCAGTCTATGAGGCCGAGGGATAGATCCCATATCGGTTACCGGGGTAAGAAATACAGAGACGTTGAGCGTAGGTTGGAGAACACCTACGGAGAGGGGGACTGTGTTCGAGTGGTGGACACAGATCAGGAGCAGCGTGGGACAGATTCAGAGCAGGAGCAGCCTGTGGGGGACGCAGAGCAGCAGGGTCCTATGGCAGACGAGGAGGATTCGAGGAGATTTAGAGAGGCGCTCCTCCAACACATGCAGGATGTGTCACAGAGACTCACTGCGCTGGAGGTTAGGCAACGGGAAACCCCAAGGGGTTTTCAGGTCGGTGAGGGATCAGGCACGTCACACCATATGCCGGTGCGTGATGCTATCCCCATCATGGCATCGCATGCACCCACGCGATCCACTATGCCCACTTTCCTAGCAGAGGACGCAGGGGCAGAAGCACAGCAGGAGCCAGAGGTCGACCCTAGCCAGATGGACGCCTACATTGCATAGTACCTGGCACGCGGGCCGGCGATCAGAGATCTTATCTCATTTAGAGATTATGTTCAGCTCCAGCGTGATGGTAGACCCCGTGATCATCACAGGGGACACAGACATCATCATGATGACCACCGCGCAGCTAGCAGATTTCATTTGCCCATGTTTGATGGTTCATCAAACCATCAAACAGTTCGGCAAAGTCTTGGGTAGAGAAGTTGGATATCTATTTCCAGCTTAATCAGATGTCGCAGTCAGAGGCCATTAAGGTGGCAACATTACATCTGGAGGGTGAGGCCCAGGACTGGTGGTTTCATGGGATGACTACACTCGGGCATTCTACAGTGGGGACATATGTCGAGTTTACCCAGAGGGTGCTAGAGCGTTTTGACAGGAGGGATCCGGAGCAGCACTTTGTTGAGTTGACGAAGCTCAAGCAGACTGGGAGCCCAGAGACTTACATTTCAGATTTCTTGAGGGTTTCAGTGATGGTGCCAGATCTATCCGCAGCTCGGATGGTCTACATGTTTGTGGAGGGGTTAGCAGAGCCACTTCGTGGCCTAGTCAGGTCGACTAGACCAGCTACACTTCAGGATGCAATCAGCAGGACCCGGGATTTACAGGATGTCTTACCCAGGACTCGGACACCTTACCCCCAGGCGGCTTTCCCGGCCCTGTTGACCCCTTTGGAATGGCATGACAATGAAGACTCCATGCCCAAGGATGAACCAGGAAGACATTTGTACCATCGGATATCATCGGATACCATCATATTCAACGAGTTTTTAAACTCTACTTCTTCTCATCATTTTCTTCTTCAGTCTTCAGATTCCGCAGCCCTGCGGGGATATTGTATAAATGTCACTAGCATGATGAATAAAGCCATGTAACAGGCCTAGGATGTCGGGACTCGATCAGCAAGCGAGTACACCTTGGAGTGTTTTTTTTACTTGGTTAATTATTCCTTCTTTTTAGCGGCGAATAATTTTCTAGGTTTTTCACTCATTGCATTACCCCAAAGCCGGGGTGACGGCTTGAAGGTTGAGCCCCTAACACATCTTAGTGTCTAGAGTCAATGTATATTACCATGCTAGGTCATCTCTGAAATTTCGCGGAATTTGACTAGGTCTAAGTAGGATTTTTTAATAATTAAAAATTTCTCGCAAAATGGGATTTTTTTAATTATTTTCTATGTAATGATGTAAATAAGTGGTCTTCGGAAATGTCTGGAGCGTGTGACCAGTCGAAATTCATCCTCAGAGACCCAGCATTATCCTAGGACCCACTTTGAGGGTCAAAAAACGACTTATGGTCCCTCAAGGCCGATTTTCCTAATGCTAGTGGAAAAAATGAGAAAAAATTCAAAAAAATTCATAATTGGAAAAATTTGGAAAATTTTCCAAAGTTAAAATAAGTCAAAATTTGACATGGGAATTATGTGGAGAGGTAAAGGGTGATGTGGCACCTATGTGGGTCCCACCACATAAGGTGTAGTAGGCTGAAGTCAACATTCCAAATTAGCAAGTCAAAGGAACTCATGAGATATACGTATGGCTAAAAATTCACTTTGGATTTAATTTGAACATAGTGGAATTAAAGTGCAAGGCATATTATAAAGTTGAAATTTTAATAAAGTTAGTGGGGGACAAAAAGTGTGACATGGCAGCCACATGGGAGCTCAACTTAGCCAAGTCCACGGATCATCAACAAAAAGGGTTAAAAATCAGTTTACGTATTTGTAAAAGGAAAGTGGGGACAAGACATCCACATGGGACAGACCTTGTCTCCCACTTGTTCCCCACTAAACTCCACTTATTTGGCTGTCCATTGAGAAGGTACGCAGCTGATTTTGATAGCAGATTTCGTTGGGATAGTGCTAACACATGGGACAGAAGCTTGTCCCCTATTCATTATAACAATTTGCAGTTAACTCCACTAAGATGATACGCTGCCCAAATACTCAGCCAGTCTTCAAGACCACCTACAGCAGTCTACTCCAGCATGTACGCGTTGATTAGAGGCAGCCAATCAAAAGCTAATACGCAGATTTGTTTGGAGCTGTGGTTAGTAGTAAATATGCAGCAGTTAAGGATCAGCTTTGCGGAAGGTTTTGTGAGTTAATAAATATGCATAGGCAGTTAGAAGTGTACGCTGCCCATTTTGGAAGCCACCTACAGCAGTTCACAACAGTCACCTACAGCAGTTGGTTCCACTTGGACGGTTCTTATGCTACTTGTGCAAATTCGTTTTGCATTGGGATTATCTCCCTTCTCCACTTGTCATTCATTTTTTCATTGGGATTTGCTCCCGTAGTTCTATTTAAATGAGCCTTGGGCTCTCATTGTAAGAGTGGTTTTTTGAAGCTTGTGCTTATTGTTACTATGCCGAAATTGTCATTGAGTTGAATAAAGAAAAGTCTTTGGGGTTACTAGCTTCTCTTGTGGTGCATTCTTTGGTTGATGAGGTATACTTGTTTCATTTGATATTGTTATTTATTGCAATCTAGTTGTTTTTCTTTGCATTTGCCTGAAGGCACTATTGTCTAGGGAGGGGAGATTTGTAGCTATCTCAGATCTCCTTTGGACTTGGTATGTTTTGTGCTCTTGTTGTAGCTTGTTATTTTCGATGAAATGACAAGCTCAACGTGGCCTCTATATGCCAGTTTCTTTTGCACTAACAATTGGTTTGCAGAAATTTGTGTGTTCAAAGGACAGGTTGCCAAGTCCATTGGAGTGTGAAGACTTCTTCGGTTGGAATAAGTCGGCTCCAAGGATATCAGAGGTCTCACAAGTTGTTCAAGCCAACAATCTCATAAGACATCAAAAGATTTATTTAAAAGGGGGTTTCATGAGCCTTTTGCTTCTATTCCATCTCTAAAAAAAAATTTCATATATTTCTTCTCTCATTTGTGCACATATCTATTTCATCTAGCATTTGAGGCTAAGTTATTGGGTTTAAATCCTAATTCTCACTCACTAGATCAACTCTTTCAAGCTGTTCTTAGTGAGGGAATTTGTAACATAAAGTGTATTTTATACTTGCATTGAGTTTCTAACTATTTCTTTGGCATTCTAACTCTTTTGCTTGTTTGCCTATAGGTGTGCTTGGAAGCAATCTAAGTTTTGAAGAAAGGGAGCTAAAGCTTAGGCTAAGGAACACTCTTCCGTTTGGAACCTCAAGTCCAAGTTCCGCCTTATCACTTCACCTCTACTTCTAAATCCTCGTTCTTTTGAGGAATTGTAACCGCCATTCATCTCAAGGCTTTAAGCCTTTACTTTGTAAACTTCTCACAAGTAATTTTTTTTAAATCTTACACTTGTAACTTTGGGAAAGAGCAAATTTAAAACGCATATTGTAAGCTCTTCCCAATCCCCTCATTTCTATAAGAGGCCCTCACTTTCATTAATAAAGAGCTGACTTTTCTTGAGGGAGCTTGGGAAGTTTTTCCCATGGTATCTCACCTAATCCAATTCTCTAGAAATCTCACATCTTTAACTTAGTTTTCCTTTAGGGACCACCCCCCTTAGCTAACCTAGAAGATAGCTTAAACGGAGAGAGTTGGGAATAGGTGACAGCCCCTTCTCTGAGTTCCTTGCCACCAACCACACCTGTGGGGTTGAAGGCTTTTCCCACTAACTGTAGGTAGGTGCGGCAAGCGATAACATTTTTTGGCGCCGCTGCCGGGGACAAGTCTTCTTGTACCTGGGAAAACGACTAACTTTTAGTTTTGGCATATTTGAATTTTAGATTTAGATTCTTGCTCAAGTGGCGACTCCACTCAATCCTAATTTTGCAAGAGTCTCTACTAGGAGAAATTCAAGTGGTCTAGTTAGCCCCTCTCCTGAGCCTGAAAGGGTTTTTAGAGAGAGGTTAAATAGACTTTCTCATAATAGAGCTCTTGCTATTCTTGGGCAAGAGGTTGTTTCTGACATTCATTTGCTGTTTCAAGGACAAGTTGAGCCTAACATCATGAATGATCTTTTTGCTCCTTGTAACTTTACTAACATTAATGGCTATCCTCACAATATCCCTGACAAGGCTATTGAAAAGTTGCCTTCTTTTCAAGGTAACAATGCCATTTAGCGCTGCATCACATGTGAAGAACTTTAATGTTTGCATCTTTAAGTGGTGTAATGTTGCTAACTATGAGGATGTAAAGATGAGGCTTTTCGTTCTCTCTTTGGAAGAGGATGCTCTTGATTGGTTCACTGAGCAACCTGCTAACTCGTATGATTCTTTACAAGCGATTGTTAATGCTTTCATGGGAAAGTATGGAGAGAGAAGAGAGAATAGTCATTTGATCAGTGCCATTATCACCATGAAGAAGAATGAGAATGAAACCATGGAAGAGTTTAACAAGAGATTCAATGAATTGGTTAAAAGCATGCCTACTACTGTTAAACCTCCTGATGAATTTCTCTTATGTTCCTATCTGGATTCTTTTGGTGTTGACACTGCTTATGAGTGAGAAGAAAGGAGCCTACAACTTTGGGTGTAGCTCAAACTGAAGCCTTGAAAATGGAGAGGGCCAGAAAGCAATCAGGAAAATCTGAGATTCCTGGTTTCACTAGAGGGCCATCGAAATCGAATGATTCCAAAGGCAAGGCCAAGGAAGAGGCTACCTATGATCCTATTAAGGAATTAACTCAACTCATCAAGAGCATGGAAGCAAACCACACTAAAGAAATGCAAGCCATGCAAAGTAGGTTGGTGGCCATGGAAAGATCGCAAGTGCAAAGATTCCAACCTAGGCCAAATAATGGATGGCAAAAGAATAAAGACCCTCAACAAGATTATAGGCCTCCAAATCCATTGGAATCCACCAACATGGTAGATCAGATTCCCCCTTTTTGTAGGCCATGTAATGAGTTCCATGAAGAAGCCACATGCCCATATGTAAAGAGAATTATGGAAGGTAGCATGTTGGGAGAAGAACATGTAGGAAATAGTGGTCAAATCAATATGTTCTCCATGGAAGATCAAATATATACCATTGAAAGTAATCAAGAGATTGACCATAGTCCTAATAATCTTGGGGTCGACAATATGATTGCAAATCTTGACAAAGTCACTAAGATTTTTGGGGAAAAGCCTACATCTGGACAAATTCTTGCTATGGCAAAACAAAAAGGGATGACTTATCAGAGAAGGGATATTCAAGACCGAAATAATCACAGAAATTTTTCTCCTCCTACTTCAGAATTAAATTTTGACTTGGGCAATTGGGTGAATAATGCAAAGGTTTCTATCCCAGTAACAGAGCTTTTAAAGATACCATCTCCAAGGGCCAAGTTACTAAGTGCAATTGAAGTTACTCAAAGGGAAGAAAAGCCTAATAATGAACCAGAAGATGAAGAAATTGTATTGAAAAGTATGAATTGTTATGTGGGGAATGAAGATCATCTGCCATTTTATGTTTCTTTGATAGTGAATGATAGTCTTTTACACAATTGCATGCTTGATTCAGGGGCTTCATCAAATGTCATGACCAAGAAAGTCATGGAGCAACTGAATTTAAGGGTATCTAGGCCCTATCACAACATATGTTCAATGGATTCTAAAAGAATTGAAGTGTGTGGGATAATTAAATATTTACAGGTTTTCCTAGCTGCATACCCAGACAGAATAATGACTATGGATATTGTTGTGATAGATGTTCTTGATTCATGGGGAATGCTCCTATCAAGAAAATGGGCATCAGATTTAGGTGGTAGCCTTCAAATGGATTTATCATATGCCACCATCCCCATGCCAGATAATAACTTTGTCAGACTTGATCGGGAGTTAGAGAAAAGATATCATGTTGAGGATCCAAGGAAACCCAACAATGAGATTATCTATAGATCATGCCAGACAGGAAGTGATGTTGTGTTGACAAATTTTCTTCCCCCCTTAACATAACAGATTCAAAATAAAGAGATTAGGCATAGCTCAAAAAGTGGGGGTACTTCAAATCTTCCATTAGAGCATTTTCAAGACAGAGTTGTAGCATTGACAGTAATTGCATCATCATCGCCATCGCAACTAACCAGGAAGAAAAGAAAAAAAAAGAAAAAAGAAAAAGGATATAAAAAATGAACTACCAGTTTTGAGCAGGATCAAGCCTCAACGCGTCAAAAGTCGAAAAAGGAAAAGGAAGAGGTTTGGTATATCTGATGGCCACAAACAGCTTAACATTGGGGCAAGCCATAGTCCCAAGATAGTCAGAATTGGACAAAGCACATCAGAGAAAGAGCCTACGGATTTTCTTGTGAGTAGGAAGGTTCTCAAGATGGATTTCACCGAAGACATTTGATGCCATGGGCATCTTGTGTATCATATTTCTAACCTTATCCCTTGTCAATTTTGTTTAAATAGATATCTTTCATGCATAAGTTGATATTTTATGCTCTTAGAATAAAATTTCCATTTCTATACTTGATTTTATTCAATGATATTTTGAATGGATACTGCTAATATATATCTTTGGTTGGTGGATGTGGATTCCAGGTCCTTGCATACTATCACTTCATATATAGCATGCATCCCCATATGGAGCCAAATGTTGACCACTGGAATGGCACCTGATGATAATGAGAAGACTCCATGCTCAAGGATGAACTAGAAGGCATTTCTACCATCAAATATCATCAGATATCATCAGTTCAATAGAGTTTTTGAACTCTACTTCTATTTCTCAACATCTTTCTCTGATGCACAAATTCCACGCCCTACGGGAAATTGTAACAAGTCATGTTAGTAATGATGAATTTGAGTCAGTATTGAGATTGTAACAAGCCTAGGATGTTGGGACTCGATCAGCAAGCGAGTACACCTTGGAGTGTTTTTTTTACTTGGTTAATTATTCCTTCTTTTTAGCGGCGAATAATTTTCTAGGTTTTTTCACTCATTGCATTACCCCAAAGCCGAGGTGACGTCTTGAAGGTTGAGCCCCTAACACATCTTAGTGTCTAGAGTTGATGTATATTACCATGCTAGGTCATCTCTGAAATTTCGCAGAATTTGACTAGGTCTAAGTAGGATTTTTTAATAATTAAAAATTTCCTGCAAAACGGGATTTTTTAATTATTTTTTATGTAATGATGTAAATAAGTGGCCTTAGGAAATGTCTGGGGCGTGTGACTACTCGAAAATCATCCTCAGAGACCCAGCGATATCATAGGACCCACTTTGAGGGTCAAAAAACGACTTATGGTCCCTCAAAAGCCGACTTTCCTAATGTCAGTGGCAAAAAATGAGAAAAAATTAGTAATTGGAAAAATTTAGAAAATTCTCCAAAGTCAAAATAAATCAAATTTTGACATGGCAGATTGAGGGTAAGTCAAAGGTGATGTGGCAAGCATGTGGGGCCCACCATAAGGTACAACAAGCTCAAGTAAAAAATTGAAGTAAAAAAAAAAAAAGGAATTCCAAAAAAGTCAAAGGAACTCATGAGATATACGTATGGCTAAAAATTCACTTTGGATTTAATTTGAACATAGTGGAATTAAAGTGCAAGGAATATTATAAAGTTGAAATTTTAATAAAGTTAGTGGGGGACAAAAAGTGTGACATGGTAGCCACATGGGAGCTCAACTTAGCCAAGTCCACGGATCATCAAAAAATAAAAGTTAAAAATCAGTTTACGTATTTGTAAAAGGAAAGTGGGGACAAGACATCCACATGGGACAGACCTTGTCTCCCACTTGTTCCCCACTAAACTCCACTTATTTGGCAGTCCATTGAGAAGGCACGCAGCTGATTTTGATATCATATTTAGTTGGGATAGTTCTGACACATGGGACAAAAGCTTGTCCCCTATTCATTATAACAATTTGCAGTTAACTCCACTAAGATGATACGCTGCCCAAATACTCTGCCAGTCTTCACCACCACCTACAGCAGTCTACTCCAACACATACGCATTGATTAAAGGCAGCCAATCATAAGCTAATACACAGATTTGTTTGGAGCTGTGGTTAGTAGTTAATATGCAGAAGTTAAGGATCAGCTTTATGGAAAGTTTTGTGAGTTAATAAATATGCACAGGCAGTTAGAAGTGTACGCTGCCCATTTTGGAAGCCACCTACAGCAATCAAGCAGCCACTTGAAAATTTGTTTAAGCATTGAGATCTTCACCATTGCTACACTTCTCATTTGATTTTTCATTGGGATTTGCTCCCATAGTTCTATTTAAATGAGCCTTGGGCTCTCATTGTAATGATGGTTTTTTTGAAGCTTGTGCTTATTGTTACTATGCCGAAATTGTTATTGAACTGAATAAAGGAAAGTCTTTGGGGTTACTAGCTTCTCTTGTGGTGCATTATTTGGTTGATGAGGTATACTTGTTTTATTTGATGTTGTTATTTATTTAGTTCACATTGCAATCTAGTTGTTTTTTTTTCTTGCATTTGCCTGAAGGCACTATTGTCTAGGGAAGGGAGATTTGTAGCTACCTCAAATCTCCTTTGGACTTGGTATATTTTGTGCTCTTGTTTTAGCTTGTCATTTTCGGTGGAATGACAAGCTCAACGTGGCTTCTATATGCCAAGTTTATTTTGCACTAACAATTGGTTTGCAGAAATTTGTGTGTTCAAAGGATAGGTTGCCAAGTCTATTGGAGTGTGAAGACTTCTTCGGTTGGAATAAGTCAGCTCCAAGGATATCAAAGATCCCACAAGTTGTTCAAGCCAACAATCTCATAAGACATCAAGAGATTTATCTAAAAGGGGGTTTCATGAGCCCTTTGCTTCTATTCCATCTCTAAAAAAAAATCATATATTTCTTCTCTCATTTGTGCACATATCTATTTTATCTAGCATTTGAGGCTAAGTTGTTGGATCGAAATCCTAATTCTCACTCACTAAATCAACTCTTTCAAGCTGATCTTAGTGAGGGAAGTTGTAATATAAAGTGTATTTTATACTTGCATTGAGTTTCTAACTTTTTCCTTCGCATGCATGTGATTTCCTCTCACATATTTCAGCAATATTTCTTTTGCATGCTAACTCTTTTGCTTGTGTGCCTGTAGGTGTTCTTGGAAGCAATCTAAGTTTGAAAAAAGGGAGCTAAAGCATAGGCTAAGGAACACTCTTTCGTTTGGAACCTCAAATCCAAGTTCCGCCTCATCACTTCACCTCTACTTTTAAAGCCTCATTCTTTTGAGGAATTGTAACCGCCATTCACCTCAAGGCTTTAAGCCTTTACTTTGTAAACATCTCACAAGTAAAAAAAAAAAAAAATTAAATCTTACACTTGTAACTTTGGGAAAGAGAAAATTTAAAACGCATATTGTAAGCTCTTCCCAAATCCCCTCATTTCTATAAGAGGGCCTCACTTTCATTAATAAAGAGCTGACTTTTCTTGAGGGAGCTTGGGAAGTTTTTCCCATGGTATCTCACCTACTCATTTAGAGGGAGGAAATCTTCTTGAGTGGGTAACTTTCTTTTGCTTAGTTTTTCTTTTAATTTTCTCAAACTAAATCACTTGCATTCATCATTTCGTTTGCTAATCTAGTCTAGTTGCATGTGAATAACTCATATGTTCATTTAGTTAATTGCTTAGATCACATAGTCATTTAAATTTCCTAATTTGCAATCTCATTTGCCATCACTTACTTATGTTTTGTGATCTACTCCTCATTTGGATAAGTTTCACAACATACTACAAGTAAAGAAGCATAGCATTTCAATTTATGGCAACGTGAGTTATTGTTCTAACTATGAAGCATATTTAATTGAATCATCTCCATCTTTTACACAGCACTTGCAAACTCATTTCCATATCATTTAGGCATTTCACTTTGCATACTAGACTTGCGTCTCTAAAAATTAACCTCCAACTTAAGTTGGTTGTATAGACATTAGGGACCCTCCACCCCTATGGACTCCTCATTGTGAGATCCGAATTTCGGGCGAGGGTGAGGTCTGGGGACAGGAGTTCAATTGTAACATTGCTTTAGAACTGATTAATAAAATAAACCAAGAGCACTATCTCATCACATTTACATTGCAAAGTTCCCAAATTTTCTTTTGCTATCTTGACGGTCTAAAGATTCACGTGCAAATATTATCTCAAGAAGCACTTTGATGCAATCATTTTTAAATTCCTTAAATTTTGCAACAAGTTTAAATTCTATGGTACTTGGAAATTTGCTTCTACATACAATTTCAGTGCATGTTGTCATTTTAATGATCATTATGCTTATGGATAATTGATATATCTCGTTTCATTGGCAAATACCATTATTTGATGTTGCAAATTTAATTGCATATTGTGATCTTGGTCTAACACTTCCTTTGTGGGATTACTGTCATTATATCTTGATTTTTATTTTTGAGCAAGCATTTGTTATCTACTTTAAAGCACTGGTCTATGTTTTGAACACGTCATTGAATATTGCTCATATACTTATATGCTTGTTTACATATTGGAAATCAAGTCATCTTTGATAAGTAATTCCTTCTAATCAATTCTCCTAGAAATCTCACATCTTTAACTTAGTTTTCCTTTAGGGACCACCCCCCTTAGCTAACCTAGGAGATAGCTTAAACGGAGAGAGTTGGGAATAGGTGACAGCCCCTTCTCTGAGTTCCTTGCCACCAACCACACATGTGGGGTTGAAGGCTTTTCCCACTAACTGTAGGTAGGTGTAGGCGTGACGATAACACGGCCTGGGAAGGACACGAGGTTTCCGCCTCCCAAGGGGAATCCTGGACGAGGACAGGGTGATGATGAGGCCCGGAGGGAGCTGAAGAAGAAGCGGTTGTGCTTCACTTGCTAGGAGCCGTGGGCGTCGGGACATAGATGTGCTGCGGGGAAAGCACATTTCATTGAGGTCTTCTCCGAGAGTAGCGGGGAAGAGGATGAGGAGGATGATGTGGAGGCAGGAGATTGTTATGCAGCGCAGGGTACCTTACCACCTCCACCACCACCAGCAGGTGGTGCGTCGTTTGCACCTACTGGAGGAGCTCTAGCAGCATTGCGGGGAGTTCCCAAGTACTTGACGTTGCGGATACGGGGGACAGTGCGTGGCCAGCGAGTCTCAGTCTTGGTCGACAGTGGGGCAACCCACAATTTCATCGATGCACAGATGGTTGAGCGGAGAGGTATACAGACTGAGAGTTTTGATGGATTTTCGGTTTTGGTCCCAGGAGATCAGACCATGGTGTGTGCTTGATATGTTCCCGAGTTGTCAGTGACGATGGGCACCTATACATTGACAGATCATTTTTTTGTGGTCGATATTCCGGACACCAACATGATACTGGGTGTTCAGTGGCTTATTACTCTAGGGAAGGTCACGACAGATTGGAAGGCCCTAGAGATGGAGTGGGATGATCCCAAGACGGGGAGGCATGAGAAGATACGGGGACAACACACATACCCGCCTCAGACTGTGTCGGCACATAGGATGGAGGCAACCTTCCGTAAGGGAGACATAGAGTGGGCAGTAGAGCTGCGGGCATCGGAGGCAGCGACTACAGGACAGGCAGTGCATCCAGAGGTACAGACTATCCTTGACAGGTATGCCATAGTATTCGGGGATATTCCGCCAGGGCAGCCACCAGATCGGGGGTTTGAGCATACCATTGAGCTGGAGCAGGGTATACAGGCCGTGATCACCACACCTTATAGGCATCCCAAGGCCTATCGGGATGAGATTGAGCGAGCTATTCAGGAGTTGCTGGCCCTTGGGCACATTCGGCCGAGCACGAGTCCTTTTGCTTCTTTCGTGGTGTTGGTGAAGAAGAAGGACGGCACATTGCGGATGTGCATTGATTACAGGGCTCTGAACAAGAAGACCCTGAAGAACAGGTACCCCATTCCCAGGATCGATGAGTTGATGGACGAGTTGAGGGGAGCATGCTTCTTCTCAAAGATTGATTTGAGATCTAGGTACCATCAGATTCGCGTGAGGGAACCGGACATTCCCAAGACTGCCTTCAGGTGTCATTATGGGCACTTCGAGTTTCTGGTTATGCCTTTTGGGCTGACCAATGCACCTGCTACCTTTCAGTCGTGCATGAACCATATCTTCAGGGGTCATCTGAGGAAGTTTGTGCTGGTCTTCTTCGATGACATACTCATCTATAGCAGGACGTGGGAGGAGCATCTCCAACATATTGAGACAGTGTTGCGCATCTTGGAGGAGCAGCAGTTCTATGCCAAGCTCTCCAAATGTGAGTTCGGATTGACGGAGATGCTGTACTTGGGGCATATTATAGGAGTGGACGGGGTGAGAGTCCACGAGGAGAAGATCAGGGCCATCAGAGATTGGCCAGAGCCGAGGAATGTGACTGAGCTTCGGGGATTTATTGGCATTTGCACATACTACAGGAAGTTCGTCAAGGGCTTCTCACAGCTTGCCGCACCCCTCACAGACTTGACGAGGAAGGGGTCATTCAGTTGGTCGGAAACAGCACAACGAGCTTTTGATAAGCTCAAGGAGGTGATGAGCAGCTGCCCCGTGCTTGCATTGCCGGATTTCACGCAGCCATTTGTCCTCGAGTGTGATGCATCAGGAGAGGGGATTGGTGCGGTATTGATGCGGGGTGGTCATCCTATAGCTTTTGAGAGCCGGAAGCTCCTTCCACATGAGAGGTTGTATTCCATATACGACAAGGAGATGTTGGCCATCATGCATGCATTGGCCAAGTACCGGCAGTATTTAGTGGGCAGCCAATTCAGGGTGAGATCAGATCACAACAGCCTCAGGTACTTTCTGGAGCAGAAGCAGTTGCAGGAGAGGCAGCAGAAGTGGATCAGTAAGATCCAAGCCTATGACTTTGACATTGAGTACGTCAAAGGCAAGAATAACGTGGTAGCCGATGCCCTTTCCCGTAGACCGGCCACGTTATCTCTTATGAGCTTGGACGCTGATTGGAGGGCTCGACTGTTGGTAGAGTACTCCAAGGACAGGTTTGCATGTGAGGTGTTGGATGGGCAGGTAGCAGATGACAGGTACAGGGTGGTCGACGAGATCATCTATTACAGGGACAGGATCTTCTTGACTGAGGGATCTCAGCTCAAGAAGAAGATACTCCAGGCTTCACACGATTCTCCATTGGCGAGCCATCAGGGGTTCACCAAGACTTACAGGGCCATCAGGGAGAGGTTCTCATGGAAGGGCCTCAAGGAGGACGTACTCCAGCATGTCAGGGAGTGCGATGTTTGCCAGAGAAACAAGGGAGAGATGAGCCATCCTGCAGGGTTGTTGCAGCCTCTTCCCATTCCAGAGGGGAAATGGGAGAGCATATCGATGGATTTCATCACAGGGTTGCCCATGGTGCAGGGCAAGGACTGCATCTTTGTCGTCGTTGACCGACTGACGAAGTATGCTCATTTTTTCGCCATATCCGCACACCACACAGCAGCACAGGTGGCTGAGCTGTTCTTCAGGGAGATTTTCAGGTTGCATGGTCTACCTAAGACCATTGTCAGTGACAGGGATAGTTGTTTCATGGGCGGATTCTGGCAGGAGCTTTTCCGACTAGTGGGGATAGAGTTAACGCCGAGCACTAGTTATCACCCACAGACAGACGGACAAACAGAGATAGTTAACAAGTGGCTGGAGGGCTACTTGCGTAACTATGTCAGTGGACAGTAGAGGGCAAGGCTGAAGTGGCTGCATTTGGGAGAGTATTGCTACAACACGACGCATCACATGACCATTGGTATGTCACCATTCTATGCTTTGTATGGATATCATCCTTTATCTTTTGTGGACATGATGTTTGGTGCTAGCAGGGCTCCGAGAGCCAAGATCTGGATCCAAGAGAGCCAAGATATCCTCCGAGCTCTCAAGGATAACATGGCCACAACGCAGAATCAGCAGAAGCTGTATGCTGATAGGGGTCGGGTGGAGAGACAGTTTGAGGTAGGGGACTTGGTCTACCTGCGACTACAGCCATACCGACAGTCTTCACTTAAGCAGAAGGGGGCCGAGAAGCTTAAGCCCCGTTTTTATGGGCCATACAGGGTGATACGCAGGATTGGGCAGGTTGCATATGAGTTGGAGCTGCCCCAAGGCAGCAAGATTCATAACATTTTTCATGTATCATGCCTGAAAAAGGCATTGGGCCAGCAGGTGACAGTCACAGATGAGCTACCACCCACGGATGATGAGGGGCATCTGGTGTTGCAGCCAGAGGCTATTATTGATACCAGGGAGAGGCAGCTGCGGAGCAGGACGATCCGGGAATTCTTGGTGAGGTGGAAGAATTTGCCGGATGAGGATGCCACTTGGGAGGATGAGAAGATATTACAGCATCCATCACTTCAGTTGCTTGAGGACAAGCAACATTTTGCCGGGGGAGACTGTAATATTCCTAATTAGCACCGCTAATTGGAATATTTGATTTTTGTATAGTTTTGCCGCCTATAGTTAATTAATAAATAAAAGTGAGAAAAGAGGGGTCAACTCACTTAAATAAAATAAAGTGTTTCCCTAGTAGGAGCAACATTATAACTTAAAGGGGAGTCTTGGGGGTCCACACCACATATGAGGGAGGCCTCACGTAGCCTCTAGGAGCATCTGCGCAGACTTATGAGGAGCACGTGGGGAGAGGGGGACCACGTTAGGGTTTGAGGAGAGCTAGCATTATAAAAGGTGGGAAAGCCATTTCATTTGGCATTCTTGTTGTTGATGATATTTGAGCTAGACTTGTCTTTTTGAGCAATTTATTTAGCACCAACAAGCCAACGTTTAGTGCGACTGAGTGTCTCCGGTCGGAGATCTCACCCTTAGCCCCGGGGGACTTCGAGTGCCTGCTCGGGCAAGGTCTTTTCTACAGTTTTCGGCGGAGGATTTGGTTGTTGTTTTGCGGAGGAGCTGGGCTTCTTTTGGTGACTGCGCAGTCCCTAGGAGAGAGGACGCAATTCTTGGTGGAGGGGTGCTATTGCGGGGTTTTCTGCAGGAGATTCAGTGTTATTCTGTGTGGAGGTTCAGTATTTATCAGTTGGAGAGTTTCCTGAGGAGTTTGTGGCTCCATCTCAGTATATTTCATTTGGCATCTGCGCTGGGCCTGGAGGGACAGCGTTTTTCCTTGAGGAGGGTTTCTAGGGTGATTTTGGGCCCGGCCATTTTCTATATGATTTACGGGTTTTTGTCCGGGGTGGTGAGTTCAGGTGGTCTGCAGATTTTCAGCTCATTCCGGCAAGGGGATCAGCCCCTAACTTCAGTCCATTCCAGCAGCAGCAGTTTACGGCAGTTTCTTCCAGCAGCTGGGACGCAGTTTCTTGTAGCAGCCATTTCCTGTTTTTCTGAGAGGGTTCTTCACTTGCGTTGTGCAAGGATAGGTGCATTTATTCTGATTATCCATTGTATCTCATTATATTCTCAAATTAATAAAATGGCTTAGCATTCCCGGTATTTTTATGTGTATTTGCTTTATGTTCTATTTCTGGCATTTTCTATATTGTCGTATGCTTGTATTGCTGTCTATTTCCCATTCGGGATATTACGATGAAGCAATGAAGTCAATATGTATAATTATTATTACATGTCTTCACTCTGGGATCAAGATTTGAAGATTTGTATAAAATTAATGGAAGACCTATCCATGCATTGATTCATGATAAGTAATAAAAAATATAAACTGTGGCACCAAAAGTTCACTCATCTTCATTATAAAGCATTACCTCATGTGAGAAAGACGGTTTCCGAAATACTTGAGATTAGTATGGATCATGATGCAGTTTGCCAAGTGATGTTCAAGAAGATGCATTTCTTCTACCAGTGATATATGACTGATGGATAGTGGTAACTTATAGAGGTCGGATCAAGAGGGAGCTAACATTAAAAAATAAGTATTTTCAAGTCTTATGTTGTTTGTTTGTGTCACTGCTCTTGTTTATATTTATCTTTATAGATCATTGATTATTCTTCTAGCATGAGTATTTGAATGATTCTTTCACTAATTTCTTGATGAAGATGTGATCAAGAAAAACAAATTCTAAAGATCATGAGGGTGCAAAATAATGCAGGAAGACTAAACTCCAAGACGAAGTTGGTGCAAGGATCATAAAAAAGCCACTTTCACATCTAGAAAATGTTAGTTTTTGTAGCATCAGATGTGTTCTAGCCATGAAATTTGGTGTAAAGGCTAGAATACATGAGATCTCCAAAACATAGAAATTGTTTATGGAAATTCCGCCTAAAAATAACTTAATTAGATTATTAGCGGATTTTTATAAATATTTCCTAAGTCTAAACTTAGGAAGCCATATTTAATTAATCAAAATTAATTTAAGTCAAGGTGAGAATTCTCTAGAAAGTCATAGATCAGTCGATGATCTGAGCCATCGATTAAGATTTAATCTTGGTTGTTGGGTCAATAGGAGAAGACAGCAAGGATTAGTATGGTGATATGAGAACACATCAAAGTCCACTTGGAGAGTGGAGATTTTCGAGTAACGGTATCGATGCTTTGAAAGAGTTTGAGCTCTAGTGAGGCAGTAGAGATAGTGAGGGGCAGGGACGGTGATCTGGAGGAAGTATTCCAGATATGGAGAGGCAACAACAAGAGGGCCAAGTTATTCCCAGTGAGGCAGCACAGGGGACTGCAAAGTTGCTTCAAAAAAGTAGTTTGATTTAGCTAGAGAGAAATTTGTTCTCATTTCTAGAGGTCGGGCAGAGGGTCTAGTGTGTCAGAGAGGCAATTTCCCCAACATAGACAGGCAGAATGAATTCATCAGAGGCAGGTTGGAGGCTTGATGTCATAGAGTTTGCATAGAGCAGTGTAGAGGTTGACATAGAGGGTCTAGGAGGCTGAGTTTTCTAAAGGAAGTGTGAAAATTTATGAATCCTTATTACAAAAATCCTATTGCTAACTATTGATTTACTTCTCCTACTTGATTTATTACACAAGTTATTTTAACTGAATATTCAGAAAAAACTTCGAAGTAAACACAAATAGCATCCTACACAAATATAAATCATTTACTGAACATCACACACATGCAACAAATGACACATAGATTTTTTGGACAAATGCCCCTGGAAAACCCAACGAGGGAAAACGGGTGCAGCAACTCTAGAGGGTTTTATTCTTATGCATAATCTGAATACAACATCATGGGCACTAGAAATGGTTTGCCTTACATAGAAATTACACGACAGTTATCCCTTATCACTCAGAGACAAAAAATATGGCTGAATCACACCCTCAATTAGGAATTACAGATAGCGAGCCCTTTCTAGCCCACTGGAACCCCAGCGCTGCCTCTCCAGCCTCTATGTCACCCTAACTAGTGCTGCATAGTGTCTGCACTGCACTGCACTGGCTAGGCCTGCGTCACCCTGGCTGGGTCTCTACTGCCCTTGCGATGCCTTGGTTGGGCCTGCGTCACCCTGACTGGGCTTATGCTGCCTCGCGCAGTCCTCTAGGTGGTCTTGGCTAGACTGCGTCCCTCTGGTTGGCCTCTACGTTGCTTGGTACAATGTTGCCTCTCTATTGTTGTATTCTTGGCCTCAGATTAGATCATCCCTTGCCAATCTCTGCCCCTCACTGCCCTGCAAACTCACTTTGAATTTCGTAGCAAACCCCACCCCAAAAATTCGACATAGCTTCAGTGCTTCTGCTATGTGTGTTCTCCAACTGACCCCAAGCCTTTCCTTTATACTTTTCTTGTTGGAAAACCAACAGCCGTGATCTAATCTCTAATCGACGACTCAGATTAAAAGAATGCTCGATCCATGTCACTTAGAACATTTCATCACGTGTGTAAATTAATTCACTTTAATTTTTTAATTTCCCTAAGTTAGACTTAGGGTCCCCATTAAAAAATTTAATTATTTAAATAACTATTACACCAGATGGAATTTCTGCAAAATCTTTCTGGGTTTTGGAGATCTCGTGTGTTCCAGCTCCTCCACAAAGTTTCGGAGCTAGAGCACACCCGATGCTATGCCAAAATCTCAACACTCCCTCTTAGCGAGAAGTGTGCTCTAGCAATATTTCCACACTGAAACATTGCCTTGATCTCTAGCATCGGTCTCCGCACTGCTAATGCTTGGCCTGCTGCTCTCCATCCACTGCGCTGCTACTTTCTGTATTGCCGCCCATGTCACTGTCACTAACACTACCACATTTGTATTGCAACTCCCTCTCAAATTGCTGCATCATGCTGCATATAGCACTGCCACTGCCAACTACTGCACTACAACTCAGTTGCTAAGAAGTAAGCAACTGAAGGACAGTCACCCAACAAATGACAAACAAGTCAATTGAGATGCATCTCATCACTAAAGCACCCTCTGCTGTTGCTCTACGTTGTCCCTCTGAAGCACTGCGTTGTCTGTTGCACTGCACTGCATAAGCACTGCCTCGACACTGCTGCTACTCCAGACTTCATCATCCTAGCACTGCCTCTGCATCTCCATGATCTGCTACACCCACTGCTATAGTCATCCTGCTACTGTCTTAAGGCTCCCATAGCTCGTATGAGATCCAAGAGTTTGGGCACCTCAAGGATCCCTCCAACCATTTGTAGCTGCCCTACAGATCAATATCGCCCCACCTCTTCTCTCGAGGCACATGAGCACTCATGGCCACATCATCCTTAGTACCACTGTCCCCTTTCACTGCTATTGCCTTGGAATCAGATGCGTCCTTGTCCTTCCACCTAGGACAAGCGTTGGTGAAGTGTCCAAGTTCACCACACCTGAAGCAACGGACCTTGGAGAGGTCCTTCTTCTTCCCTTGTTGCCTCTGTCCCTTGGATGCAAGTGCTGCATCTTCCTCATCTTTCTTCACCTTGCTTCTTGGTTATCCTCCTGATTTCCTCCTAATGGAGGATTTCCCATATGTCTACCAAGGATAGTAGCACTGCTCTGCCCAAGATGCTTTGGAAAAATGTCTCCTATTCATCGGTGACTGCTTTCAGGGCAGTCCTCATCATGAGCCCTTCATCCAGAATTGACCCCATAGCAATCAACTAGTCTCGGATAGTTTGCCGCCTAAAGAGGAAGGGATTGATTTCTTCCCATTTCTGCATCTAGAACAACCGCATTTGATTCTCCAGAAGCATCTTCCTTTGGACGGAGCTTCCCTGATACATCTTGTTTAATGTTTTCCATATCTCATTTGCCGTCTTCTTCCCGACAATATGTGGGACCATGTGATCCTTTACTCCATCCATGATCAAGTGCTTAGCCCGCGCTTCATTCTCCTTGAACTTCTTTAGAGGATCAATATCAGTTGGAACAACTAGGACATTTTCAGCATGGACCTTGATGTTGTACTCATCTAGGACTGTCAGGATTCTGGCTCTCCAGATGACAAAGTCTGACACACCGTCCAACCTATCCTGATCTCTGAGTCCATGAGAACCCATATCTGTTCAATCTGTCGAACCACAAAATCTTCTCCCTTCCGCTACTGCTATACTCAGGAAAGAACTGGATCTGGGCTTCTTGGCGAAAGAACCCCTCTAGAGAATTTGCTCCCTCTAACAAATGATTTCCCTCCTGGAAATCCTTCACCAATTCTAACGAATCAATCCTCTATGATCACTCCTCTTGATCAAACTTAGATTCCTTGGCTAGAGAATCTGTTGAGCGACTGTTCTCCTCTCACTTTTGTCACCTTTGCTAGGCACTGTTTTGCATTGACAAAACTTGTGCCATACCAACAACTTCTGAAGATCAGAAACTGCACTTCCAGTCTCGGAAAACCACACAACAACTCTCCAACTTGGACTGCATCACCCTCCTGGTGCTGCATTAGCCTCTGTGTGAGCAGACTAGCTCAGCGTCCCTCTCCTGGTGCTGTGTCAACCTCTACGTGAGCAGACTGGCTCTGCGCCACCTCTCTGCAGCTGCGTCAGCTTCTGCGTCACCCTTTCAGGGTCAACTATCCCTATGGTGTTGCACTGCCTTCTTCTGGATCTGTGCCGCTTCAACTACCCTTCTTGCAGCTAATATCTTCAGCTGCTTTGCTGATGGATCAACTTGATCTGCAATGCTCTGATACCATGTGAAAATTTCTGAATCCTTATTACAAAAATCCTACTGCTAACTATTGGTTTACTTCTCCAACTTGATTTATTACACAAGTTATTTTAACTGAATATTCAGAAAAAACTTCGAAGTAAACACAAATAGCAGCCTACACAAATACAGATCATTTAGTAAACATCACGCACATGTAACAAATGACACACAGATTTTTCGGACAAATATCCCTGGAAAAACCCAATGCGGGAAAACCAGTGCAGCGGCTCTAGAGGGTTTTATTATTTTGCAAAATCTGAATACAACATCCTGGGCACCAGAAACGGTTTTCCCTACAGAGAAATTACACGACACTTGTACCTTATCACTCAGAGACAAAAAATATGGTTGAATCACACCCTTAATCGGGAATTACAGATAACGAGCCCTTTCTGGCCCACTGGAACACCAACGTTACTTCTCTAGCCTCTGTGTCAGCCTCTACTGGCTAGCTTACTCATTGCATCACCCTGACTGGTGTTGCGTAGCCTCTGTGCTGCCTTGGCTGGGTCTCTTCTGCCCCTGCGTTGCCTTGGTTGGGCCTACATCACCCAGATTGGGCTTACGTTGCCTCTGCGCAGTCCTCTGCATGGTCTTGGCTGGACTGCGTCCCTCTGGCTGGCCTCTGCACTGCTTGGTACATTGTTTCTTCTCTGTTGCTGTATTCTCGGCCTCGGATCAGATCATCCCTTACCGATTTCTGCCCCTCACTGCACTGCAAACTCACTTCGAATTCCTCAGCAAACCCCACTCCAGAAATTCGACTTAGCTTCAGTGCTTCTGCCATGTGTGTGTTCTCCAACTAACCCCAAGCCTTTCCTTTATACTTTTCTCATTAGAAAACCAACCTCAGTGATCTAATCTTTAATCGATGGCTCAGATTAAAAGAATGCTCGATCCACGTCACTTAGAAAAATTCATCACATATGTAAATTAATTCACTTTACTTTTTTAATTTCCCTAGGTTATACTTAGGGTCCCCATTAAAAAATTAAATTATTTGAATAACTATTACACCAGATGGAATTTCTCCAAACACTTTCTGGGTCTTGGAGATCTCTTGTGTTACAACCCCTCCACAAAGTTTCGGAGCTAGAGCACACCCGATGCTACCCCAAAATCTCAACATGAAGTTGTGCTGGGATCGCTTGTGGAAGAATGGTAATTACTCTAAAATAATTTTGCCCAGATTTTCTTGCTATTTGGGTTTCCAACTAGGCATCCATAGATTGTACTCATATTTCACTGCTACATAATAATAAAAACCCTCACTGCTGCACCCGTTTTTCCAACTTGGGTTTCTTTAGGGACATTTGTCCAAAAATAACAGTGTCATCTTTTTATGTGTGCTAGAATTTTCTCAGTTTCCAGTGCTATTTTTTCCACAATTTATTTGTGAAAATCACAGTGTGAATTATTTGATATTTTCCGTAGCAAACTGCAAATAAATTGTTAAATAAAATTAACAATTAGGGGAATAATTTCCAGTTGTTGTGATAGATGATATTTTCACATGGTATCAGAGCATAAATGATCAGCCGGGAAGCTCAGAAGCGAAGAAGGAATTTCACTGTTCAGTAAGAGCAGCAGGCCGAAATTCCTACAGGCAGCGTAGTCCATTGCCAGGCAGGCCCAGTTGCTTGGGAGAGTTAGATTTTTCAGAGAAGAGAGGCAAAACAATTCGACTTTCCAGTTTGAGTGATTCCAACAGGCAAAGGGAGTAACTCAGATTTTTGGTTGGGCATAGAGGGTTTTGCAGCAGTTTGCTAGAGAAAAGCTAGTGTCGGGTGGAAGAGAAATGTACATACACAGAGGGAGATTTCTCTTAGACGGTTTGTAGTCAAGAAACCTGATTTTCCTAGTTGCAGATTGGCAGTAGTAGCTAACAAAACAACATATTCCATGAGGGAGTGCTAGTAGCAGAACAACAATCGAGTAGAAGAAGAAGGAGTTTCTAGACCAGAGCAGAGATGGCGACAGCTGGGCTCAGAGAAAAAGACATATTGGAGGGTGCCTTCAACTATGCCATATGGAAGACAAGGACGTTATTCCTTCTGGATGAATATGGTCTGAAGCCCTATGAAAAGAGTGTGGTAGGAGTTCCCTAAGATGCTGATCAACTAAAGGAGTACAAAAAGGAGATGGCTAAGGCTAAGAGGATGATTTTAGATGGAGTCTGGGATCATCTCATCTCACATGTGGCAAGACGAGCAACAACCAAGAAAATGTAGGATGCCTTGGCAGAGCTATTTTAGAGTTCTTCCAAGCAACAGAAGATGTACCTCCAAGAGAAGTTGAGAAGAACAAGGATGCAGAAGGGCGAAAGCATAGATGCCTTTCTCACTCGGATTCAAGAAGTCTGAGATTAGTTGGCAACTGTTGGGTCTGCACCTCAACCTACGAAACTTGTACGATTGGAATTGAATAATGTCTTAGAGGATTGGCATGTATTTGTCCAGAGTATCCTGGGCATAGATACCTTGCCTAGGTGGGGCAAGATGTGGTCTGATCTGCAGCAGGAAGAGTTGAGGAGGAATCTGTTGAATAACAGCATTAGTGGCAGCAATAGTAAGGGCGTGAAGATTGAGGAGGAGAATGTGGCCTTGCATCCAAAGGTCCTAGTTAGGCACAGGGGGAGAAGAAGAAGAAGGACCTATCTAAGGTCAAGTGCTTCAGGTGTGGCGAGTTTGGCCACTACAGTACCCAGTGTCCTTTCAGAAAGAAGCACAAGTAGGACTAGGCGAAAACACATGCTGAGATAGATAGGTTGTCCTCTAGGTTGGAGGAAGACTTCACTATGATTTCCCACATACCTCCAAGATTGAGGTGGGGTGACTTGGAGTTGTAGCCCCAGAGAGCTACAGAGATGGATCATTGCCTGGCTCCAGGGGCCCATAGTATTATGTAGCAAGATGGATCAATGTCAGGAGATGCAGTCATAATTCTTGAGTGATAGTTGCAGGCTAATTGCAGTAAGATGCTGGGGAGCGCAATGCAAAGTTGGCAGCAGTGTAGGTGGCATAGTGCAGATTCAGCAACAACGCAGATTCTTCAGAGACAATGTAGAGGCTAGTAGCAGCTAGAGACTAGGGGGACAAATGCATCATACTGAATATAGTTGATTCAGTGTTTTGGATGTTTTTCAATTGCCAATGTCACAGCTGCAACAACAAAAGAGTTGCAATGCAGATGCAATGTTGGCAACAATACAACAGGGTCAGCAGTAGCACAGATGCAACATCAGAGTTGCGCAGTGGTTGGTGGTTAGTGGCAGGCAGTCACGGTGGTCAGACATCAGTAGCGTGACAGGAGGTGATACAAAGACAAGCTTTTGTTACAGTGTGTGCAACACTATAACACTTTCCTCGCTAAGAGGGAGTGCTAGTTTTTGTAGCATCGAATGTGTTCTAGCCATGAAATTTGGTGGAGAGGCTAGAATACATGAGATCTCCAAAACCCAGAAATCGTTTATTTAAATTCCACCTATAGATGGCTTAATTAGATTATTAGCTGTTTTTTAAAATATTTCCCAAGTCTAAACTTAGGAAATATGGCTAATTAATCAAAATTAATGAAGTCAAGGTGAGAATTCTCTAGAAACTCACACAAATCGATCCAGAAATGATCTGAGCCATAGATTAAGATTTATTCTTGGTCGTTGGAGTCCCAACAGTTAGACAAAAGAAGGGATCTATGTGGTGATGGAGAACACACTAGAGTCACTTGGATAATTCAATTTTTCAGAGTAGCAGCAGTCAGTTGCCGAAGAGTTCAAGCTTTAGTGACAGTGCAGAGGCTAGTAGCAGCCAGGACTTGGGTGACAGATGCATTATACTGATCTCAGTTGATTCAATATTTTGGATGTTTTCAGTTGCAGATGTTGTAGTAGCAACAACAATAGAGTTGTAGTGTAGACGTAGTGTTGGTAGCAGTTCAGCGAGGTCAGCAGCAACACAAATGCAGCGCATATCAGAGTTGCGTAGTATTTCATGGGCAGCAGCAGCTAGACATCAACAAAGTAACATGAGATGATGCAGATACAGGGTGTTGTTGCAGGATGTGCAGCGCTAGAACACTTTCCTCGCTAAGAGAGAGTGTTAGTTTTTGTAGTATCGGATGTGTTCTAGCCACAAAACTTTGTGGAGAGGCTAGAATACATGAGATCTCCAGAACCCATAAATCGTTTTTGGAAATTCTGCCTAGAAGTGACTTAATTAGATTATTAACCATTTTTTTAATGTTTCCTAAGTCTAAACTTATTAATCTTTCATTTAAGCTTGTAACCCCAATGATATTATAATAAAGCTAAGTTATTTTCCTACATTATGGTGTTATGGATTCGCATGTTCTTGTATGTTAATTTTACATGGCAATCTTTTGTTAAGTAAATGTTGATTTTACGCCATAATCTGGAGTTCAGTTATTTTTGGCACATTTGGTTAAAATATCCCATCCGGGATATTACACAGTATTAATTATGTCAAGGTGAGAATAGTCTAGAAACTCACACGGATCGATCCAGAGATGATCCTAGCCATCGATTATGTTTTAATCTTGGTCGTTGGTGCTCCAACAAAGGATTATAAGAGGAGATCGATGTGATGATGGAAACTTCACTTCAGCGACTCGATTGAATTGGCAGATCGATTTTCAGAGTAGCAACAGTCAGTTATCGGAGAGAGCTAATGATCAAAGAAGTGAGTGAGGGGCAGGGACAGTGAGGCCAGAGGAATATTTCCAGATTCAACGAGTAAATTTGCAGAGAGGCAGAAGAGCCACAATTAAGCTGACGCAGGGCTGTGCAGTAGCCTCTAGAGGCAATACGATTATGTTGGGGAATAGCCGAGTTTCAATTCCAAAGGCTAGATAAACGTTCCACAGGCCAGGAGAAACATTTTCCCGGATAACAACAAACTAGATGGCTTGAGGAGAGGTTGATTTAGGCTTAGCGCATGTAATATCTTGAAGGGAAATAAATAGTAATATAAAGCACACAAACAAGGTACACAGCAACTAAAGATAAATCACGAGACAAAATACACAATATGGAGAACGCTAAGCCATTTTATTAATATTGAGAAATAAGAAAAGTACAAAGGTGATCAGAATGATAGCACCTCGACTTGCTCAGGGCAAGTGTAGAAATGCTCAGAACAATGTATGGAATGGTTGCTCCCTCTATCAACTGCGTAATCTCCACGCTGCTGGAAAACGCTGCCGTGCTGCTGCAACTACTGGAATGGATTGAGTCTTTGGGGCTGTTCCCCAACTCGGAAAATGCTGAAACTCTGGGAATGGCCTCCTCTCCCAAAACCCAGAAAAGCCCAGAGAGCTTTTTGAGAATGGCTGACACCGGAAAATACCTCCTTTGAGGCACTCGCTATCCCTCAAGGGAAAACGCTGACCCTGAAGGAAACACTGCAAGATATGGCCTCTCCCTCTGCAAAATGTCTCCAATAGGTAAGGGTTGATCCCTTCCCTAACCCTCCGATCTGAATCCACCCAAATCACCTCAATCCGGAACTCTCCCCAACTAGAACTGCGTCCTTCCTTTGCAAGATTGCGCTGTCCCTCTCAAGGAATGCTCCTCAATGACTGAAGCTCTGATCTCCCCTGCAAAATACGATAGGACTCCTCACCCGAGCAAGCACTCGAAGTCTCCCGGGGCTGAGGTTGGGATCTCTGCACGGAGACACTCGGTGTACTAAACAGTACATGTAATCTAGCTAAACAGCAAGTGTGCTGAATGTCTAGAGACAATCTCAAAAATGCATAATCAACAATGAGAGAAATGAGGTAGCCTCTCCTCTATTTATCTTGGGTGAGCCTCCCTCTCTCCTTGGCCCCACCATGCTACGCTGTCCCTCTTTGGCCCACGCTGCCAACTCATCTGCGCTGGCTAGGCCCATGCTGTCCAAGTGTGTCCCCTTCCCTACGTTGTCTCTTGGCCCCCCTTGGCACACCTTGACCACACGTTGTATTTCCTAGGGGACTTTAAGGAGTATGCTTTATCCTAAGTGAGTCACACTCCCACTTTATTTATATTTTAATTATATAAGGCAAAATTGATCAAAATTCATATTTCCAATTAGCTATAGCTAATTGGGAATATTATAGTCTCCCTCGGCAAAACGTTTCTTGTCCTCAAGCAACTGTAATGATGAACGCTGTAAGATCTGCTCACCCTCCCAAGTGGCATCCTCATCCGGCAAACTCCTCCACCTCACTAGGAACTCCCGGACTGTCCTGCTCCTCAGCTGTCTCTCCCTAGTGTCAATAATGGCCTCCGGCTGCAACACCAAGTACCCCTCATCATCTGTAGGTGGAAGCTCCTCTGTCACTGTCACCTGCTGTCCCGGTGCCTTCTTCAGGCATGATACGTGAAAAATATTATGAATCTTGCTACCTTGGGGCAGCTCCAGCTCATAAGCAACCTGCCCTACTCTGCGTATCACCCTGTATGGATCGTAGAAGCGTGGCTTGAGCTTCTCAGCCCCCTTCTGCTTCAGTGTGGACTGTCGATATGGCTGTAAGCGAAGGTAGACCAAATCCCCTACCTCAAAATGCCTCTCTACCCGGCCCCTGTCTGCATACAGCTTCTGTTGGTTCTGTGTTGTAGCCATGTTGTCCTTGAGAGCTCGGAGTATGTATTGACTCTCTTGGATCCAATCCTTGGCTCTAGGAGCCTTGCTGGCACCAAACATCACGTCAACAAAAGATAAAGCATGATATCCATACAATGCATAAAATGGAGACATATCGATAGACATGTGATGAGTGTTGTTGTAGCAGTACTCCCCTAAGTGCAGCCACTTCAACCAGGCCCACTGCTGGCCACTAACATAGTGGTGCAAGTAGCCCTCTAGCCACTTGTTCACTATCTCGGTCTGTCCGTCCGTCCGAGGATGGTAGCTGCGGCTCGCGTCTTAACTCGTGCCCTGTATTCCCAATTAGCTTTGCTAATTGGAATATTCCATTTTTGCTTTATTTTGCCGCTTTAGCTAGAAATAATAAATAAAGTAAGAAATAAGAGGGGTCACCTCACTTTAGCCACCTCACTTTATAAATAAAGAGTTCTTTTCCTAGTTGATTGACGTTATAACTTAGAGAGGGGGCCTTGGGGGTCCACATGAGTATGATGAGGAGGCATCAGGCTGACCCAAGGTTAACTGCGCAGGCCAAGGAGAGTGAGGACGCAGTTAAGGTTTTGGAGGGAGTTTAGAATTATAAAAGGTGGGGTTCTCACCTCATTTGGGCATGCATGATTTGATATTGATATTGAGAGCTAGACTTCTGTCTGCTTCAGCACGCCGGTTGTTTAGTCGGTCTGCAGCACTGTTTAGTGCAACCAAGTGTCTCCGGTCCGAGATCTCACCCTTAGCCTCGGGGGACTTCGAGTGCCTGCCCTGGTAAGGTTATTTCTGGTTTCACCCTTAGCTTCGGGGGACTTCGAGTGCCTGCCCTAGTAAGGTTATTTTCTGAGTAACATCTTTCAGTTTCAGTGGCAAGTAGCAGCAGTTTCTGGTGCAGATTTGGAGGGGAGAAACCCCCTTCTATCCTTCTTGTGGCTAGCATGAATCCGGGAGGTAGGGCCCGGTCCGGAAGAAGAAGGGCGCGAGATCCGACGGGGAGGACTGGTCTACGGTTAGTGAGGCCGGCGAGTCCGGTGACCAAGGTAGGACGCGAGTGCGAAGGATATTGGCGAGATCCGGCCTTGGGGACGAGATGCGAGGAGATATTGGCGGAATCTAGCCTTGGAAGGTGCAGATCTGGAGAGATACCATCAGATCCAGCCTTGGAGGATGCAGATCTGAGGAGATATTGGCAGATCCAGCCTAGATCTGAAGAGATAGCAGCAGATCTGGCCTTGGAGGACGCAGATCTGGAATGATAGGACGCAGATCTGGATAGGGAGGCTTCAGATCCAGCAGATCTGAGCATAGAGGACGCAGATCCAGTCAGGGAGGACGCTGATCTGATGAGCAGGGTCTTGTGTGTGGGGGTTGACAGCGTTTTTCAGTGCTTCCAGCCTTGAGGAGCTGATCATCTCATCTGGAGGATTTGTGGCCAGCGTTTCATCTGTCTTCTGCGCTGTCACTAGCAGAGACAGCGTTTTCATTGGTGAGGGTTTGATTGGTGGTGGAGCTTCAGTTTCACATTCTCTGGGGGTTGTTTGGAGGATTGAGATCAACCATCTGTCTAGTCTTCAGCTCATAGTTCCAGTGCATTCCAGCAGCAGTTCTTCATAGCAGTTCTTCAGCCAGCTAGGACGCTGTCCTTATTTGCAGCCATTATTTGTTCTGAGAGGGTCTCCACTTGCCTAGGGCAAGGATAGGTGCACTCATTCTGATTATCTTGTACTCTTATCTATGTGTTCTGAGATTAATAAAATGGCTTAGTATTCTGGCATTCTATGTGTACTTGTTCCATTATCTGGTTCCAGCATTTTGTTTTATATATCTGTCTGGCACATTTCTGTGTATTACTGGTTATTTCCCTTTGGGGATATTACAGTGGTATCAAAGCATAATTCTGGCTCAGCCTGTGGTCTATGACATTGGGAGAGAGATCATACAGAGGTTTGCTGGAATTTTGGAGAGCAATAGCAGTTGCAGTACCAAAAACGCAATTGGAAAAAGGGCCAAAATATAAAGGGTCAAATTTTGAAGTTTGGAATTAGAAGAAACGTTTTCTGGGTTTTTTTGGGTTTTGGGCAAGGATCACCTTCCCAAATTCCTGGAATTTTCTGAGTAGTTTTCAGTGGGTAAATCGGAGGTCGAAGTTAAGCAGCAGTATGGTTTTGCAGCAGCCGTGCAGTTTCTGAGGAGCCTGTAGACACATAGCAGAAAGAGCTGATGGCAGTTGATGATGATGAGAGGAGATTTAGAGAAATGCTCCTCCAACACATGCAGGAGACGTCACAGAGGCTCTTGGCCATGGAGATCAGTCAGAGACTCGCTGCGCTAGCGGTTAGGCAGCGGGAAACCCCAAGGGGTTTTCAGATTGGTGAGGGATCAGGCACATCCCGCCATTTGCCGGAGCATGATGCCACTCAGCATATGGCATCACATACACCCACACGTCCTACCATGCCCACATTCTTGCCAGAGGACACAGGGACAGCAGTACAGCGAGAGGTAGATCCGGCCCGGATGGCTGACATTCTTGTAGAGTACCAGGCTTTAGGACCAGCGTTCATGAAGGCTCTCTCATTCAGAAAATATATCCGGATCCAGTATGGCATTAGACTCCGTGAGCACCGGCATCATCATGGTGGAGACTACCACCGCACAGCTAGTAGAGATTATGTTCAACTCTCCACAAGATAGTAGACCTCCCACAACTTTCACAAGAGTGAACAAGCCACTCACATGATAGGGGCTTAAAGACACAAAGGGATCGCATTCCATTCACCGACACCGACGGTCATCCTGGTGTCGCTTCGTAAAAGTTCAGTGGACAGCCTGACACTCCTTCAAATTTCGACCGAGTATCGTGAGAGGAAAAACCATTAAAATGGTTACCTCGCACTCGGGAGGATGAGTGACACACAGTGATTGGCAGGGAGTTCGAGGATGCACTCTATAGTGGACACAGACTCACCCTAATACACACCCCTTCCTGACCGTGCCTAAGGAGAACATCAGAAAGGAGGAGGCAGAGCATACCTTGTGAGAGCCATCCACCTGCATGACTGAGCTTGTTGCCCGAGTCTTCGTGTAGCAAGACACGCATGTATGGTAAGAGTATCCGGAGATATATCCATTATCGATAAGGCAATTGTGGGATACGTAGGTAACGGATGACAGACGCATACGTATCATCTGGCCCGGACGACCTTCTTGTGCTTTGAGAGAGAAGGTCACACAAGATTTTATAGGACCATTTTGCAAGGCAGTGACCGTGAGCCGGAGGGTATGAGAGCGACTTGTGCCAAGTTCGCTGCCAAGTTGGTCCTCTACTGGGAACAACTCTGATTCCCCGATGGTACAACCCGAGAGCACATTAAAAGACGTATCATTATTCCCCTTCTCTCTGTGTATGTAAATGGATGGGACTAGCAAAGTTGTTGTTGGGTCATCTCTTCCCGTTGAGAGAGAGAGAGTGCGTGTTTCATCCAGTCGCAGTCTCATATTTTGGACTTGGATAGTGGGTATGAGGCGATCGCAGTTGCACAAAGGAACAAAGCAGCCCACGAGTTGAGGTTGGATGCGAGAGATTTTGAGTTGGTACTTGGGAGCAAAGCAGTGGATGAAGGGGAGGTCTCAAGGAGAGATCTCACCGGAGAGGAGCCCCCGACACACCATGGGGTGCGATGACTTTCTTCCTTTCACAAGAGCGTATAGAAGATGGGGGGACATCTTCTAGATGGATAACATCTCCATGCTTGTGTTGGACATTCCCGAGCCACACACATCATGATGGGAGGTTTTTGCCTACCACCTATTTGATTCTGATAAGGTCTCATTGATCCTTGTTGGAGGAAGCTATACTTCAAACTGCTGAAGTGCAAAATCAGAAATTTGATTTGGGAGGATGGCAGTCTCTCAGGAGGATACCAGGATGAGGAGGTTAGAGGCATCCAAGATTGATGGATAGATGATGAGCAAGGAGCTAGGGAGGTTACTGGCAGACCATGGACATGAAAAGAAAGGAGGCTTGGTTTGGCCTGTTATCTCCTTGAAAGAGCTTGGCCATCACCAAGAACACACTTCCAAGAGTAGGAGGATGGGGAAAAAGATGATGGATGCTCGTATCATTGAGCAAAGATAGCATGGCAAACATAGTTGCTATGATAGCATTCGTTATGTCTTCATCAACGGAGCGAGTGATGGAAGTATGGGGAGTGCGTAAATTGTTTGGTTGCTTGGTTTGTTTCGGGAGAGCAAGGGCGTATTTGCTCTCACACCTCGCATGATGTTGGGGCAGGAAGAGGGGATGGTACCGTCTCTCTTGATCTTTGATGATGACGGGAAGCACTTCTACCTTGGGAGACTCACACTCGTATTTAAAAGAAGATAGAGAGATTCAGCAGAGGTCAAAGAACAGTCTGTATTGACAGAGCTTATTTGCTGAGCTCCCCAAATGTTGTCACTCTTGGAGCGTAACATTATGGATGAAGTGTGCGCAACAGAGATATGGTGGATCTATAACCTATAGGTCTGTGATCACTTCATATTCGTTGCACAAAGAGGAGGTAATGATGATAGAGACATTCATGGTATTCTTCGACTTGGGTTTCCAAGCATGAGAGGTGATTATCTTCTTGCAAAGACATGTCTATTCTTCTTCATAGCATGCAAACACTATGGAGGACTCATTTATGGATCCATGTACCATCTTACTCAAAGATATGGTCGCATTTGTAATGGGAGGCTTGATTATGAGAGAGACATGAGTCGTAATGTGCCTTTATATTTTTCACTACATGTTCTAATAGAGCATGGGAGGAGGTAAAGCCACCACTACTACATATGTGTTTTCTTTGAGAGGGCAGTTTCTCATGAGATTGATATCTATCCATTGTACCCATGGGCAAGTGTTTGCCCATATGTTGTCATATTCACCATTTACTAATCCATTAGTAGATGTGATGAATCTTGTACATTGCTTGCCATGTAATTTTCTCTCGTGTCATAGTGATGAGACTACGTTGTATCCTTGTGAGAGATTGTTTGCATTATGTATCCTCATGTAGAACCTTCAAAGAAACATCTCATTAGGGTGATCCACATTTATCATGTCATGACTTTCATGGATGGTTTGTTTGGGCCACTTTGTTCTTCTTGTTAATGGGAACCTTCTATGGTGGATTGTTTTTTCACTTGCCATTGTGAGGGCAATGATTTTCAGCCTCAGATCGTGACATAGACCCTACACTTGTCATGAGTGGAGAGAAGGACAAGATGTGTGCAGCCATGATGCTTGCCAAGTTCATTTCCAAACTTCCACCTTCATTACTGTGAGCTTGAGGTGGACAGATTTTCTTTATGCCAGTTCTGTTGGGAGGGTGTCGATTTGTCCTGATGATTGTTTCTGAGATGGAGGATCCAAGGTGACAGAGTATATCTCATTATATTTTCGACTCCATGCCTTGATTGGAGAGAGGTGACGAGTTGGTCTGCGCTGATGGGCCACTAAGGCAATTACAGATGCGGTGAGGCGTTGAATGGCCATGGTCTTAAGTCAGGCCAGAGGCAAGATGTGTCCAGCCATGGAGTCCACACACTTGGCCATGGTGGCGATGGACCCGGCGGATTGTTGGTTAATGGCATCAGAGAAATCGCCTTTGGGATCCCGGTATCGAGGATATCCCTTCGTATCGTGGGTGATGCAAGAGATAGAGAGGTTTCAAAGGGGACCCAGCACATTTTGCAAGATTCGTGAGGAGCATCGCCTTAGGAGTAGGCTTGTTCAAGCACCGCTTGAGAACAAGCAATTGCTCTGATGAGGATGCCACTTGGAGAGCTTGCTGCACTTTACAAGATCCATCACTTCCGCTTGCTTCGAGGACAAGCAACGTTTCCGTGGGGGAGATCGTAATATTCCCAATTAGCTTTGCTAATTGAATATTTCACTTGTTTAAATTTTGCCGTCTTTAGCTAGAAATACTAAATAAAGTGAGAAATAAGAGGGGTCACCTCACTTTAGTCACCTCACTTTATAACAAAAGTGTTTTTCCTAGTTGATTGACGTTATAACCTGAGAGGGGCCTTCTGGGGTCCACATTATAAGGATGAGTGAGGCATCGGGGCCGAATTCAAGTCATCCGTGTGCCAAGGAGAGTGAAGAGCGTAGCTCAAGGTTTTGGAGGGAGTTTAGCACTATAAAAGGTGGGGTTCTTAACCGTCGGACAGCATGATTTGATATTGATATTGAGAGTTAGACTTCGTCCGCTTCAAAGACGCCCTCGCTGTTTGGGTCGGTCCTGCAAGATCGTTAGTGCAACCGAGTGTCTGCCGGAGATCTCACCCCAGCTCCTGGGACCCCGAGCGGCCTCGCCCCGGTAAGGTTATTTGCATCCCTAGCCTCTAGAGACTCCAGTGCCCGCCCCCGGTAAGGTTATTTTCCGAGCATCATCCTCTGCCTTCAGGGTGAGTAGCAAGAATTTTCCCCCGCAGATTTGAGGGAGAAACCCCCTTCTTGTGATCGCGCGTATCCGTGGGAGGCAGGACGCCGATCCGTAGAGAGGAAGGACGCAGATCCAAGCAGAGGACTTAGATCTCGTTAGTGAGGACGTCGATCCACCGACCAAGGTAGAGAGGACGCAGATCAAGAGATAGCCGCGCATCCCACCTTGGGGGACGCAGACCCGAGGAGATATCGTTACATCTAGCCTTTGAGGGTGTGTGGACCGAGATATGCAGCATCATCCAGCTGCTGGAGGACGGGACCGAGAGGATATCGTTATCCGCCCAGATCCGAAGAGAGGCAGCAGCATCTAGCCTTGGGAGGACTACAGACCGGGAATGATGACGCAGACCGGGATAGGGAGGCCGGGGACCGCCACAGATTCAGCTAGAGGACGCAGATCCACCAAAGGAGGACGCCGGGACCGATGAGTAGGGTCTTGTGTGGGGTTGACAACGCGTTTCGTTGCTTCCAGCCTCGAGGAGCCGATCATCTCATTTGGAGGATTTGGGCCGCGTTTCATCTCTGTGCCGCTCGCGCCGTCACTAGCAAGAGACAAAGGTTTTCATTGGTGAGGGTCTACATTGGCAGGAGCTTCGCCACATTCTCTCGTGGGGTGTTTGGAGGATTGAGATCGGCCTATCCGTCTAGTTTCCGCCCATAGGATCCGGTAGACCTGCACAATAGCTCTTCATAGTGTCACCAAATGACCACGCCCCATGGTACTGTTTGTTTGAGAGGGTCTCCACTTGCTCTTAGCAAGGATAGGTGCACTCATTCTGATTATCTGTATTCCCATTCATGTATTCCGGGATTAATAAAATGGCTTAGTATTCTCGGCATTCTATGTATTTAGTTTCCATGATTCTGTCTGGTATTGTATTTTATATGGTCTGTAGGTATACTGTACACTGTTACTCTCTGACATGCTCCACCAAGCGAAAGAGCTTCCCCGCTAAACCGCCACGTTTATCCTCGTTATCGACAATGGTCTTGGGAGACCACAACCCGAAATGTCCCGAGTAATGGCTCGCCACCTTGTCGTGTAATGTGCGGATATAGCAAAGAAGTGAGCCATTTCGCTCGCCGATCAACGACTACGAATATGCGTCCTTGCCCTACACCGTGGGCAACCCCGTGATGAATTCACCAAATGCTTGTTGAAATTTGGCACTGAGGATGTGTGGTTCCCTAAGGCTTTGATCTTTGGCTCAGGGAAAAAGTGTCCAAAGAAATTTAATTTTTTCCTCTCCTAAAGCAACTTTATAAATTTTTATAAAGTTAAATCTAATTTAAAAAAGTGACTTAAGTGATAAAGTTACTAAAGTGACTTTATAAAGTTATAAAGTCAAATCTAATTTTAAAGTGACTTTAAGTGATAAAGTTAATTAAAGTTAAAGACTTTAAATAAAGTCAATATAAAAATTAGAAAGGAAAAAGTGACTGGAAATACAAGACTGACATGGGTTCCCATTAAAGTGGGGTGAATTAAAAAATGAAAAGGAAGATTTAGAACTATATTTAATCTCACCCCTAGATCTCAATCTATCTCGCCCATTGGATTTAGATTCCCCAAAAGTCACTAGGGTTAGGTTAAAGCGATGAAAAGGAGAGTAAGTCATTCATTCTTTTCATGAGTGATTGGAGAGAGGAGGAGAGGGAGCCAAGAGTGATTTTCGAGCAGGAGAGCAAGAAGGCAAAGACAAATAAGTCCAATAAGGAAGAAAGAGAGACACACACTTCCTCCTGGCCGGAACCAGACAAACAGAGCTTATCGCCACATTAACCATACAGAAAGTCCGCATGCCAAAGATTTGCACGAAGCCCGAGAGAGGGGCAAAGACTGTTCGAGAGCCGGGAACAAGAGCAAGGAGCACGATTGGCGTTAATTTTCCGGGCACGAAAATCGAGAAAGGGGGCCGGCTGCCCCATCCGCACGGAACTGCATGCTCCGTATTTGGCTGTCTCCGGCACGTTTTTTCAGGATAAATAAGACAAAGATGCATTTTTCGTAATTTCTTCGAAATATTTCGTTTGTTGTTTGGCACGTTTTTCGAGGTGGAGGGTGGCACGAAAGTCAAGATAAGTGATTTTTGTGTTTGTCGTAATTTTCTGTATTATCAAGCCACCTGCAGCATTTTTCGTAAATAAATGAGAAGCCTGCATCGGGGTTTTCCCAAGAGTTGTAGGGGGTTTTTCCAGGGTCACCTCGGGACTGGGTAACACTTCGAGTTATGATGTTCTGAAATGGGATCGTTTGTTATATCGTCGTTATTTTATTTCGTATTTATTAAAGAGATTCCGAAAAATTTCCGCACTTTGTGTTTTCGCAAAAATTTATTCTTCCGCTGTTGAATGTATGGTTATGGGAAAGGGTATTTAACTATTTTGGAGTAATAAGGCGAAAACTCGAAAACCGGGGTGGAAACTCAATTTTGTACATGGTATCGTAGGTTGAGTGCCGACAAGGGCTTTTGGGACAAAGAAGGAAGAAAATTACAAATGTTGGATTTTTCACTCGTAAAATTCCAAAGAACCGATTTTTCTTTTCACAAACAAGCATTTTTACCTTTACTACGTTAGTTGTTATTTTTCAGTTTTAGGACAAACAGGATGTCATTGGGACTGCAGATATATTGATGGGCATTCCAACTACAAGATTTGGAAGGAGAGAATGCAGAGTATCTTCAGGAGTGCGTAAGTTCCGACATTATGGTACATACCATGAACCCCAGAATGTCTTTCTACCGATGCTACTCAGCCATGTGATATAATAAAAAAGAACAAATAAGGGTAAGAGGTTGATTCTAGATTTTAATCAAGACTACTTCTATCTCTCATGTGAGAGGAAAGAGAAATGCTCATGAGATGTGGACAAGATTGTCCACCCTACCAGAGTACCAATGAGAACCGGAAGATGGTCCCTAAGGAGAAGATGAAGACCACACAGATGGGCAATGATAGTGCAATGATATCTCACTAAGATTACTAATGTGAGAGATGAGTTGGTGTGTCAGATTGGAGAGGCCATCTCACCCACCGAGTTGGTGCGGATTGCAAGAATGGCCTCCCCCGCTTGCGGATGAACTTACTGATGGAGTTTGTGCACGTGAGACCCTTTCCACATGGGAGAGGGCTGGGATGATTATATTCAGACAGATCAGAAAGGCCCGCTGGGGCACGTGTCAGCTTGAGCAGATGAGGACAAGGACTGCTGCGTGACGCAAGAAAGGCAAGCAAGCAGCTGTGCTTCCACAAGCAATCAGAAGAAGAAGGTAAAGGTAAACAGATAACTCTCACAAGGACTATTCCAAAGTGAAGTGTTGGAATTGCTTTAAGATGGGACACTAAGGCCAGGGGTCCGGAGAAGAAGAAGAAGAAGGGGAAGAACTGCATGGCAAACCTTTCCAAGCAGAGGCTGAGGACTTTGGTGATCGTCGACCGCAGAGTTTGGGTTCATTACAGAGTCTTCTAGTGTGAGTACCGCCACACAGTTCCGTAGGAGATACTTCGATTAGCGGGAGCATCTTTCTGCATCCGGTATGTGGACAAGGGGGGCTTCACGTCACATGGACAGGAGTCCGTGGAGTACTTCTCGTAGCTTTCGTAGAGTGGCACCGATGTAGAGGTAGTACTCGTGATGACAGAGTTGTTAGAGTGCTTGTGGGAACATTGACATTTCCGTAGGGAGTCCAAACCTCCCTCAAGGTGTCGATGTTCTTTATGTGCCAGGGATGAGGAAGAACCTCATATCCGTCCCGCCTTGCGACGTAGGATATGAGATACTATTCAGGAGGACAAAAAGTTGATGTATCCTGTGTTGGCTCCACCGATTCCGCGTTAGAGTGATAGGTGTACGCCTATGCAAAGGTGTACAAGTTTGCATTTCACCTTTTGGGTATCGAGTAAGAGGCACCGACAAAGCAGCCAGCGCCTGGCGGGGGCAGGGAGATTCGCACCGCAGATGGGGCACAGACACTGCGGGAGCCTGAGGACTTTAAGGGAGATCACCATGCAAAGGAAGTTCGGCATCGATCACTTTGATACTTGCAGGGATGCGATGGGCAAGTTTGCCAAATCCCCTTTTCCCGCATAGACAGCAGAGTTTGTTCTGGGATACTTGATTTGATTCATTCCGATGTGAGCGGCCTGACACTTCATGTTTCCTTGAGTGGATATGAGTACTATGTGTGTTATTCATCATGATCACTCCGGTGAGGACTGATTTATTTCTTGAAGACCAAGAGTGAGGTCTTCTGCTTTCAGTTTCAGAGTTCGAAGCTCTTGTGGAGACACAGCATGTGCTCCAAGGATCAAGTCCCGAGGTCGACAATGGAGAGGAGTACACCCTTGGAGAGTTTGTTGACTATTGTGCTGAGGCAGTGCATTAGAGGGAGCTCACTGTTTCCTTACAACCCCTACAGAATCTGGGAAGCGTAGAGGAAGAACAGATCCACCTGAGGGGCCGCCAAAGCCATGTTACATGATCGGGTTGCCATTGTTTTTTGTGTGGGCGCAGGCCGTAACACTGCGATTTCTGCACAAAAGAGTCCGATCGTTCTCAAAACATGACTGTGAGGAGGCTTTTTCTCTGAAGAAGTTCGATATGGGTCATCTTCGTATCTTTGGGTGCATGACATACTCACATACCCAAGGAGAAGAGGACCAAACTAGAGCCCACCGCAGAAGGCATTCGGGGGCTACAAGAGACCTCCAAGGCTCGGATTTACATTCCCGCACTGCAGGAAAGCGTGTCAGCGCGGATGTGAAGTTCGAGGAGGACAGGCCTTTAGGAGGTCACTGGAGTTAGAGTATCCGGACCGCCCGCACTGCGAGTTAGCCGAGTCACTATAGGATCCAAAGTGGGCAGGATCGGGGAGGATCGGAGGTACATCTATGACGATGTCGTGTCCGTCGCTGGGGAGTGGCTCGCAGTCGCAGGGGGGTGGCGCTATGGGCGCACGCAGAAAGTACCACGAGCAGGCCGATCAGGGGAGTCCATCGATGTGATGTCGAGGCTGCTGTGACCAAGATTCACACCTGTGTGCAGTGTGAGGACAACAGACAGACAACAGAGTCTGTGCTCCTCGATGCCGAGGAGGAGGAGTTTTTATTCTCCCAAGGAGAAGTGGCACTTCAGGTGGAAGAGGAAGTCGGCGGGCTTGCAGGACACTCAGAGAGATGCCACATCCGTTGCCGGAGCCCAAGAGGTCCTGGCTTGCAGAGCAGACCACTCCGAGGCTTCAGAAGAGACAGATGAAGGCTACCAAGATCCTTGACTCCCGAGCCTTCTAGGGCGAAAGAGGATGCGCCGACCAATGTGTCTCGGGAGAGGCTATGCAGGAGGAGTAGTCTTTTCTATCATGAAGAATGGTTTGGGAGTAGGCGTTTATACCCGAGGGCAAATCCGTGCTACTTCCAAGATGGCTTTACAGGAAGCATGTCACAGATGGCAAACATTGAGAAATTCAAAGCGAGGTTTGTGGCTAGAGGGTTCTCCTGTGCAGAGGAGCTGGATTATGAGGAGACCTCGTCCCGTGGTCATGATACTTTCCCCGATCCGTCCATTGCTCTGACAAGAAATAGAGATGGGGCTGAAGATCCAACGCGCGATGGATGTGAAGACCGCATTTCTCAATGGCTTGCTGGCCGTGAGGAGGTGTACATTGGAGCGCCTGGCGGGCTTTAGTACAAGTGGGAAGGAGTCCCATGTGTGCAAGACTGGCTTATGGCCCGAGCAAGCTCCTTGTGAGCTGGTACTCCGTGATAGATACTTACTTAAGATGGGTTTCACAAAGAGTGGAGGCAAGATCCGAACTTTTACTATATTGTGATGTGAGGGTTTCCCCGTCCAGGCCGTATGTGGATGACTTGGTCTAACACAGTGCGAGAGACTCATAGAGCACCGCAAGAGAGATCTCCGGCGACGAGTTTGAGATGAAGGACATCGGCTTGATGCATTACTTTTTGGGCTCGAGGTGTGCGGAGGAGGGGCATTTTTTCCCCGGGGATTGGGGAAGTATATTGGGGACATCTCGCGCATTTCACATGGAGGATTGTAGACCCATGTCGACACGATGGATTCACTAACCGGCAGCTTCATGCTTTGATTCCGAGTTGGTGGATCCCACATTGTACAAATGATTGGTTCCTTGATGTATTTTAGGTCAACACTTAGACCGTATTTGTTTTGCGCTCAACAATATTGGTCAGCTTTTATGTGTGAGCCTAGAAAGGTTCACTGGTGGCCGCAAACACATTTTTGCGATATCATAGGACAAGGATTATGGTCTCGACTAAGGCAAGGGGATGAGGAGATTGGCAAAGTTACACCGATTCTTGGCTGTGTTGTGCTTCGATAGGAAGAGCACTTCGTGGTGTTGTTTTTGGGTTGGGTTCCGCTAGCTTGTGTCATGGTTCGTAAATTCGAAAGGTGCCAGGGGCCGCAGGGGCAGCATTGAGTTCGCCTGGGGTTGCAGTATATGGCGCCTGGCCTAGCTAGTTGTGAGGCCATCTCGGCTTCGCAAGATGTTGTTTGGCTTATTTGGTCACCGTCGAGACCTTCGTGATTTACCGGATAATCGTAGTTGCATTAAACCTACTAGAGAATCCAAAAGATTTCATGACAATGTGTCAAAGACACGGATCAAATATCACTTCATCGAGACTATGTTCGTAAAGGAGTCAGAAAGCTTGAGTATATTCCCACCGATGAGCAAAAAGTTGCGTATATTCTTACCAAAGCCTTACCACGGGGCAAGCATGTCTACTTCCGCAGACAAGATGGGAGTGGTGAGGAAACACTTTCCTGTAAGAGGGAGTGTTGAAATTTGGTACCTGAGGACAGTAGATCCCTAAGGCTTTGATCTTTGGCCTAGGGAAAGTGTCCAAAAAGAATTTAATTTTTTTCCCTAAAGTAACTTTATAAATTTTTATAAAGTTAAATCTAATTTAAAAGTGACTTAAGTGATAAAGCACAAAGTGACTTTATAAAAGCGATAAAGTCAAATTCACTTTAAAGTGACTTTAAGGGATAAAGTTAATAAAGTTAAAGTGACTTTAAATAAAGTCAATATAAAAATTAGAAAGGAAAAAGGGGATTCTGGAAATAAAAGACTAAGTGGGTCTTATTAAAGTGGAAGAATTAAAAAATGAAAGTGAGATTTAAATGAGCATTTAATCTCAAAATTTCCTAGATCTCAATCTATCTCACCATCGGATTTAGGGATTCCCTAAAAGTCACTTAGGGTTAGGTTAAAGGAGGAAAAGGAGGAAAATATTCATTCTTTCAAGGAGCAGATTGAGAGAGGAGGAGAGGGAGTCAAGAGTGATTTCCCCGAGCGCAGGGAGAGCAAAGAAGGCAAGACAAATAAGTCCGTACAAAGAAGAGAGCATACTTACAATGGAAAAATCCGCACAGCAGAGTTTTATTGGGCACATTAACTCATATGTAAAGTCCGCATGATTTGCAATGTCAGAGAGGGAAGAATGCTTTAGAGCCGCAGTCAGTGAGCAAGGAGCACGATTTTTCAAGGTATCTTTCGGGCACGAAAATCGAGAAAGGGGTCATTCGATCCGTACGGAACTGCATACCCGTACGTCATTCCTGCACGTTTTCGGAAAGGGGCCTAAGACAACATTTACGTCGTAATTTCTTCCGAAATATTTCGCTTGTTGTTTGGCACGTTTTTCGAGGAGGTGTACTAAAGTCAAGATAAGTGATTTTTGTGTTTGTCGTAATTTTCCGTAATACTCGCTCACCCAGAAGTTTATTTTTCTTGTAGCAAATGAGAAGCTTCCAAGACTGGTTTTCCCAAGAGTTGTAGGGGGTTTTTCCAGGTCACTCGACTAAAAATACCGAGTGATGTGTTGAATGACTGCTTATATCAAGTATTTTATTTCTGCATTTACAAGATTCTCAGTGTTCTTAATTGTGGTTTTTCAAATATGAAAATTTATTTTTCCACTTGTTGAATGTATGGTTATGGGAAAGGGCATTAACTATTTTTGGAGTAATAAGGCGAAAACTGAAACCGGGGGTGGAAACTCGAATTTTCTACAATGCTTTCCCATTTCCCTTCCGGTATGGGAAGGGGTCACTAAACCCGTCGGATGGTCCATCTCCTCTGTTGCATCAAGTAAACCTCGCACTCCTTGACATGCCTAGGCACGTCCTCCTTGAGGTCCATCCAAGAGAACCTCTCCCTAATGGTTCAGAGGTTTTGGTGAACCCCGATGGCCCGATAAAAGAGGAATCATGAGAAGCTTGCACATCTTCTTCTTGAGCCGAGAACCTCAATCAAGAAGATCCGTCCCCGTAATAGATGATCTCATTCATCACCCGTACCTATCATCCATCACCTACCCATCCAAGATCTCACAAGCAAAAACGGTCCTTGGAGGCCTGCCCAACAATCGAGCCCTCCAATCCGTGTCTATGCTCGCAGGGGACAACGCGCTCGGTCTCTGCGTGAGAGCGCACGCGACCATGTTGTTCTTCCTCGACATATCCAATGTCAAAATCGTAAGCCCGGATCTTACCGACCCACTTCGCCGCTCTTGCAACCTGCCGTTCTTAAGAAAAATCTCGAGGTACTGCTGTGGACCTGCCCTCACCCGAACCTCAGTTCACTGTGCACCGCCGACTTGGCTGGCATGCATGATTAACATCTCCTCGTTGTATATGGCATACAACCGCTCATGTGGTAAGAGCTTCCGCTCTCAAAAGCTATGGGGTGGTCTCCCGCATCAAAACCACGCCTATTCCCTCTCTCGACGCGTCACACTCCAAAACAAAGGGTCAGCAAGGGTTTGGCAATGCTAACACCGCACAACCTGCCATCACCTCCGAGTCCGTCAAAAGCCCTCTCGTGCTATATCCGTCCAATCAATGTCTCTTTTGGTCGTATCCGTAAGGGGCAAGAAGTTGGGAAAATCCTTCGACGAACTTACCGTAGTAGGTGTAGATACCCACAAAACCTCGAGTTCCATCATCGCTCTTTCGTTCGGCCCAACTCGATGGCCCCCGGACCTTCTCCTCGTGGACCCTCACTCGTCCACTCGATGATGTGCCCCAAATAAGAGCATCTCGCCAACTCCACCCGCACTTGGAGAGCTTAGCATAGAACTCACTTCCTCCAAAATACGCAACATCGCTCTATGTGCCGGAGATGCTCCTCTCCCAGTCCCGCCGTATATCAATATGTCGTCAAAGAACACTAACACACACTTCCCTCGATGACCGCGGAAAAATGTGGTTCATGCATGACTGGAAGGTGGTCGGCATCGTTAGCCCAAAGGGCATCACCAAAAACTCAAATGGCCATAGTGGCATCCGAAAGCGGCCTTGGGAATGTCCCTGCCTCACGCGACCCAGTGGTACCCTTGACCTCAAGCCCATCTTCGAGAAGAACCGTGCTCCTCTCAACTCATCCATCGCCCCTCGTCAATCCGTGGATAGGTACCCGTTTCTTCATTGTCTTCTTGTTCACAGGCTCCGTAGTCAATGCACATCCTCAATGTGCGTCCTTCTTCTTCACTCGCAACTATCAAGAAGCGAAAGGACTGCAGTTAGGTCGAATGTGTCCATGGGTAAGAGCTGCTAACCTCGGATAGCTCGCTTTTCGATTCGTCCACCAATGGGGCTTGGGGTGCCCATAGGTGTGGTGATGACAAAATTGCAGATGACTCCGCTCCAACTCAATAAGCAGCTCAAATCCTCGATTCTCGGTACGTCCCGGGCGGCATCTCCCCAAACACCGTAGCATACCTCACATGATGGTCCGCACCTCCTCGCGGTGTACCTGCCCGCCCGCAGAACCCGCCTTCCTCAAGCACGGGCCCACCGGGCCGACCTCCCATGTCCCCCTTCGAAGTCCGCTCCATCCCATGAGCCGAGACTATTTGAGGTATACTTATACATGCCCCGTATCTTCTCAGTGGCCGCTCTCGTCTTCATCATCCCACCATCTCCAAGGCCTCCCGTCCGTGGTGACTTTTGCCTAACGTGAGCAACACCATCAGATCAATATCACGTGTCCAAATGTTCACCACGAAGAAGTAGTCGATTAGTGCAGTGCTCATCGTCATCGCCAATGCCAGAACGCATTTTGGCACCACCGCATGGTTGGTCCCCCGGGACCAACACCGAAAACTCCGTCGTCAAACCTCCCTCCGTCGAATGCCTCTCCGCTCTACCATTTGTTATCAATGAAGCTGTGTCGTCCACCATTCACTAGTACCTATATTCGTTGCCCTCGCACCGTACCTCGACACATAGTGTCAAATACTTGGGGAACTCCTCGCAAGGATGCAAGTGCTTCCTCCGTAGGTGCGAAAGATGCACCCCCGGCCTCGGTGGTGGGGGGCGATAGATGATCCTCCCTCTCGCGCCGCATGGCTCGCACCTTTGTCATCGTACTCATCCTCTTCTCCACCGGTGGGCTTCCCTGGAGAAGACCCCGAATATTATGTGCCTTACTTGCGCACAACGGTGCATCGGTGCCCATGGCCTCGAAGAAAACACGCGCTCTTTCCTCCTCTCGATCCCTCCGGGTCTCATCATCTATCGGCCCTTCCGTTTTCCGTCCTTTGGAGGTGAAGCCCTCACGTCCCTCTCCTTGACCGGAATGTTGTCCTCTCGAGGGTAAGGTGCTCCCGGTCCGGGCAAGCATCCCCCGTAAATTCCCAGCCTCGTCAACCGCATCCCGGCGGTGGCCGGGCCTAGTGGACGGACCAATCCCCCGAAGGGGCTCTGCCAACCCGCTCACAAACATGGAGTATCATTCGTGCCGATAAATCCGGCACCATCACTCAGAGTCTCAAGAAATCCGAGATGTATGTGTTCTACCTCCCGTGCCTCGCTTGAGCTGTCACCAACAAAAATTCTCCTCTCGGGATCCTTCCCACAAAACCTCTCTATCAACCTCCGAGAATTTCGGCATAAGTGGTCACCGCCGAATGCCCGAGCGTAACCATCCCATCGAACCACCACACCATCTAGGCAAGGGCCGCCACCTCGATGGCCTCCGTTCGCCGCCATCCGGTTGAGCCGGAAATATATATCCAACTTCTCTACCCATGCCTTTGTCAACTATTTGCCGAACCATCAAAAAGTTGGCAAGTGAAACCCGCCCACAATACGATGCGCATCTTTGTCCCGATAATGTCCGTTCCCCCGTGCCGATGGCTGGCTCATTAGTCCACTTGAGCAAGACAAAATCGTGAAACGGGAGCGCATCTCCGAACTCCGTCCATGGGCCCGGTACTCGCAAAGTAGTCACCCATGTGGGCCGGCTCCTGCCTCCCGCCGAACTCCCATCCCCGTATCACGCTGTGAAAGTGGGCATCAGGAGCGTGGGGGTGTATGACGCGTTACGTCGGCCGCATAGTGCCCCTACAAATGATGGGACATACTCGATCCTCTCCAATGTGGAAACAGGGTTTCACGCCGTCTCGGACTCGCCGCGTGAATCTTTGCCCCATCTCCCCATCCGCCAGAGCCGCATCCCGTACCGACTTGATGAGTATGTCCGCAAACTCCTTCGCTGTCTTTTCCTCCGCCATCGGTTCCTCCCGCTTCTCGCGGCTCCACTCACTGAGCGCAAATTCCCCTCTCTCCATAGGTGATCCGCAACCCACGCTCTCTGGGCCACGTACTCTCCTCCCCCGTAGTGCGTATATGTCGCTTCTCGCCCGGGTGTCATAGACAACTTTGTCTACTGTGCCGAGCCAGCTCAGTGAGCTCGATACTCACTATAATATCCCGATAAATAAACGTAATATAAAGCACACAAACAAGGTACACAACAACTAAAGATAAATCACGAGACAAAAATACACAACATGGAGAACAGCCATTTTATTAATACTCGATAAATAAGGAAAGTACAAAGGTGATCGAAGGATATACCTCGACTTGCTCAGCAAGTGTAGAAATACTCTCGAACAATGTATGGAATGGCCGCGCCCTCTATCAATCGCGTAATCTCCAAGCCGTTGGAAAACGCCGCCGTGTACACGCAACCGCTCGGAATGGAATGAGTCTTTGGGGACGTTCCCAACCCTGGAAAATGCCGAAACTCCGGAATGGCCTCCTCTCCCAAAACCTTAAAAGCGCAGAGCTCTTCGAGAATGGCCGACCTCGAAAAATACCTTCTTTGAGGCACTCACGCTATCCCCGACAAAACACCGACCCTCGAAGGCAACACCGCAAGATATGGCCTCTCCTCCGCAAAAATGTCTCCACCAGGTAAGGGCCGATCCCTTCCCTAATCCTCCGGCCTCGAATCCACCCAAATCACCTCAATCCGAACTCTCTCCCAACTAGAACCGCATCCTCCCTTCCGCAAGACCGCGCCGTCCCTCTCAAAGAATGCTCGCCAATGACCGAAGCCTGACTTCCCCCGCAAAATACGATAGGACTCCCATCCAGCAAGCACTCGAAGTCTCCTGGCCGAGGTTGGGATCTCCGCACGGAGACACCCGCAAATTAACAATACGTGCGTACTAGCTAAACAACAAGCGTCGAATGTCTAGAGACAATCTCCAAAATGCATAATAAAAAATGAGAGAAATGAGGTAGCCTCTTCTCTATTTATCTTGGGTGAGCCTCCCTCTCTCGTTAGCCCCACCATGCTACGTTGTCCTTCTTGGCCCACGCTCAACTCATCCGTCATTCCCGGTTAGCCCCACACCGGCCCAAGTGTGTCCCCTTCCTCATGTTGTCTCTTGGCTTTGCCCACCTCGACTCACGTTGTATTCTAGGGACTTTAAGGAGTACGTGCTTTATCCTAAGTGAGTCACACTCCCACTTTATTTATATTTTAATTATATAAGGCAAAAATTGATCAAATTACTATTTCCAATTATTATGTAGCTAATTGGGAATATTGCCAGCGTTGTATGACCGTGCTAGGGTGATGGCGTCAACGCAGAGGGTGCTTGGACTATCTATTTGGGGCTTGAATGTGAGTCAGATTAATTTCGTGGAGGAAGAAAATTTCACTATATTTTTTTATTATTATTTTTCTATAGATTTATTAGATTTCTACATCCATTGTACTTAATTTTCATCGTCGATAATACAAAAAAACCTCAATTGTTGCTCAAGCTCGTATTGCCTTTTTCTGTGACTTTTTGTCGAAAAATAATTGTCATATTTTATGTGTGTATGCTAGCATTTATCACTCAACATTTTATCCATCCATAGTTTTATTTATTTTGTATTTGTCGTAGCAAACAACAAATAAATTGCTAGAGTGAAGAAAATTCCTCACTAGATTTTTGCCATTATTTTTCTCCGTAGGATTGCTAGATTTCAGATCCAGCCAGGCTCATAATTTCTCATCGTCGATAACAATAAAAAACCTCAATTGTTGCTCAAGTTTTCCCGTATTGGGTTTTTTCGGGGACTTTTGTCCAAAAAATAATTGTCATATTTTATATGTGTATGCAAGCATTTATCATCTTCCAACATTTTATCCATCCGGCAGCTTTATTTGTGTGGATTGGATTGTGATTTATTTTGTATTTGTCGTAGCAAACAACAAATAAATTGCTAGAGCAAGAAAATTTCACTATTAGATTTTTGCCATTATTTTTTCCTCGTAGGATTGCTAGATTTCGCCGTCCTCAGTCAGGGAGGAAGAAAATTCCTCACTAGATTTTTGCCATTATTTTTCCTAGGATTCTAGATTTCGCATCCAAATTGTACTGCATCTCTCATCATTGCATAATAACAAAAAACCCTCGCCTGCTGCTCGATTTTCCCGTATTGGGTTTTTCGGGGACTTTTGTCCAAGAATAATTGTCATATTTTATGTGTTTATGCTAGTGATGTATCACTTCCAACATTTTATCCATCCAGCTTTATTTGTGTGGATTGCATTATGATTTATTTTTGTATTTGTCGTAGCAACAATGAATAAATTGTTAAATTAAATTAACAAATTAGAGAATAATTTCACTGCTGCAATATGATTACAAAGAAATCTCGTCAAAATAGCTGAAAAATGGCCACCTCCCGCCTACTACGCACCACCATAAACTGTCATGGATTCTGCCCCAAAAATCTCCTAAACCCATGTCAAAAATCCCTCGCCGAATTTCTCTTGAAATTTCCCCTTATTTCATAAATTTACCCTGGCGACCAATTTTTCTTCCTCCCAACCCTCGCAAGCTAGCCAAAGGACCCTTCATGCGATGCCCAAAAATTGCCCAATTCACTCTATACCCCCAAATTCAGCCTCAAGAAACAAATTACTAATCTCCAAAGAAAATCCTAAGGGTGCGTCTGCAGCCGGAATCCACCTTTCATCTGGGGTTGTATTCTTCCCAAGGGGTGAGAGTTCCTCTTTTGCACCCAATCTACCCACAAAATTCGCTGGAAATGCCTAAATTAAGCCCCTGACTAGCTCTCAAAATGTGTGGTAAACTCTCCTATGGATGACACTCGAAGTCGACCGAAGGAAGAGGTGAGATTCCCACTTGGAGACCTTGTGGCCAACAACACAAAGGTGACATGGGCTCAACATCTCTGCTGCATAAGAGACTAGCGATCAAATTGGAAAAATGTCCCAAAATGAGGCTTTGGCACCTCTATTTATCTTTAAGGTTCCCTTTGCTCCCTCCATGTGGGTCCTTGGCTGACACTGGAGTTGTACCCGATGATTATGGGAAGACTCCAGTGCCCAAGGTTGAACCATAGGACACTTGTACCACTTATTATCTCCATCAGATATCTTCATTTTAACAAAGTTTTTTAAACTCTACCGCTTCTTCTTCTATTTTCTTCTGGCTTCTACCCGCAGCCCCCACAGGATATTGGTATAATGTTTATCAGCATGATGAATCAAGCAATGTAATGTGCCTTAGGATGTTAGACTCGATCAACAAGTGAGTACACCTTGAAGTGTTTTTTTGAATGGGTTAATTTTTTCCTTCTTTTTAGTTAATAAATTTTCTAGGTTTTTTTCACTGAATGACATTCCCAAAGCGCGGGTGACGGCTTGAAGGTTGGAGCCCTAACATATCTTAGTGTCTAGAGTCAATTTATATTTACCATTCCTATTTATCTATGAAATTTCATGAATTTGACTAGGTCTAAGTAGGATTTTTTAATAATTAAAAATTTTTCCTGTAAAACGAGATTTTTAATTAATTTCTATGTAATGATGTAACAAGGGTCTTCGAGATGTCTAGGGCGAAGGCTGTTTGAAATGCATCCTCAAAGGCCCAACATTATACCTGAAAATCGTTCTGAGGGTCAAAAAACGACTTATAGTCCCTCAAAAGCCAATTTCTTCTAATGTTAGTGGAAAAAAATGAGAAAAAATATCATTAATTTGAAAAAATTCATGAATTTTTTCAAAGTCAAAATAAGTCAACCAAGTGACAAGGCATACCGAGAGAAGGTCAAAGGTGATGTGGCAAGCATGTGGGAAGCCCACCACATAGGTACAAGTCAAAGTCAAATGTTAAACAACACAAAATGATGCTCCACGAAAGCTGCAAAGTATGTACATGTAAATGTTTGAAGTGACTTTGATTTCTAATCAAATGTTGGTTAAACTCTATGAAAGTTCAAAAAAGAAATTGAAAAATCTACCGCACCTCATTCCTTTGAATACGTATAACTCAACAAGGAGATAAAATGTACGTGATGAATTAGATTCTTATGCAGTAACTATGTTCCACACAGGTAGCTAGCCATAGTCAAAGTTTCTATCATATGTATCGCATTTGCAAATTAGCAGATTTGTTTAATATGTTTTGATGTTTAATCGATTGAGAAATCGTGGAGTCTTGTTTCGACTGTTAAGAATTTGTACGCAACACAATGTTATCTGAACCGAACCAAATATCACTCCGGAAAACTCAGGGACCGTGAATCTACGGACCAAACTTATCCCATGAACAAACACATAAAATATTCATATTTACGTATACATTCATATGCATCCAGATATGAATCCAAAACCATTTATCCACGAATATGCAAAATTTCTCATTTATAGCAAGTCATATGCATACAACCAAAATATCACTTAGTGCAAAACATCATGAACCAAAAATGTTACAACATCAAGAAGTGGTGTCAAATGCCTCTAGTCCAAAATAACACCATAAATTGTAGTATTATAGTACAACTAACTACAACAAATCAATGATCAAATTATCAATCATCAATCTATCATCGAACTATCATCCATCATCCCTTTATCCTCATCTCACATAATGAGTTGCATCCAAGTTTATAATGGGATTATGGCTTGATTCCTATGGCCCTTGATTTACCATCTAAAATTTGGAGAAAATCAACACCAAAATCCTTGAAACTGAATCATAGAAATTTCCAAAATCTTCCACCAAATGGCAAAAAACCATCGAAGAAACCCAAAGATCTTTGGGACCTTGAAGTAGCCTCTTCAAATCCTCTGCCAACCCAACAACTCTCCAAGACTCCAATCACTATTCAAACGCAAAATTTCAGAACAACCGACAAAAAACTCTCTCAATTTCACTGGAATCCTACCAAGAATTGCAAGAGACTCGAATGAATAAGTGAGTGAAATAGAGGGGGTGGGGGGTGTTTAAATAGCTTAGGAGGGCCTAGGCAGCACTATAACTTAGAAAAATAATAATAAAAAATATAAAAAATAAAAATAAAAATAAAATAAAAGTATGCCCAAAGCCAGAACCTATGGAACTGGTCTGGGAACGCTGCTTGGACCCAGCTTTCCAAACTGGCCGAACTCGCGATTTTTTGGAACCGGTCTTGCCTCTCGATAACACCGACGCAACACAGCTTGGTCAAGATATACGCACAATATCTGCCCCTACTGCGTTCCTACACACAATAAACATGCAATATAGTTGGTAGTATCAGTTCAAATTAAAAGGTGGTAGAGCAGTGTCTTATTTCATTTCCATCAATCACCAGATGATGCATCAATGTTATATCGGGAAATCATTTTTATGTGGGAAACACATGTACATGAGTAGCCAGAAACGCATACAACTCTCACCTGGCAGCTTCCATTAGTTACACAATGTACCATAGAAAGTATGAACAATAGTTAGCTTGCTTATCGAGGTGGCAGAGGTGCTTCTCTAGTGGAGAATTCGATGGGAGTTTTCTCCGCTATCACTTGCTACCATCTACACTTGGCAGCCACAAAAATGCACATGGAAAGGATCTAGCTGCCTAGGAACAAGGAGCAGCCGGCTTCATTTTTTATGCCATGTACAACAAGTCGATTTACAAATGGAGCAACTTCACACTAGGAAACTTGACTTGGTCTAGGGATTGTCATCAAGCTTAAACTTGTCACTTGTCAATGGGGATTTGGTTCACACATTCTCTATAAACCGAGCTCCTGGGCTCTCATTTTACTTTGCACATCTTGGAAACGAGCTATTGTGCTTACTGAGACTTCTACCGGGATTTTTGGTATTCATTTTCATATAAAAAACATTGGGGTACTATTGTGTTGGTGTTCTCTTCTTTCCATTGCTTGAGGTACAGATGTTGATTAATTGTTGTGCTTTACATTCCACATGTATGTCCGATTATGCTAGTTATCATTTTGCCATTTGTTTGGACTAAATATGCAAGCTATCTTGTATGGTTTTTGGGTTAGAGAATATTCTAAACAGGAGGAGCATTAGAATATTTTGAAGAATATTCATCTTCTCCATTGTATAATATAACCCCCTTTACGTATTGTTAACATCTCTTTCCAAGTGTGTAAAGATCTTTAGATTTGGTTGAAAGAATTAAATGGGTGTGGGGTAAGTTTTCTTAGTAGATGAACTCACTTTCAAGATCAAGAATAGAAGGACCCAATCGGTTTTCCTCAAATTTCTCATCAACCAATTTGTAAGGAGTTCCCTTTCCTTAGCCTACTGAATCATATGATTAAATTCAATATATTTCTTGATCAATATCTTTGTATGCTTTCAAAGATTTCATTTTCTATCGAGAGCATGGATTTTAACTAGACAAGTATGGAGTTCTACTTGCATGTCTTGAGATAGTTCTTGCACATCAATTGTATATTATAATTGCCTTTCTTTTATGCCTTTTTAAATTCATTTTTGGATTTGTTTTTGTTGTACCTTCATTTTATATATATACAAATTCATTTCTATGGCAAGTTTGAAGGAGGAGCCTTGAAAACTACTTAATATATTTCTTTGGTAACTGAATTTATGTAGATGTTCTATGCTTGATGCAACTTTAATTTTTCTCCTAATATCAAACAACAATCACATAAACAATAAAGTAAAATAACATAGAACATACCAATAGACGAAGACAAGCTAGTAAATATATAAGTAAACAGGCGTTACTACACAAATTGCAGATGCTTTCCAACCAAGAAGCCCCCACAGGGTCGCCAACCAAAGAATGTCACACAACCCCCAGGGATGACGCAAATCAGTTAACTCAAAAGTCAATCCAAAAGTCAACTGTCACCGCAAATAGCAAGAAGAATCCACAGTCAATGCCTAAAGTCAAAGTCAATATTCTAGCCTTCTGAATAGTGTCAAAAAATGTGGATTGGAAAATCGAACTTTGGAGAGTTTCCTGTGTCTATTTGACCTTGCATTGACCAGCCAAGGCTCGGTCAAGTTTGCTACAGAACTCCTGCACCGAAATCGAAATGTGTTGTTGTCAGAAATTTTTCCCACGTGTGGAGAGAAGAGCCTCCAAGGTGATTGAACCAATCAGATGAGGAGAGAGAAATGTGTGTGGATGAGATGGGAGTGAAAATGTCTTCCAACGTTAATCAATTTAGGACCATCGTTGAGGGTGTGGGACACAACCGCCGGGGCACAAAACCTTAAGGTCAATTTGCACATATCTTGAATAAATTCAAAATAAATGTTCTGCCATTGGATCAAGATGACTTTAGATCGATCTCGCACCTCTCCGGAATCCACAAAATAGCTGTATCTTCATCCCATCACAAATACGGGAGCTGGACCCAGCTGTCCAAAATTAAACACTCCCTCTCAACCAGTGGAGAACTCCATCCACCTCGGGTGGCAATCCAAATAACGTGCGTCATCCACTACTGCACTGTTTCTTTGTCAAGCCATTCGTAACGTAAGGGTCGTGGCCACAAAGACATCATTCTCTACTGACAGATTCAGCCCAAAGAGGTCCGAAACTCTCTTTAGTGGTCCGTAGAGTAACATACCTAAACCGAAGGCTTATCTACCCAAGTCAAGAGGAGGTCCCAAACTACTTGGACTAAGAGAGTCATATACTAACCCAAGTTAGTTTCATTGACTCTAAGCCTGCTTGGAGGTCTGAACCTCTCTAGACTTGATCCAAGATCAAATGGTTGGACCGTGGCCATCCCGTATAGAGAGTACGGCAAGCATTCATGCATCCACTCGCCTTGCTACTAGTCTCAGCTTTCCACCGACCGGCCAAATGAGAGGTACTTCCCATGAGTCCCAAACTCAAAATGGGTGATGCATATTTGGGCACAGCACAGAAAGGTGAACCTTCACTAATCATCACAATGGGAGAAGGTAAGCACACGAACAAGGTCTGACAAGCTCAGCTCCCTCTCAAGGTTGCTTATAATCACAAGAAGCATCCCCAGCTCTCCGCAGCTCCCAAGAGCTCATCGTCCATACCATGACCCTCGAATAGGGTCATTCCACGCACCTGAGATCACCAGAAGGTTAGGGAGCATGACCTCTTTCCCAAGGGTATCAGAGAATATTCGTGACCCACTCATCGCTTCCTATATGATCGAGCTCACGTGCCTCGTTGTACCATATCCCTGGAGCAAGGGTACCGCCCATCATCATTCTTGGACTCGATCTTGGAACACGTGATTCTCACAAACGAATCCCCCTTCCGGTTATCACAAAGGATACCTGGAACGCGCAGCACATGCTCGAATCCCGACCGAAGAGCTTTCGCAACCAAGTGACTTCAAATGGGCCATACATGCTACAATGTATTCGCCGCCATGTCAGCTACCGATTTCCATTTCCCTCATTTTAAGTATTCTTTATGTGTAGCTAAAGATCCAGATTCTGTTTGTGATCCACCACATCGTTAGCCCAATCTACATCAAGATAGTATCCATGAGTGTCATGCTCCTGGCAAAGGTATCCAAACTCATGGTCTATCAAGCACAGAGATATCTCAAGAGTCTGCACCAACCTAGTGAATGTCATGATCAACCATGTGTTGACTCAAAGTGTTCATCATGACAACATAATGGCCCCGATTTTGCAGTCACTAAGAACATCAGTCTCCATTTAGCCTAGAATATACCGCAGAAAGAGATTTGCTAGCACCTGCCCAACAACATCATTTCCCAACTTTGCAGTTGAGCTCCATTGGTGTCAACACCGACTATATTCCACCATACCAAATCTTTCTAGAAACTTCACAATGTATTTTCCTTGAGAAAGGAAAAATCTGCCATTGTCTCCGCTGCACTTCAGGCTCAGGAAGTAATGCATCGCCCCAGCCCTTCATCTCGAACTCGCGCCGAGCTCCCTCGCACCGATGAATGAGAGGGTCGCAAGACCAAGTAGGGAAGAGGTCGGCTCCAAGATACAAAAGCATACAAGAATGAGAGGCTTTTCTCTAAAAACCTTGAAGTAAAGGCTTGGATTAGCATTACTACCGAGTGAAGCCTAGTCATCGATAGATATCTATCCTCTCATACCAAGCCTGGGTGCTTTGCCTTAAGCCATAGAGGGATTTCTTCAACTTGCAAACATTGGTATCCCAATCCGAACTTTGAACCCCGCAGGCTGATCCACACACCTCTTTCCTTTTATCGCGCCATGCAAAAATGCGGCCTCACATCCATTTGATGAAGACTCCATCCTTGCGTAGCAAGAAGGGCGCATAGACTTGACAGGGTACTCCAAGCACAGCAAATATATCATCATAGTCTACGTCTTCCTTTTGAGAGATGCCACGAGTCAATCTGCCTTGAATTTTTCAAGACTTCCATCACATCCATGCTTGATTCAGAGAGCCATTTCGAGGTGACAACTTCTTTGTCCTCCGTCTTGGAACCAATATCCCACATCATTCTTCATTATGGACCATATTTTTTCAGGCATAAACATCCTTCCGTACTTGATGTTTACGCTTCGAAAATATCCAGGCTCGATTGTATAATAGTACTCTTATGGTCGCTAGATACCCTTGGTATCTATTCGCTTCTTGCTTTCACTTCCCGAATGTCCCCCCTTTGGGCCATAAGTCCCCGCATCCTCGAGGCCCGAGCCATGATGGTCTCTTCCCCATCGAAGGAGGTGGACCGGGCCGGGTCCATCATCTTCCAACATTGGGCATCATCTCATCCTTCGTCTCTGATTTTTAGCCTCGCCTCATGATCTTTCCCCGATGGGTCTTGGAACCACATCCCGTACATCATTCTTCATTATGGACTCATACTCTTTGTGCATAGCATCCTTCCCGTACTTGATGTTTACTGCTTCCCGAAAAAGATCCAAAGCTAGATTCAACAATAGTACTCATGGCCGGCTGATACACTTGGTATCTATTCGGCTTCGTTTACCCGATCGTCCCCCTTGGGGCCATAAGTCCCTCGCATCCCTCGAGAGTGTCCCCGAGCCATGATGGTCTCTTCCCCCATTGGAAGGAGGTGGATCAATCTGGGTCCATCACTCTCCCAACACGGCATCATCTCATCCTTCTGGGCTCTTCTTGATTTTAGGTCACTGATGATCCTCCCTGACCCCAAGATTGAATACTTTCCTCAAGGAGCATCTTCGTCAAAGGTAACATCGTGTATCTCCACTTCCCCGACCAGTACATAGACTCTATAGGCCTTCTAAGTTTTGTTGTAGCCCACAAACATTCCCTTCCGTGCCATCCAACTTGCTCCTTTCCTTCCCAGACATGAAAATAAATAGGACGTCCAAATACTCTAAAATGAGATGTCTAGGTTTCTTACTGCAGAAAACCTCTTTGGGAGTTTTGGAGTCCAGTAGCTTTAATGTGGGTATCTGGGTTTTGTATGTACACAACAATGTTCGCAACTTTCCTCCTTACGTACATTTCAGACCCCGATCACATAGCATGGCACGAGCAACTTCCATACAATGGTCTTGTTCTGCGTCGATCGCCATCGCCATTCTTCTCAGAGTACAGACAAGCCAGGGTCTCCCTCTCGACGCTAGCTTCTCCGCAAAAGTTATTGAACTCGTTTGTTTCATATATAGTGCCATTACTCTGTCCGTCTGATAGTATCATGCGTTTGCTCCCAATGGACTTCTCCCTCCCAATCGTAGAGTGTATCAACTCTAAAACCCAATCGTGATAGCTTCCTTGAATCTCTTCTTCCGTATGCTCTTCCACATTCCCATCGAATGCCATGTCGAAACCTTTGTCTTCCATGGCTGATATGTATACGTTGTCTCTTCTTCAATCAAAGTACATGCAGTACCTCCGGTAGCGTAGGACTTGACCGCGACAAGTGGAGGGTCACCGTCCGTCTCCCTTTCTACTTCGGATATGCGCATTATCTCCAAGGATAATTTCAAATTAGTATCCTTCTCAACCATACTCAAAAAGTGCTTCCTTGAACCCAATGATGTGCCTTGAGGCACCACTATCATCCACCTTCCATCCATATTGTCTGGTGTAGATGCAACAGAGAGGGAAGGTACAAGAATGAAATTCATTTCTTTTATCAACAACATTTGATTCCTCATACTCCGGAATTTTTCTGCCTTTGAAAGGTTGACCATTTCCCGAGAGAGAGCCTTCCTCTTCCCCATGAACCCGTTGTTCCTCTTTGATTTCGTTGTCCCTCCGTTGTTGTTGTTGTCATCGTCATCGAGAGAATCCTTCTCAAAGGTGATTTCAGCACATCGACCTGCTTGTGACAAGTGTAATCGCCTTGCCTTTCTTCCCTTGGGCCCCTACTCTTTCCTTTTGTTCCTGGACCACCAAAGTTCTTTCTTAGAATGAGCAAGTGAAGGAAATATCTTTCCTTCATTTTCATATTCCTTCATTCTTGTCTCTTCTTGTACACATCTCGATAGTACTTTGTCAAAGTCGTGTATCACATTACATTGAATGGTAACAGAACACATGCCATTCTGGATGAGAGACCTCCAAGTGCGATGAGTACCATTCTCGATTAGCTATTGTCTCTCCAATAGCGCATTGTTCCCGATCTCTATTGCACTTAGAAAATATGATTGAACGTACCTATCCCCTCCTTTCTTCCGCATTCTTCACCGATTCTTCAGACAGGGGACTTGATTCACGTTGTTGGCCTGGAACATGTGGACCAACTTATCATACATCTCCTTCGGATGTTCCAGCTCGTAGAGCGGCAGGCAACCAAACTCTTGTGAATTGAGTACCCGATCATCAACTTTTGCTTTGATCTCCCCCTTCTTATACTTTGTTTTAAGTAAAGAATTCACGTAGTGGATGGAGGCTCTCGATTTTAGCCAATACATAGTCAATGACATCTTGGTCTTCCAAATTAAGATCCAATGTTATCTTCCAAGCACAGTCATCTTTCCCGCTCAATTTGTCATCACCCTTAAAGCTATCAGAAGTTTGAGGAACTCCATCCTCTTCTTCTCGTTAGATTGCTACAAACTAGGAAGGCTTTGTCTTCACCTCACCTTCTTCGATGTTTCATGTAAATTTATGTAGATGTTCTATGTTTGATGCAACTTTACTTTTTCTCCCAATATCAAACAAATAAACTACAAACAATAAAGTAAAATGCCGATAGAACATACTAGTAGATTCTAGCAAAAGACAAGCTTAAATATATAAGTGTGTTGGTGCGTTACGCACGGTCAAAAGGATACTTCAACCAAAGAAGTCTCAATATGGTCACTTCAACAAGCAATGTCACACAACCCTCTAGGATAGCCAAATGGTCAACTCAAAAGTCAACCCAAAAGTCAACACTATCAGGCCATTGTCAACGCAAACAAATAAAGAGCAACTATGTCAATGTTGAAAAGTCAAAGTCAACGTCTAGCTCCTGAATATTTGCCGTAAAATGCGGATTTGGAAAATCAAACTTCTTGGGGAGAGTTTGTGGTCTATTTGGACTCGCGTAGACCAAAGTCAATGCCGGTCAAAGTTTGTCGCAAAAACCCTGTAATCGTAACCGTAACAAAGTCACATCGGAATTTTCCCACATGTGGAGAGAAGAGCCTCCAAGGTGATCGAACTAATCAAATGAGGAGAGATAATGGATGATGAGTGAAAATGTCTTCCAACGCGACCAATTTATATCCATCGCTGAGGGTGTGTGACACAACCGCTAGGGCACAAAACCTTAAGGCCGACTTGTACACATCTTGAATAAATTCAAAATAAATGTTCTATTTCATTGGATCAAAGATGATCTTAGATCGATCTCGCACCTCTCCGAAAGAGGACCCAATAAAAATATTGGGTATCTTCATCTCGAGCATCACAACATAGAATTTAACCCAGCTTTGTCCAAAATTAACAAAAACCTTTAGCATGTATTTAAGTGTACCCCTTTGAGGGGTCGTGGTAAATTTTTTGGGCTGATTTGGACAAGATCTTGAGTCGATATCAAGGGTTCCTCTTTCCTTGACAAGGTCGTGGAAGGTTTTCTTTCCCTTTCTTTCAAGCATCATTTTCCACTTTTTCAAAGTTAATTTGACCGCCGCAACGTTAGTCCCTTGTATTCTCAAATTTTTGGCAAGGCATCTCTGTAATTTTCACTGTTAAGGAAGGGATTTAACCCTTGGAAAGTGATGTTGTAAAAAATTCCTTTTGTTTTCTCGTTGGGAAGTCTTCTCGAAAGGCTTTCTTTTCTCAGAAATCAATCATCAATATGAACGAATCTTTCTCATAGTGAGCTTGGGATTTTTCCCATGGTATCCCTTCTCTCCATTGAGGGGAGTTCTTAGCCAGAAATGGGCAGACTAATATGTTAGTTTAATTTCTCTAGATTTCGTTATCTCATTTGCTAAGCTCACTCGTGCATAATAAGTTTTCTATCATGACTCATATCCATTTTTGTTTCGGGGCATAAATTTGGATATCAGTTTATGTTTGTTGAAAGTGTAACTAGGATCGATCTTCATATCAACTATGTAATTAGTATATATGAAGAAGACAAAAAATAATAAAATATATTTTCGATGGTTTGTTATTTCATGAGAAAGCTTTTTATTATAGGTCAAAAACTTTCTTGATGTCTTTTAGGGATTGGGTTATAAATATATTAAAGATTCATGTTTATGATGAGTCAAAGTCACACTTGTATGCCTCAATACCTTGTCACATAAACCTTCAAGTCATAGCTCTCGAATATGGCTCATTTCGTTGAAGAAAGTGATCAAGTCAACCTCCATACCTTCCACAAGCCGGCTCAAAGGTAGGCCTTCATGTTGGCTCAAAAAGGCAGACTTCTCCTATATATAAGGATGAACCGCGGGCTCATTCGAGGGAAGTATTGCGGATAAGTCTCGAGATAGAACAATGAGAGGGCATTCTCAGTTTTTGGATAAGGTTCAAGTGCAAAGGTTGTGGATTACAATCAAAAGCAAGCAGTGGTTTGTAATATCCCAAATTGGGAACAACAGAATACAAAGCAAACAAAGACTAAATCTACAAAAGAAACAGAAACACATCAAAACACCATGAATAGAGCCAAAACTGCCAGATCGCGTATGTCTCTACCGATTGCGCTTACCCTAGAAGGAATCCACGCATTTTTGGATTGTACCCGTGTGACTCCTCCCTCCAAAAATTGAACCGAACTCCTTTCCCGGAAAGGTGCATCGAAGTCCCCCGAGGATGAGGTTGAGATTTCGCTTGCAAATCTCCGTGCAAAAACGACACTTGTAGACTTGGCTACACAGCCTCAAGCGTGCTTCTAGCGACGAAACAGAAAAGTTAGTCGATGACCGAATAATGAGGAATGTGAGTCGTCTATCCTCGTTTTACCTAGTCGAGCCCCCCAATGTTCCTCGTCCCACTAGACCGCATTTCCATCTCTACCTCGCCAATCTCGCGTTACCGTTGTCCCATGCCGCCTTTCCGCCGCCTACGCTCCCTCTCCGCGCCGCCACCAGGTTGTCCCCTCGTCGCGTGATGCCGACCCCCATGGGTCCCACTTTAGTTTTAATTTGCTTAGTGACTTTTGGAAAGTGATTTAATCTCTCTCATTTATTTGTGGGTCACCCTTACCCACTTTATTTTCCTACTAACTTTAGAAAAAAGGCAAAATTGTCAAAAAATAATATTCCAATTAGTCATTCACTAATTTGGAATATTACAAATTCTCCTTACAAAACGCGTTTTTTGTCCCCCAAGCAACCGTAAAGATGGATGTTGTAGGATTTTCTCCCTCCCAAGTGACATCCTCATCCGGAAGGTTTCTCCATCCGATCGATATTCCTTCATGGTCCCGCTTCCTCAATTATCTCTCCCGAGTGTCCAAGATGGCCTCTCGATCGTAGGCACCAAATGCCCTCATCATCATGGGAAAAAGCCCAAAGGGTTGTCACCTCCGGCTGCCCCAAAGCCTTTTTTACATGATCGTGAAAAGACAGGGATCCCGGTTTCCTACTGCAGCTCCAACAAATATGCTACCCCCAATGTTAGCACCTAATTTTTTTCCGTGATTTTCGGTCTCATTATCGTTATCCAAGGAATCAATCTACCTTTTGAGTTTGATTATAAGATGAAAGTGTTCGTCAAAGTGTAGTGGTGAGAGAATTTTATATTCATTTCATTTTCCCTCTTTCACCTTTTATTTTTCCAAAAAAACCCAAAGTCCAAACTTCCTCTTATTTCCCTTTTTCAAAACCCCTTTAACTCATAAAATCCAATTTTTATAGTTAAAAAAGTGTACACACACACCCATCAACACAACCATATCATATTTCTTTTTAACTTACCATATTTTTATCATAGCTTCTACCGCACCACAAACTTTGGTTATATCATATATTATATGATATAACTTACCACACTTAATAAACATTTTTGGGTCCTTTACCTTTCATCTAATTGGCTCGTAGTTTTAACTCCCATTTACGTTACAATTTCCATCTCCTACAAACCCCCGAAATGCGATTTTGAGTATGGTATGGACCCATACTTCCCCTTTGATATGCCTCTGGATGTTATAAAGCCTTTTTTATGCTTCAAACGTCTTTTTATCATATTACCACGATTTAACGAAATATTCATTTTCTTTCCGCTTTTAAAAGCCGTTTAAAGGGCCCCACCTACCTTATCGCATTGCATTTTTGCAAATTTCAATCATCGCATTCACTTTACGCGCTCCCTCAAAACTTCCACTTCATGGCCTATGCGGTCTCGCTTTGGTCATGACACGTCTCTTCGTTCACATCACACATTGCACTTTGCCGGGCCTAACGTTTAACTCTCGTATCTCATATCAAAACTTGCGATGTGTGATTTGCGTATTGTCTGGCCCGCTTTTCGTCTCATCACACATCGCACTTTTCCAGTCTAAACATTTAACCCCCGTGTTTCATAATAAAACTTCCGCCGTGCGATCCGCAATCGGTCCCACTCATTGCCATGTCATCACCCCCATCGCAAAATTGCATTTTCCCCGTTTTTATCTTTAAGTTTAAACGCTTCCATCCGATTTACGATTGCGATATGTCTAAAAGGTTTCCTCCTCCCGCTATCTTTCATTCCACTCCACACCTCCCCTATCAATTTTAAACCTTTTTCAAAGGGTTTCTTTGTAATTTCTCATAAACCTCCGCCATTCTATCCAAAAAAGTTTTGTGTTTTCCGCCATTATAAAGGGTTTTCCACCAAAGAAGGAAAGAAACAAGCGAAACATCGACAGAAGCCTTCCGAAACAATTTTCTACCACTACTCTCGCACCAACACATTTCTACAAGGTACCAAGCAAACGCATTCAAGGAATAGCCACGTGCCATTTTCACCGTTGTTTACACTTTTTTGGGAGTTGGTTGCACTAAAACGTAAGAAGAGTGTTTCCCATAGACTGCATACATCATACAAACCACTCCAAATTGTTAGCTCTAATGTTGTTTATTTTCATTATGTCATGGCACTCCGTATTAAAGTTTTAGATAAGCCTCACCTCTTGCACGAGGTTGTAATGACCAAAACATTTACCTTTTTCTCAGGAAGATGACAGATCATATTTTGTATATATATGCCAAACTGATAAATGGTTATTATGGTTATAGAATTTTGACTTATATGAACTGTATTATTTTTTGTGAATGAAATGAATAATACTACCTGAGGACTTATTACCAATTTATTGTATTGTCTACTTTACTTGTGTTTCCATATCTGCTTTTCCAAGCCCAATCGTTAAAATCATCATATTGTTATGTGTTTTTTATTAGTCTTTAGCTTGTTATGTGTTTTATCTGCTTTTTTGTAGTCTCACACAAGAGTCCTCGACACATTCTATATTATAACAACAGAAGAGCATCACTCATGATAGCATTCATGATATTTCAAAGAATCATTAAACTAGAAACAACTCTCTCAATGGAATATCATTAAACCGTTTACTTTTGTGAATTTCTACTAAATCAATAGATTTTTGTTTTATGGCTGCATCAACCGATTTCTTCTCATCTTACGCTTCTCTCCTCATAGACTAAGCAACTTACACCTTGCCAAATTCTCCAACACTGTCAGGAAGCACTTTCATTAGTAGAGTCAGGGATTTTGATCAAATCTCTTTCAAGGAATCAAAGCTGTACGACCTACCAATCTCTGTTAAAAACCGTTGGGAAATTTGGTTACCGGTACACGTGGCCCTGCGCTTGATCCTCGCCCAGGGAAAAGTGTCCAAAAGAATTTAATTTTTCTCCTAAAATGACTTTATAAAGTTATAAAGTCAAATCTAATTTAAAAGTGACTTTAAGTGATAAAGTTACTAAAGTCTAATTTTAAAGTGACTTTAATAAAGCCAATGTAAAATTAGAAAGGAAAAGTGACTTTGGAAATAAATGACTAAGTGGGTCTTTATTAAAGTGGGGTGAATTAAAAAATAGAAAGTGAGATTTAAATGAGCATTTAATGTCAGTCCTAGATCTCAATCTATTTCAGCCATTGGATTTAGGGATTCCCCAAAAGTCACTTAGGGTTAGGTTAAAGGAGGAAAAGGAGGAAAAGGTCATTCATTCTTTCATGAGCAGATTGAGAGGAGGAGAGAAAGAGAGCAAGAGAGATTTCTGAGCAGTGAGGAGAAAGAGGGAAGCTGATAGAGACTTCAGCAAAATCCGTACAGCAGCAAAGAGGCACGGTCCCCAAGGCAGAAATCCATATAGCAGAAGGTTGGCACATTTTTCGAGGGAGAGGCACAGTTTTCGAGGAAGATCGTACAACAGCTTCAACATTTATTTTTGGGCAGATTCTAGTCACGAAAATCGAGGAGACACTGCTGGTTGGTGGCACGAATTTCTAGAAATCTGTACAGCAGCCGTACAACAACGTTGGCATAGATTTCGAGGCAAAGGAGCACGAAAATCGAGGAGGGGGGTTTGCTGTCAAATCCGTACAGTCCGTACAGCAGTATGGCCGTACAGTTGGGCACACATTTCGAGAAATGCAGTTCAACATTTAATGCTGTAATAAATGTTGTAAAATTTATGTTTTGAGTTTTTCCTATTTGGCACGTTTTCCAAGGCAGAGTGAATGCACGGAAATCGAGATAAGTACAATTGTTTAGTTGCTGAAATTTTTGCTATAATTTCTGCCTCACTATAAAAGCATTTTCAGAAATAAGAAGGAGCTATCAAACTGGTTTTCCCCAAGAGTTGTAGGGGGTTTTTCCAGGGCCACCTTGACCAAAAATCTCTGTGTTAAAATGTGTTGAATAACTGTTTTAAGCTTGCTGATTTTTATTTCTACATTTTCCAGCATTCTGTAAATTTTCCGTAATTTGTGTTTTTAGCAAAATTATTTTCCTGCTGTTGAACGTAAAAGGATATGGGAATGGGCATTTAACTAAAGAGTATGTCATAAAACCGAAACCGAAAATCGGGGTGGGAAAAACAAGAACTTCTACATGCATTGTGAGCTTGGGTGTCTAGGTGCTTTGGGGATATCACAGAAGAAAAATACAACTGATTTTTTTTCACTCGTAAAATTCTGTTAAGCTGATTTTTCACTCGAAAAATTCCAAATAAGCTGATTTTTCAATATTTAATTTTTATCTTTACTTTACAGTTATTTTTCGGCTTTTTGTGACAAAACAGGTAGAGTCGCAGGGATTGGAGGGTGGCAGTGATATGGGTTGATGGACATACCACTCATGCGCATTTGGAAGGAGAGAATGCAAAGTATCTTTGAGGAGGCAGAAGTCCGGGACATCATGGTGCATACCACACAGAACCCTGTTGTTGTGCCTACTGATGCTATTCAGTTGGCAGCATATAATAAAAATAACAACAAGGGTAAGAGACTAATTCTAGATGGAGTCAAAGACCATTGCATTCCTCATGTGAGAGGAAAGAGAAATGCTCATGAGATGTGGACAGCATTGTCCAATCTCTACCAAAGTACCAATGAGAACCGGAAAATGGTCCTGAAGGAGAAGCTGAAAACCATTAAGATGGGTAAGACTAATAGTGCAGCTGGATATCTCACAAAGATTACTAATGTGAGAGATGAGTTGGCAGCAATTGGAGAGGTCATTCCACCCACTGAGTTGGTGCGGATTGTAGTGAATGGCCTCCCCAGTTCATGGATGAACTTTGCTGATGGGGTTTGTGCACGTGAGACCCTTCCTACATGGGAGAGGTTTTGGGATGATTGCATTCAGACAAAGATTAGGAAAGGTCAGCTTGGGGCAGCCAAGCCAGTTGAGCAGGATGAGGATGTAGTACTGTTGGCAGGAGGCAAGAAAGGCAAAAGCAAGAAGCAGGCTTCCACAAGAAATGGTGGGGGCAAAGGCAAAGGTAAAGGTAAACAGGGTAACACACAGAAGGACTATTCCAAGGTGAAGTGTTGGAATTGTCAGAAGATGGGACACTATGCAGTTGTGTGTCCAGAGAAGAAGAAGAAGAAGAAGGGGAAGAACCAGAGCATGGCAGCATCAGCAGAGGTTGAGGACTTTACAGATCGCTTTGACCGGGAGTTTGGGTTCATTGCGTGTGAGTCCTCTAGTGCAGGATCACCTGCCACAGAGGTTCAGAGGGAGCATGCATTTCCCTCGACTAGCGGAGCATCTTCGGGTATTTGGTATGTGGACAGTGGGGCTTCACGTCATATGACAGGAGTCCGTGAGTACTTCTCAGAGCTTTCAGAGAGTGGCACTGATATAGAAGTAGTACTCGGTGATGACAGAGTTGTTAGAGCAGTCAGTGTGGGAACACTGACATTTCAGAGGGAGTCTAAACCTCCCTTGAAGGTGTCAGATGTTCTTTATGTGCCAGGGATGAGGAAGAACCTCATATCCGTCTCAACTTTGGAGGACAGAGGATATGAGATACTGTTCAGGGGTGGACAGGTGCTGATGTATCCCAGGGGCACTCCAGCTGATTCAGCTAGAGTGATAGGTGTACGCCATGCAAAGGTGTACAAGTTTGCATTTCAGCCCCTTTTGGCATTGAGCAGTAGTACCGACAGCAGAGCTAGCAGTTCTGAGCTGTGTGAGATTTGGCACCGCAGAATGGGGCACATGTATCATGGAGCCTTGAGGACTTTGCGGGAGATCACTACAGGTGTGCCAGATTTCAGTACTGATCACTTTGATACTTGCAGAGGATGTGCGATGGGCAAGTTTGCCAAATCCCCTTTTCCCAGCAGTGACAGCAGAGCGACCGGGATACTTGATTTGATTCATTCCGATGTGAGCGGTCGGATGTCTCATGTTTCCTTGAGTGGATATGAGTACTATGTGTTATTCATTGATGATCACTCCAGGAGGACCTGGATTTATTTCTTCAAGACCAAGAGTGAGGTCTTCAAGCGGTTTCAGGAGTTCAGAGCTCTTGTGGAGACACAGACAGGTCGGAAGATCAAGTCCCTGAGGTCGGACAATGGAGGAGAGTACACCCTTGGAGAGTTTGTTGACTATTGTGCGGAGGCAGGAATTAGGAGGGAGCTCACTGTTCCTTACAACCCCCAGCAGAACGAGGTTGCGGAGAGGAAGAACAGATCCATCGGAGGGGTTGCCAAAGCCATGTTACATGATCAGGGGTTGCCATTGTTTTTGTGGGCAGAGGCCTGCAACACAGCTGTTTATTTGCAGAACAGGAGTCCGCATCATGCCTTGGGGCATATGACTCCGGAGGAGGCTTTTTCTGGGAAGAAGCCTGATATTGGTCATCTTCGTATCTTTGGGTGTATCACATACTCCTACATACCCAAGGAGAAGAGGACCAAACTAGAGCCCACCGCAGAAAAGGGTATCTTTGTGGGCTACAGTGAGACCTCAAAGGCCTTTCGGATTTACATTCCTGCACAGAGGAAAGTTGTTGTCAGGCGGGATGTGAAGTTCGAGGAGGATAGGGCCTTTAGGAGGTCACGAGAGTTAGAGTATTTGGATCAGCTTCAAAACCCTCACAGTTGTACCGAGTCGCCGTGATCCAGTGGGTAGGATCCGGAGGATCCGGAGGTACATCTATGACGATGTCGTCCGTTAGTGAGCCTGTTTGAATGAAGAGTCGTAGGGGTGGTGCTTCGGCAAGATGCGTAGCAAGCCTCCGTCGAGTGGGGCTGACTAGTGAGTCCACCGATGGACGTCTGCTGCACTCGCCCTACAGTTCGAAAAGGGCATGAGGACATCGTACGTATAGTCGGCAGAGTTCAGCCCCCGATGATGATGAGGAGGATGGAGCTGGTCTTCCCAATGAAAAGTGAGCCAGTGGAAGAGGAAGCCCAAGTGGCTTGGTGATATCTTTGAGAGAGGCCAGACCGTTGGCCGGGGCTCTGGTGAGGCCTGGCCGGGAGAGAGCAGACCACCCGAGAGGTTTTGTAGCTATATGGCAATGGCTACCAGCATCCTTGACTCTGAGCCTTCTAGCTATGAGGAGGCAGCTAGCCAGCAGGTCTGGAGAGAGGCCATGCAGGAGGAGTATTCTTCTATCATGAAGAATGATGTTTGGGAGGTGGTGCCGAGGCTTGAAGGCAAATCCGTGGTTACTTCCAGATGGCTTTACAAGGTAAAGCATGCTGCAGATGGCAGCATTGAGAAATTCAAAGCGAGGTTTGTGGCTAGAGGGTTCTCCCAGGTAGAGGGAGTTGATTATAAGGAGACCTTCGCTCCCGTGGCTCGATATACTTCGATCCACTCCATTATATCGATAACAGCAGAGATGGGTTGGAAGATCCACCAGATGGATGTGAAGACTGCATTTCTCAATGGCTTCATACAGGAGGAGGTGTACATTGAGCAGCCACAGGGCTTTGAGGTGCATGGGAAGGAGTCCCATGTGTGCAGACTGAAGAAGGCCCTTTATGGCCTGAAGCAAGCTCCCAGAGCTTGGTACTCCAAGATAGATACATACTTGTAGGAGATGGGTTTCACAAAGAGTGAGGCAGATCCGAACCTTTACTATATTGTGATAGGTGAGGAGCCTCTCATTCTGGTGCTGTATGTGGATGACTTAGTCATTACAGGTGCAGAGAGACTCATAGAGCACTGCAAGAGAGATCTTGCGGCGGAGTTTGAGATGAAGGACATCGACTTGATGCATTACTTTTTGGGTTTGGAGGTGTGGCAGGAGGAGGGGCATTTCTTCCTGGGACAGGGGAAGTATATTGTGGACATCCTTGGCAGATTCCACATGGAGGATTGTAGACCCATGTCGACACCGATGATCACCAACTGGAAGAAGCTTCATGCTTCGGATTCCAAGTTGGTGGATCCCACATTGTACAGACAGCTGATTGGTTCCTTGATGTATCTAGTCAACACTAGACCAGATATTTGTTTTGCAATCAACACGATGAGTCAGTTTATGTGTGACCCTAGGAAGGTTCACTGGGTGGCTGCAAAACACATTTTGCGGTACTTGCAGGGGACAGTGGATTATGGTTTGGACTACAGGCAGGGGGATGGAGTGAGATTGGCAGGTTACACTGATTCTGATTGGGCAGGTTGTGCTTCTGATAGGAAGAGCACTTCAGGGTGCTGTTTTGGGTTGGGTTCGACAGTGGTGTCATGGTTCAGCCGGAAGCAGCAGTCAGTAGCATTGAGTTCAGCGGAAGCAGAGTATATGGCAGCCAGTCTAGTTAGTTGTGAGGCCATCTGGCTTCGCAAGATGTTGTTTGGCTTATTTGGTCAGCCGTTGAGACCTTCAGTGATTTACTGTGATAATCAGAGTTGCATTAAACTCACGGAGAATCCAGTATTTCATGACAGGTCAAAGCATATCGGGATCAAATATCATTTCATCAGAGACTATGTTCAGAAAGGAGCTGTGAAGCTTGAGTATATTCCCACCGATGAGCAGGTTGCAGATATTCTTACCAAAGCCTTACCACGGGGCAAGCATGTCTACTTCAGAGACAAGATGGGTGTGGTGAGGAACACCTTCCTCGGTAAGAGGGAGTGTTGAAATTTGGTACCGGAGGACAGGTGGTTCCTTAAGGCTTTGATCTTTGGCCTAGGGAAAAGTGTCCAAAAGAATTTAATTTTTCTCCTAAAGTGACTTTATAAAGTTATAAAGTCAAATCTAATTTAAAAGTGACTTTAAGTGATAAAGTTACTAAAGTCTAATTTAAAGTGACTTTAATAAAGTCAATGTAAAATTAGAAAGGAAAAGTGACTTTGGAAATAAATGACTAAGTGGGTCTTTATTAAAGTGGGGTGAATTAAAAAATAGAAAGTGAGATTTAAATGAGCATTTAATGTCAGTCCTAGATCTCAATCTATTTCAGCCATTGGATTTAGGGATTCCCCAAAAGTCACTTAGGGTTAGGTTAAAGGAGGAAAAGGAGGAAAAGGTCATTCATTCTTTCATGAGCAGATTGAGAGGAGGAGAGAAAGAGAGCAAGAGAGATTTCTGAGCAGTGAGGAGAAAGAGGGAAGCTGATAGAGACTTCAGCAAAATCCGTACAGCAGCAAAGAGGCACGGTCCCCAAGGCAGAAATCCATATAGCAGAAGGTTGGCACATTTTTCGAGGGAGAGGCACAGTTTTCGAGGAAGATCGTACAACAGCTTCAACATTTATTTTTGGGCAGATTCTAGTCACGAAAATCGAGGAGACACTGCTGGTTGGTGGCACGAATTTCTAGAAATCTGTACAGCAGCCGTACAACAACGTTGGCATAGATTTCGAGGCAAAGGAGCACGAAAATCGAGGAGGGGGGTTTGCTGTCAAATCCGTACAGTCCGTACAGCAGTATGGCCGTACAGTTGGGCACACATTTCGAGAAATGCAGTTCAACATTTAATGCTGTAATAAATGTTGTAAAATTTATGTTTTGAGTTTTTCCTATTTGGCACGTTTTCCAAGGCAGAGTGAATGCACGGAAATCGAGATAAGTACAATTGTTTAGTTGCTGAAATTTTTGCTATAATTTCTGCCTCACTATAAAAGCATTTTCAGAAATAAGAAGGAGCTATCAAACTGGTTTTCCCCAAGAGTTGTAGGGGGTTTTTCCAGGGCCACCTTGACCAAAAATCTCTGTGTTAAAATGTGTTGAATAACTGTTTTAAGCTTGCTGATTTTTATTTCTACATTTTCCAGCATTCTGTAAATTTTCCAAAATTTGTGTTTTCAGCAAAAAAATTATTTTTCTGTTGTTGAATGTAAGGATATGGGAAAGGGCATTTAACTAAAAGGAGAAATAAGGTGACACTGAAAACCGAGGTGGGAAAACAAGAAATTTCTACAAAAAAACAAATAATTAAATTGCTTTATAGTTTAAGATGTGTCTGGTCAGGCGCTTGTTGCAGTCCAAGTGCTGATTCCAGCGCCAACACCCAACATGCCTGATCACCCTTTATGGTCCGTAGAAGCAGGGCTTGAGCTTCTCAGCTCCCTTTTGCTTCAGCGTGGACTACTTGTACGAATGAAGACGAAGGTAAACCAGATCATCTACCTCAAACTGCCTCTCCACATGACCTTTTTCTGCGTAAATTTTATGCTGGTTCTTTGTTGTAGCTATGTTATCCTTGAGAGCTCAGAGTATGTCTTGGCTCTCTTGGATCTGGTCTTTGACCCCAGGGGCCTTGCTAGCTCCAAACATCACATCAACAAAAGTTAGACCATTATAACCATACAAAGCGTAGAATGGAGACATACCAATCGACATGTGGAATGTCGTGTTGTAGCAATACTCCCCCAAGTGAAGCCAGGCGCAGCCAAGCCTTCTGCTGCCACGTGACATAGTTTCTCAAGTAGCCCTCCAGCGACTTGGTCACTATCTCAGTCTGTCCGTCTATCTGTGGATGATAACTGGCGCTAGCTGTCAACTTTGTACCCACTAAATGGAATAATTCCTGCCACAAGCCGCCCATGAACCGACTGTCTATGTCACTAACTGTGGTCTTTGGGTGACCATGGAGTCTGAAAACATCCCAGAAAAATAACTTAGCCACATGTGAAGCAGTATATCAGGCTGAGATGACGAAGAAGTGAGCATATTTCATTAGTCGATCAACAACTACGAAGATGCAATCCTTGCCCTGTACTGTGGGGAATCCAGTAATAAAATCCATGGTGATGCTTTTCCATTTCCCCTCTAGAATGGGAAGCGACTATAGCAAACCTGTAGGATGGTTCTTCTCTCCCTTGTTCCTCTGAAAAACCATGCACTCCCTGACATGCCCCAGTACGTCCTACTTGAGGCCCCTCCATGAGAACCTCTCCCTGATGGCCCTGTATGCCTTAATGAACCCCTAATGGCCTAAAAGTGGTGAATCATGGGCTACATGAAAAATCTTCTCCCTGAGTTGGGAGTTTCCTGTCAAGAAGATCCTATCCCAATAATAGATGACCTCATCCATCACCCGGTATCGGTCATCTGTCACCTGCCCATCTAATACTTCACATGCAAAATGGTCCTTGGAGTACTCCACCAAAAGTCGAGCTAATATTCCCAATTAGCCTTGCTAATTGGAATATTCCATTTTTGCTTTATTTTGCCGCTTTAGATAGAAATAATAAATAAAGTGAGAAATAAGAGGGGTCACCTCACTTTAGTCACCTCACTTTATAATAAAGTGTTCTTTTTCCTATTAGATTGACGTTGTAACTTAGAGAGGGGGCCTTGGGGGTCCACATGAGTATGATGGGGGAGGCATCAGGCTGACCCAAGGTAAACTGCGCAGGTCAAAGGAGAGTAAGGACGCAGTTAAGTTTTGGAGGGAGTTTGGCATTATAAAAGGAGAGGTTCTCACCTCATTTGGATGATTCATGATTTGATATTATTATTGAGAGCTAGACTTCTGTCTGCTTCAGCACGCCGATTGTTTAGTCGGTCTGCAGCACTGTTTAGTGCAACCGAGTGTCTCCGGTCGGAGATCTCACCCTTAGCCTCGGGGGACTTCGAGTGCCTGCCCTGGTAAGGTTATTTCTGGCTTCACCCTTAGCTTCGGGGGACTTCGAGTGCCCGCCCTAGTAAGGTTATGTTCTGAGTACACTTTTCGCTCGCAGCAAAGCCGCAACGTTTCCGGTGCATTTGGAGAGGAAGGCCTTCTTGTGGCCGCGTTACTCGCAGGAGTGGGGGACGTTGTTTCGTGAGGAGAGAGGACGCTCGATCGGCCCTAGAGTGAGGACGCCCTCGTTCCAGGAGGACGCACCGTATCCGAGCAGTGGAAAACGCCGTCCCAGAGGAGGAAGGACGCGCATCGGCCTTGGACAGAGGACACCGCTCTCAAGTTCCGAAGAGGAGGACGCAGATTCGAAGGCACATTGATAGATTCCGATGGAGAGGGTAGATCCGAGCAGATATTTGCAGATCAACGTTTTTGTATGACGCGTATCCTTTATACTCAAACCAGATCCGGGGCCTTTGGGAGATTACGTATCCATGGAGATATCGACAACATCTATGATCTAGCCTAGATCTGAAGAGATAACATCAGATCCAGCCTTGGAGGTTGCAGATCTGAAGAGATATTGTCAGATCCAGCATAGATCTGAAAGGTCAGTAGCAGATCTGGCCAAGGAGAACGCAGATCAGGAGGGATAGGACGCAGATCCGGTTTGGAGGCTTCAGATCCAGCAGATCTGAGCATTCAGGAGGCAGATCCACCAGATAGGACGCTGATCTAAGGAGCAGGCTTATGTGAGATGGGCTCAACAGCGTTTTCTAGCATTTAGTGGCTGATCCATCTGTCTGGAGGTTTGGGTGACCAGTTCTTCATCTGTTTCTGCGCTGTCACTAGCAGAGACAGCGTTTTCCATTGGTGAGGGTTTGGAGTTTGAGATCAGCTATTTTCCAGTCTTCAGCTCATAGTACCAGCGCAGTCCAGCTTCGGTCTTCAGAGCAGCTAGGACGCTGTCCTTGTTGCAGCCATTATTTGTCTGAGAGGGTCTCCACTTGCCTAGGGCAAGGATAGGTGCACTTACTCTGATTCTCTTGTACTCCTCTCTATGTACTTTCAGATTAATAAAATGGCTCAGTTTTCTGGAATCCTATGTGTAATTGTTCAGTGATCTGGTTCAGCATTGTATTTTCTATATCTGTCTGGCAAATTTCTGTTTATTACTGGTTATTTCCCTTTGGGGATGTTACAACAGCCCTCCAATCTATGTTAAGACTCATCAAGGACAACGTTGCTCGTCTTTAGATAAAGCATCAACCACCACATTTTTCTTTCCCTTGACATACTCGATGTCGAATGATAAAGCTTGGATCTGTTGACCCATTTTTTGCTACCTCTCCGGCAACTCGCTTCCGCTTGAGGAAGATTTGGAGACCGTTGTGGTCACTGTCACCGAAACTGTTACCCACCAAGTACCGCCGGAACTTGGCTAACGCATGCATGATGGCCAGCATCTCCATATCGTATATGGGGTACAAACCATAACCGGATACTCCTAAAATGCCCTTATCCCCGAATCCCCCGTACCGGACACCTCACGTACTCTGATTCGCCCCCAATTTGAAGGACACGCGTATTCGCTCTCTCTCTCCGCCGGATACGGCGTGTCCGAAAAGGGACACACCGTATCCCGACCGTACCTCGTCGGATATGCCGTGGCCCGTCCTGTCGGGTACGGCAGGGCTCGCGGCAAGCAAAATCGCACGATTTTTTTTATAAAATGCGGTTTTTCCTTGTTATTTTCTCATCCATTTCATTTGTGTTTCATTTGTGAAGTGAGAAGGAGAGCTAGTGTGAGCAAGGAGCAAGTGTGAGCAAGGAGCAAGTGTGTTCTTTCGAAGAGATTTGAGCATCCGGTAAGTGCATTGTCCCTCTATATTTTGCATTTAGTTTGTTGTTAGTGTTTGCATGTGCATATGTTTTATATATTTAGTTGTTTTTGTTTATTTTTTATAGTATTCATGGCTCAATCAAAGGCAGCAAGACAGGGGCAAAGAAAGGGGAAGAATGTCTCCACTGGAGATGCCCCTCCTGTCCCTCTTTCATCAAGGTCTGCAAGTATTCCATCCATTGGAAGTGGGGCTGCAATAGTAGCTTCAAATGTGCAGGGAAAACAAATTGTTGACCCCAAATACCCATTGTGGAAATATGCAACAAGAGAGGAAGGGGCAACAAAAAAGGGAGGAGGAAATTGTACATGGAAATGCAATTTTTGCAATGGCCATTTCAATGGCACATATTTCCGTGTGAAAGCTCATTTGTTGGGTATTCCAGGCTGTGGCGTTAAATGTTGTACAACAATTGAATCGCCAGATAGGAAGAAATTGGAGAAAGAGGCGAGTATTGGTGAGGCAAATGTGGCAGCAAAATCAAAAAATCCAAGACTGATGACCCCCTTCCATTCTTGAGGAAAAGCAGCAGCAAGTTCCCTTTTGAGACTTCTAGCAGGGGAGAATTAGCAAAGAGAAAGACAACTGCAGTTGGTCCAATGGACAAGATTTTCCAAAAAGAGAAAAGGGAAGAGCTTGACCTCACCATTGCATTTTTTTTCTATCAGAACTTCATATCCTTTAATGTTGCACGGTCACCTCTATTTATTGAGATGTGTCGAGCTCTTTGTCATGGGGCTCCATCAGTGTATGTGCCTCCTGGGTCAGAGAAGCTCAGAACCACATTGTTGACAAAGGCAAAGAAAGAGGTGGACAAAATGCTTGAGCCTATTAAATCAGCATGGCCAACATCTGGGGTTAGCATTGTTTCTGATGGATGGATAGATCCAGCACGCCACCCACTCATTAACTTCATGGTGTCATCCACGAATGGTGCAGTTTTCTTGAAAGTAGTGGATGCACTTGGACAGTACAAGGATGCACAATATATGGGTGAGTTATTTCTCAAAGTTATTGAAAGTGTAGGTGTGGATTGTTGTGTGCAAATCATTAAGATGCACTTGGACAGTACAAGGATGCACAATATATGGGTGAGTTATTTCTCAAAGTTATTGAAAGTGTAGGTGTGGATTGTTGTGTGCAAATCATTACAGATAATGCACCTGTTTGCAAGGCTGCTAGCATGATTGTGGAAGCAAAATATCCACAAGTATTTTGGACACCTTGCATTGTCCATTCATTGAACTTGGCACTGAAATCTATTGCTTCTGATGTGCTTTGGATTGGAGCCACTATTGAGGATGCACGACATATCTGCAACTTTGTAACAAACCATACAAATGCCCTCACTATCTACAAGGAGTACATCAATCTATCATTGTTGAAGATTGCAGATACACAGTTTGCCTCTTCATTCATCATGTTGAAGAGGTTGAGGGAGGTCAAGACCGCTCTTGGGTCTATGGTTATTTCAGAGTTTTGGTCTTTTTGGAGAAAGACGGATCAAGCAGCTTCAAAGAAGGTGAAGGACATAGTGTTGGATGATATATGGTGGGAGAAGGTAGATATAATTATTCAGATCATGGAGCCTATCATTTCCTTACTCAGATTTGCAGATACAGACCAACCCATCCTAGGAGAGGTTTATGAGGGATGGGATTCCATGATTGAGTCTGTGAGGACCATTATTTTACAGAGTGAGTGCCCAAAGTATGAGACATCACCTGAGGCCTTCTTCACCGTCATACAGGATATTCTTGTCAGCAGATGGGACAAGAATTGCACACCTTTACATTGTTTGGCTCACTCCTTGAACCCAAAATACTACAGCCATGAGTGGCTGAATGGTGGACCTTCCCGCAGATTCCCTCCTCACATGGATGCCGAAATCTCACAAGGGAGAAAAGATGCATTGAGGAGGATTTTTCAGGATAGGGCATCCCTTGATGAGGTGGAGGATGCCTTTGCAGATTTTTCCACTGGCAGGGGGTGATTTGGAGGCTATGATTTGATTCGAGACAGGGGGGCTAAGAAGCCCCATTCTTGGTGGGCAACTCATGGGGCAGCAAGCCCTCCTCTACAGCAGTTAGCCATGAGGCTCCTCTCTCAGGTGACTTCATCCTCTTGTTGCGAGAGGAATTGGAGCACATATGGGAATTTGTATAGTGTGAAGAAGAGCAGGCTTGAGCAGTCCAAGGCAAAGACAATGGTGTATGTGCACACCAACCTTCGTCTCATCTACAGGTAGAGGGAGGATTGGTTGAAGGGAAATACAAAGATGTGGGATGTCTTTCCTGATGATATGGGTCTGGACAACAGTGTTGAGTTGGCATTGGCCAACTTGGATCTCAATGCACCAGTGCTAGAGCCTGTCAGATTTGATGATGGATTAGAGGGGTCATCCTCCACACCAGCAGATGCAGAGATGATAGAGGAGGAGGATGCATCAGAGGCAGAGGAGAGTAGTGGTGAGCATGATGATCAGGATTTGGACAGTGATGCTGATTATGAGGATTGATGACTCTGACTCATTGAGGCTTCAGGCTTGTAGTCTTGTAGACTGTAGTTGATTTTGTATTTTCTATTTCTATTTGCCATTGGCAGTGTTCTTATGTAACACATTTTGATTCTGATGACTTAATGAAAAAACTACAGTATCTTACTATCTTCAATCTCGTCTTTCTGAATAAATTTGACGATTGTATCATGTATGGTGTATCAATGTATCATTGTAATTTGTATTATAGTATCAATGATGATGTATGACTCATGAGTATCTAATATCTATGTTTGAATCAATGAATTTTGTATGAATTTTTGCAAAAAATATCTAATTTTTAATATATTAATATATATAATTTTTAAAATATATATATATATTTTAATAAAATAATATATAAACGTATTGTATGCAGAGAGTAAATACGTTAAAGTCCCTTGTGCCGAATCCGATTCATCGAATCCTCGTATCCGTATCCTCGTATCGGGTGACTTAGCTTATGTAGCTCTTCTACATGTCCATGTCACCCCACCTCCGTGGTTCATGAGCACTCATGGCCGCATCATCTTCCGACCCATCATACGCACAAATTTGCTTTGGAAAGATGCTTTCCTTGTCCTTTTTCTTCGAGGACAATTGCTAGCAAATGTCCCATTTCACCACCTTGAAGCACTTAGTCTTTGAGAGATCCTTCTTCTTCTTTAAGTTTGCTTCTTTGATGCCAAGGTTGCATTTTGTCTCTTCCTTCTTCACTTGCTCGATCCGAGCTATCCATCCCATTACATCACAACGAGTTCTTCTTGTGGCGTGACCACAAAGTTGTCCCAATCTCCGCGTCCTCTGCCCAGAATGCCTTTGGACAAAAGTTTCCCACTCATCAGTGACTGTGAAACAGTCCTCACCATCACATCGTCTTCCACCGCTGCACCAGTTGCGATCAGCTGATCTACGATCGGCTAACGATGCGAAGCAGAAAATGCTCCCATGTCTTCTCCTTGGCCCAAGCTGCTGAGCCGACTTCTCATATGTGTCTCCAACAACATCTTTCTTTGGACAAATTTTCCCTCATATAGGGGAGATAAGGCCTTCCACATCTCATTAGGCATCTTCTTCTCAGCTAAGTGTAGTCTGTCATGGTCCTTGATTCCATCCACCCATCAGAGTCGCTTGGCATACTTGTGACCTCCTTATGCTCACCGAAGGAGATCCGGATCGTCGGTGTGAGCGAGTTTGCTGCGCATGGTCTCTAAGGTGTATGCCTCCAAGGACTATCGGGATCCTTGCCTTCATGATAAGTTGGAGGAGCCATCCGAGCTGTCTGATCACGCGATCCATGAGGAGCCATCTTGCTCGAATGTGTCGGAACTTCACCTCTTTGCTAGAAAATGGATCTAAGGCCCTTGAGGCCAAGCAGACACATACGCTCCCTCTGACAATGATTTTCCTCCTTGGAAATGCACTTAAAATCAACACATTCTGACTCTTGATCCTCTAATCAAACTACAAGTTTCTTTGGCTAGAAACTCTGCGGCCCCGATCTCCTCCGCTCTTTGTCACTTGTCCTTAAGCTAAAAAATACGAAAAATTCAAAATTTTAACCCCGCCTGACACCTTGAATTTTTAGACCACTCTTCGGTCTTACATGGATCGAGCGGATTAGTCTGCATCATAACGAGCTTTAGGCTAATCTAGCATTGTTTACGGCACTCTGCCACGGTGATTAGCGCCGTGGGCTTGCTAGGAAACTGAGCGTTAGACTACGTCACCCTTCCCTCTGCGTGAATGTTGCCTCTGGCTTGTGTTGTCTCTTGAATCACAACGTTTTTCTTGCTTTTCAGTGTTTGTTTTACACGGCTAGAACCTTAATTCTACTGTTGTGTATAAATTCCCACGAATTATACACGATACCATGTGGAAATTTCCTGAATCTTTTACACTTTATGCAGAAATTATTCTTTTGTTAATGTGGTTATGCTCCTCCTACTTAGACAAGTTATTAACTAAATAAATTCAAGTTAAAATCGAAGGAAAACACATAACATATCTCCCACCAATCCAAATCTAAAACAAGTTCATGCACACACTAGACAAAGTGACACGGTTATTTCTAGACAAATAGTCCACGAAAAAACCCAATGTGGGAAAAACCCGGTCTTCAAATTTCTTTGGAGGGTTTTATTATTAAAAAAATTTTACCCAGAATACATAAGCACAGGTTCCGAGATTTGAGGAAAACCCGGTAGAAAATAATAGATCTCACAGCTCAGCTAATCTAGAGCCAAATAGCCAACGATCCACACCCTCAATGAGTTCTGAACTCGGCATTCTCGGGCCTGAAACCCCGGCACGCCACAAAGCCTCTGCGTCGAAGCTCCGCCCTCGACCCTGGCGTTGCTCCCGGAAAGGTCTTCGTTGCCCCGGGCCCAGGTGGCCTTCGGGCTACGTTGCCTGGGGTCTCTGTGTAACCCTTGAGGGTTTTCTAGGCAAATACGCTGCTCCTTGGGGTTCTGCTACCTCATGCTTTGTGCCTTCTCCTGATGCTGCCCTCTGCTTCTTTGCGCGCCTCTCGGGCGATCTGCCTCTTCTTGATTCTAGACCACAGAATCAAATCATCCCATGGCCCTAAATTCCCCTCTCTGCGGTTGAAACACCCAAAGTTCTTAACAAACCCGCCTAAATACAAACCAGCAAAGTTTTCACCTTTGTGTATCTTTCAGCATTATTTTCAACCTACTACCATTTAAGGAAATAGCATTATGATCAAATGAATCAATGGCCAAGATTAAAAAGATTTTGATCAGTAAACAAGACTAATTTGCTCCATGTTTTAATTAAATTCCTTTAATTTCTTCAGTTCCTAAGTTACTTTAGGAAATACATCAATAAATTAATTAATTTAATATCTCCTAAATAAATTTTATTAAATTTAAGATCTTTATGTGATAGAGTATAGTCCCTCCTAAAATTCCAGGGCTGAAACCTAGCCCACAGTCTACTAAATACACAATCTCAGCCTTTAATTCATGTGGGAAGTAGGAAAATAAAAAGAACAGTACATATAAATCCTAGTAACCATGTGACATTTCACTATAATGGTACATACATGAAACACCATCTTCAGATTTTATAATAAAAGAAGATTAGATGACACATTAAAATTGCAATACATGAAGAATATAATTTAGATCTGAAGTCAAATTATTATTCATAACTCTTGGACATATATAATTCAAGACAAATTACAATGGAAAATCAGATTTGAAAAGTTTGAAAAACTCTGAAAATGCAAAAAAATTAACTTGGCATTTCTCACTAGAACAAGGAGTTCTGGTTGTAAGTAATGAATTCTAGAAGGTGGGTGGGAGGGTGTGCATTGAGGACATAGCATCTCTATTTCACTATCACATGCAGGATGGTAGCTCATCTCAAAGAAGCAAATGCTGGAATGATCCACTATGGAAGGTAGTATACAAGGGCTGATTTACACCTGCCAGGTATTTACTCTGGATCTTGGGCTGTTAACTGGTTTCCTTCGTCAGGCAGGCTCCTGCCAGCCAGGCTGGTTTCGGTGCCCCTCCCAGGTGTGGTGGGCCATTTCTTGATGTAGCAGAATTTTGGTAGGTGGAGTGATGATAGTCCTTTTTTAATTGGGAAGGCGACACTGCGACCAACATGGCCTACATTTCCAGGGAACTCCAAAATCAGCAAATTCTAAATATCCTGAGGCCTCTGTTGTAACCTTCTGGTGGTGCATTGCTTGCTCAGAATCCAATGATGATCACTTTTCTTCCCAATATCGTGTGATGCATCTGAAATGAGATTTGATTCAGCACTGTCTCACACTCCCATATCACATGACATGGAAAAATACTCTTATCAAATCAATATTTATTCACAATTCACAGATTCAAGCCAGGTAAAACAATTCAGAAGTTCAAATTATGAGACAAATTATCAGTTCTACATGCCAAGATTATCAAAATACATACCTTCCAAGTTACTGAACCTGTCCAAGGACTCCCAGTGTTCACTGGGCCATGACTATTCAACTATGGTTATGCATTACTGGGCTCTTTGTCTAGAATGTGAGGATTTCCAACTAGAGGGCAATTCCCTTGGAGTTGGTCACAATTTCAGGCTGTGCCCACAGCAACCCAATTCAGGAATCTGCTGCTTTGGACTTCATTCATGGCAGGCCCTAAGCTTTGGGCTTGCATTACAGCAATCTCTGGGCTGGAAGACAACAAAATTGAATTAGGCAGAAAGAATCTGACCTTCCTGGATCTGTCTGAAACATCCCCCAGGCCTGTTAGTGTGTGGTCTATCTGGTATGTGCATTTCTACTCTGAAGACCTCGTTTGATGTGTCACCATTAAAATTGATATCCCTTCTGCAAAGGTTGAGATCTCATAAAAATGGGAGAAACAGCAAATACATGCTAAACAAATAAACAACATTGGTAACTCACAATGATTCCTTTGAGATAAATAAAGTGAGTATCAACTGGATCGCATGTATTCTGAAGCTAATTGCCAAAAATTGGGGTAGGTAATGCTAGCCAATATATTTGTAGTGAATTTTACTGGAACTGTCTGTATGCAGAAGGCTTTAAATAAAGTGCAGGGTCCAAATTGCAGAATCCATTAATAAAGAACTACAGTACAGCTCAAAAACTAGTATTTCATCATTCAAATCACTCTATACAGTAGTGTTTCATCAGACCAATCTTAGGACGCAGCCTCCAAAGTCAGTGCTATTAAAAAATTAATTACAAGAGATTTTTTTGGTTCATTCATTCTAGTAACAAAAATACAGTGGTGTCCGATGGAAATGCAATACCATTCTCAGTTCTCATGCATTGAACTGTCAAGAAAAGGGACACTACCTACACATGCAGCATAATAAATCAGCAAAGCACTGCCTGATAAACTATGATCATCATGGAGTGCCCGTGGGGGATGGGTTAAGGGATGCGATGGGTAGTTTTATATTCAGTATTTATTCAATTTGAATTTACACAATGTTTATAAAAGGACTGTGAGCCAAATGGCAATCACCAGGACAGAATCAGTTCCATCTTTCTATCTCAAATTCCAAATTGTCAAAATCAGTTGCTGAGTCTGGATTCCCTATTTAAGGTTAGTCTCCAGATTTTCTTCCAGATCAACAGCAGCTCAGTTTCAGTTACACAAAACCAGTACCAATACCCAATATCTACTTTAACATCCATGGGGCTTTCTGACTCTCAATGCTGTCTCAACAATCCTCACCCAATGAACCATGGTGTGGAAGAACCACTCAGAGACTGATCCTGTAGAGAGCAGTGAAAAAAAGCAGCAGTGCTGGCCTGGGCAGTCAGATGTAAATTCTATTCCCTCCCAGCACACATCCAGGGGGCGTCTAGGGCAGAGGCCTGGTGTCAGGCCTTCGTCATTTACAGTTAGTTGATCCGGAGCTCCATGAACTGCTCTCTCCTTCCCTGGAGATGTGTTCTTCTTTTATTTTTTTCAAAACTTGTTCGAATCAAATGAAATTCCTCAGTTTGAGCCGATACCATCCAAATCAGTGAATACTATACTAGTAATATTACACTTGTAACTAATTTAATGTTTTTACGGTGTCTTTCAATATATTCTGATTCATCTTTATGAAAATAGACAGCTAGTAATCTTCCATAGAATACAGACAGATCATGAACATGGAACACACAAAATGCGGTGCACCTGGATCGTGGGACTTGAATACAAATGATTGAATTGCCTTTGGGTCGATGATGCTGCCAGATTCTTATAAAATCGAATTACGACATCTATCTAACAAAATGCCGTCATTGTCATATTGCTGAAAACACATGCATTTAACGCTAAAATAAACAAGCCTTCCTGGGCCATCAACATGGCTATTACACAATCAACCCAGCACAGTGGTGATTGGTATCAATTCTGGTGGATGCTGCATTATCCGCATCACAAGAACAAACCTTGGCGTCTTTAGAGCTGCAGACTGGTTCATGTCCTTTCAAGAATATTGCTTTGATTTCAGTTGTTCAAATCAATGAATGAATGGAAATCATACAACGTTCACTAGGCTAAATAGTTTATGGGATGATGACTCTTGTTTTAGATTCAAGACACCTACATATTTTGATGATTTTGGAAATGATTCAGGGTGAGATAAGACAACAACCTAGAACAACGTTTTTAGAAAAACGACATTTGACGAACCATTTAGTTGAAATTGGCTTATGACATTTTACAGCGATTTTATAATTTTAATCGGATCACGCACAATTTGGTAACTTAAAGACATCATATATTCTAAAGTTTGATTTGAAACATATGCAAGACCAACATATGTTTTAACCTTATATGAAATATAAAACTATGTTTAAAACAAATTAATCAATAAAATTAATGTTCTTATGATAAAAGGATAAAGATGAAACAAGAGAAAAAATTTTAAAGATTCCAGAACTGTACAGATTATTATGATTTTATATGAAAGAAAAAACACCATTCACATTTAAACTAACTGCAAGATAGAAAATCAAAAGCTATAATTAGAACATAGCATGTTCACCTAAGATGTGGAAAATTCACAAGAGAAAAATGATAAATTATAAATGCTGAGAACATTTTAAAAATATAATTTATACAATAAAAGCAAATGCTTCTCATGATGGGGGTGATAGATTAGTGGTGAAGGCCTTCATTATAAAATCATGGAAATGTTAATGGTAAAACCATTATTCCCCACTTGAAACAACTCCCAGCACTTGATGAAGATTTAACTATCAATAGCATGAGAAACAGAGAGAGGAAATCAAGAAGATTCAATAGCATGAGGATGAGACAAAAAAATTTACTGGTTATACAAAGGAAAGTTAATGATTATAAAGTTCATTCTAAGCTCAACAATAAGTTATTCAGCAAAAGAGAAAGAGAGCTGTAAATCTTTAGTAGGAAACTATACACTAAGTTAATGCAGCAAACAAGGATGAAGGCCTAACTTTAAATTCTGTATATTCAAACAAATAAATCAAGTCTACCTAGGACTTTTTATAGGAAACTGATTAGTTAGAATTAACAAGGTTGCCCATGGATACTCCAGGGGTCTAGGGTTAGACTCTTTACAAAAAATGAGAACATAATTTACCTCTTTGAAACACACACAAAGCCATGAAGGTACAAAATTTACACACCTATTTGAAAGTCTTGAAAGGTAATATGTAGTCACCAGGTGTTCTAGGTGGAAGGCAATAGGGACACGAGGGAGTATCATGGTCTTAGTAAAGGAAAAGAAGATTGTTTCATTCGACTAAGAAAAAAAACACTCAAATAAACAATTCATTTGGTTTAAAATATCAAAAAATGGAAATCGCATTAGAATCTGTATGCTATTTTTTCTCTGCAACTTTCAAACTTACAAAAGTAAAGGCTTGACCAAGAAGACCCCTTTGTAGCCTTAAAAATGAATGTGCAACGTATTTTGCAACTAGGTGAAGTCCTTCTAGTGGGCTGATTTCAATGTTAAGACTCACAGAGTGAACAAACTAGCATTCTTTGTGTAAAGTATTGTAATCATATTTGGCTTTTAGAAGTAATCATCAGTAGTGCATTTTGAGAAGACAACAAGGTTGCAATCTGAGAACAATTGCTTACTCTATGTGGGGCATTTAATTTAGTCATTTGCAATGGTTTGGCTAGATAGGCGAAAGTCGATCATTTCACCTATACTACATACAATGGAAATAAGTATGGCAATTCTGTAATTTGCTCGCATGGTCGTGAGAAAATGGAGGCTTTGATTGGGGGAACAACTTTGGGATTTAAAATCTGATCACAAACCAATTACGTAAGTTTCTTGCCTTGGAAAGAAACAACTTGGGATAGAAAATTCAATGCATTCAACAAAATTTCTCAAGGAAAAAATTATTTTGGCTCCAAGGTAGCAATACCTTTAAAATAATGCTAAAGAGTTTTTAGAAGAAGATGTAGAAAATTAAAGAAAATTAACACACCAAAAACACAGAACATAGAAACCGAGACATAGCGGAAAAAATACTGACCTTCTGCATTCTATCACACATTCTCATTATTAAAATAATGTTTATGATATATATAAATACATGAGAATGTGTCTCAGGTAAATGTGTATATATGCCTGGACACTTTGGTTGAGCAAATATCTCAACCATACACCAATCTAGGAGCCTATTAGTTGGAGATAACCTCTCAACCAACTAGGCCTAAATTTTGACTCCTAACTAAGAGGAACAAATCCAATCTGAAAAGTAGGAATAAATCCTAACAGTTTAATACTTTAATTATTTTTGGACTTAGAATTGTTTTACTCACATGAGAGTGAAGCTAACATTCCTAGCCCCAGCGCCCCCAATGATATGTCCAAAATAAGAACTAGGAACCATCTTAAGTTCTCATACTAGAAATGTCGATTCTCAAAAAATACCGCTTGAAAAACCTCCAAAGTTGGATGTCGAAAAAACTCAATGCGAGAGAAACATGAGTGGCCTACTAGTGCTTATTCATCTTTGACTTTTCTCTTTGACAACTCCATCACGTGCCAAGTTGTAAAAGGATCCATATGTCCTTTGCTTGCAGTCAGCTTCCTTTGTCCAATCGACAAAATGTTGATGGCAGCCCACCGACGAATTTGCTTGTCCACCTAACAAAATATTGAAGCACGCCACCGGCGTATTTTGCCTTACACAAAGCGTTTCTTTGATGGTGAGAGCGTCCCACTAGCATGGCTGCTAGATGCACTTGATGCACGTTTTCTGCGATGTTGCTCGTAGACTCTCCCGTGCATGACAACCACCTTCAATTTCATTATCATTTCTATGTTAGCTGAGGAGATACAACTCATCCGCATTGGATTTACGAGACTCCCCCTTTAGGTGTAGGAGAGTTTCACCGGGTACTCCCTTGTTCAAGCCGCCACGATAGTACCATCTTCATTTTGGTGTTGGCACGCATTAGGTGTGATTGAATTCTCGTTGTAAAACTTATACAATTTTTTAAGCTGTTGACGACCATTCCCAAGGATCAATCCATGCCTGGGTGATCTTCAACTGCAGCACGGTTGCAGTTTTGAACTGCCAGCATTTCTCTAGTGAATGATTCTACTCTCCACAATGGCGAAAAGGATGGAGAGTCATAACAATGATCTTCCATTTGACATATTCTTTGACTGTGCGCGCATTTCGGCTTGATATTCAACTTTCTGCATGGCTAGTTGATGTTATTTGATCAAGAAATCAGACTTGCTTGATGAACTCGATTGGATTTGAATAATGCGGGGATATGCAAGTTGTTGTCTTCTTTGGCATATCCTATTCCTCGTCAATTTTTGTTGCTTTAGAATTTCTTCCCACGGCTTGATGATTGGCTTGGAAGAAGTAAAGTTGAACGTGGTCATGGACAACTTCTACACTTGAATATTTTGGGATAAGTGACTTAGAATCAACATCTTTACCTTCATCTCAGCATGGTTGAATGACTTGGGAGCATTACTCTTTAGTTGCAACTCATCTCGTTTGTAGGTGTGACTCGAGCTGAAGAAAATCAATTGTTTCATGTGCTCATGTTGAAGATGTACTTGAATATCTGCAAGAGTTGCTTTGTTGATTTTCACCATGTCATGAGCCGATGATAGAATCCAAATGGTTAAGAACTTGGAGCAGTGGAATGTGTTTCACCATGTGATCTCGACTCACTTGAATTCAGACCGTTTTTCGTAGATTTGAATGTCTTTGATTGTTTGTTTCTTGCTTTGGAACTTACTCACCTGACGTTTCGAACTGTTTGTGACTGAATTCACTTGCTTGATTTGTTGGCCTGAATGACACGCCGCTTGATTTTTTGATTGAATGGCCTGCTCGCTTGTAGTGCGCTTGCTTGCTTATTGGTGTTTTCTTTCAACACTTGGAAGTCGCAGCTCGCTTTCGATTATGATCACTTCTGCTCGGAACTTGCTTGATTGTCGATGCTCACTTGAATAATTGAATATTAGAACGCATGCTAGCTTGCGGTAGATTTGAACTTTGTTACGTCTATTTTCTTTAGAGTTTAACTCGACTCGGCTTGATGACTTTGAATTTGTTCGGTGGCACTTTGTACGTCCTCGAATTTACTCACTTGATTGTTCTTGTTTGTAAAAGAAGGGTGCTCGCACAACACTCGAAAATGCACTCGAGATAAAATGTTTCAAATGGCAAGTTCATTAATCATGCTTGATGACTCTATTGAAGACTTGCTTGACTTAATTGTCTTAGTTGAAGAGAAATGACTCTACTTTAACCTCCTATAATCAATTCCAAACTTGGGTGTCAGCTTTCAACCGAGAATGCATCCTATACAATTCAAACCGAGCTTTTTATTTGAATTGCAAATTACAAGTTCACTTCACAAATTTTGATTTTCAAGTTAAGACTAAAAAATGTTTTTGATGATCGATGTAGACTTGATCTTCGAGTGCTTGATTTTGTAGCTTCATTAACTTGATTTTCTTGAGTGAATTTGCTTGTTGATGTAGAATACTAATGTTGAAAACTTAGTATCTTTGATTATGTGTTGTAGCTTCTCGGTGCTTGTATGCTTTATTATGTGCATGCACTTTCTTTAATTTGTTGTGTACTCCATATGTAGCATTTTACAAAGATAGTGTCAAAACTAGACACAAAAAAATACATAATCAAGAATCCGTAAAATCATGTGCCATCACAAACGTACCTGCATGGTGTGCCTCAAGATGCTCTTATTCAATTTCGGGCGGATCTAGGACATAATCACCACAAAAAGATATGGTTTTATTGGGCATTGCAGCATCAGCCTCTTCATCTTTACAACATCGTCGTTGGAAACTTCTCATGCACAAGAGTTTGAGAACTCCTTAGAGGCAAAGTGTCTTAAAAAACTAGATGAACACTAACTCAGCCTTCTAGAAGCAAACTTTACTTCAACAATGATCTTTCTTTAAAAAAAATGACTTATTACTCCACAAATTAAAAAATTACTTATTGCTCCAAACTCCTCCAAAACTAGAAATAAAAACCGGACCTCATCATCTCTATTAAAAACATTATAATTACCTTTACATACCCACACACAGAAAAAAAAGAGAAAACTTTTACTTATCTTTCCAAATTGGATCTTAAAGAAATTTTAATTTCTTCTTCCCTCTTAATAAACTCACTCTTTTTGAAATCCCCTATTTTAAAATGAATTTAGTTTTATAAACTGCGAGAAGCATCACCGACTTAAAATAGATCAAATGAGTTGCGCAGCAATTTGGAGAGATGATCCGTGTGGATATTGGTGGCCACTCGCATATTCCACTTGGACCCCACCATTGTTTCTTTCCCAGTCAGGTTTCCTTAATTGCACTTCATTTACCATTTTACGGCACTTTTCTGGCCCTGACTTCTCTGAGCCGTTTTGAGGCCCTAAACGACGTTTTTGGGCATCAAACCTCCTGCAGTAAAAATATGAGTACCGTCAGGACTTGAATTCATTCCAAACTTGATATTTGTTGTCGGTAGTTGTATTCCCTTTCGGATAGATATTTCTAATAACAATGTATTATGTCGTTTGCCAAAGCGGAGATAGTATGCCAAAGTTATGACCACGGGAAATTGATGTACTCAAATTTACATCGGCGTGGGCCCATATTCCGGTGTTTCATCTCCTAGGGTTAGAGTTTTTGGATGTTTAGACGGCTTTCCATCGTTTCTCAATAATATATAGGCCCTTCGGGCACTCATTGTAACATAGAGTTCGGGAGGCTTGTAGCCGCCACATCTACTGACGCGAGATAAGCTACTAGCGCCCTAGCTAGTTTATTTCCATTCCTGTTCGTAAACATTTTTCGGCTATTTGATATTAATGAAATGAAGTGTTATTTCCGCCGCTTTATTTGTATTTATGGTTATATGCGTATCTACATATGCGTTCTTGCATAAATTCGGATCAAGAGAGCACTTGCATTGAATTTGGTGGGGAGCACCTTGCGTTAGCATTGGAGAACGTATGCATACAACAACAACAATAATGCCACATGCAACTCCTGCGATGGTTCTTGCCTGAGTTCATTCCACGTTGGTGACTAGCTCAGTACGTGTTGACTCGGCTTACGCCGACTAAATACTAGTGTTGGCTTTATGCTCTGCCGAAAATTTTGAGGAATTTTTAATTCATTTATCCATGAGTCGGAAGGAGAGGGGTGCCTTTGCAAAGGGCAATGCATCCGATCGAAATCGTATTAAGAAACATCCGTCTGATGTCACTTTGAACGTTGAGTTTGCACGTTTGAACGTTGGTTGAACGTTGGATTTAATCTTTTGTATGCTTGTTTATTTGGTTAAAGATGCAGTCCTGAGCCTCCAAATGATAGCTTGGATGTGGATGGAATCATCTCATTATAAAAATATTTGTACTATGGAAATGTCTTGTGGAAGGAAGGAATGCGGCTTGTCTTTTTGGGAGCCTCTCATGAGGAGTTACTGCGAGAGGGGTTTCTTGCAAGTTGTGTAGTGGTGGTTCATTGAAAGGTATGGCTTTCCTCTTACACGCGGATTTCCTAAGTAATCCCGGCTACATACCCGGTCGCAACTTTATTGCAAAACCGGAAGGATGAACGGTAACATTAGGAATTACATACCTTCTTACAAGAATAATGGTCATAAGCATGTATCGCGCGTTGTAGGAGCGATTTTGGTGGGATTAGGGGCAACTTGACGGTGTTGATATCAATGGGAGCTGCGAGAGCGCCCATATGCGAGGAAACTCAATCCGTGTAATTGTTGCACCATTGTGGATGTGGCTATGAACAAGATCCAAGAATCTCGTGGCCCTGGCCGAGCAAGACGGGTCATGCATTTCGAGCGGAGAGGTGCTCAAAGGTGTCTATTCTCGCGGACCCTTCTCGTTTTCCAATCCTTTTACGTTAATGGTAGCCTGGTAATCCAAATCGGTGCGGGCCATGGCTCCTCCACACAAGAACAATAGCTCCAACTTTACAACGAAGGCAAAATAAAATGTGCGACGTCCCAGTCGTGGTCCTCAGGCATACAATATTTTCTCATATCGACACATGCTTTTGACATCCAATATATCTTCGGAGCCAAAGCTATGATTTCTCCCTGCTGAATTGTATTGCAACAAATCTTCTCTTCCTTGGCCTCTCACGATGGCAATCACATAAAAATCACTTGCTTGCCGAGCAAACAATTGAAGAATCGAGAGACCAGCTTGAAGCTACAAAGTCGCACTAGAAGATAAGGTAGAAAGGGCTCTCATATTTCCATAATTCTAGTTTTGAGATACGATGATGTTCTGCACAAAATGATTATGAATTAGAAGGGCTATGAAAGACAATTCTTATCGTGGTTTTAGATTCGTTGCATCTACACTCTATCCGGTGGAGTAAAAAACTTTGATTCATCCACCATGATGCAAAAGCATCACCAAAGAAAAGTGTATCTTCCATTTACAAAGATCACTGACCTGTCTCGTGATCTACACACGTGATCAAACAACCACTCTATCCACGATGACATCCAATGCCCACCGAAAACCACCATAAGAAAGTGCAATGCACAGGATATTCACCATGTCAGAGTTCTTCTCCCACACCATAAGCAATCTCGCTCCACCACGCCGTGAAACTCACAACCCATGCCTTCTGACGCGCCTTATCCACAGCTCAAACTCAATGTTGTCGTCCAATACCGGCCTGTATGCCAACAACAGCTGTGTTCAATGTTCAACGCAATAGATTCACAAAAGAGCTGCACCATAGTTCTCAAAGAAAGCATTTTCAACCACATCAACATTGTTAAAGCGACTCAAAAATTTCTCTCTTTGGCTTCAGACATGGCCTTTGATCACACAACGATACGGCGAAATCAAAGTCACACAAAAAATCCAATCGCACGCATATCACATGCTAGTACTAATATACAGAGGATAAAGCTGACTTTCGGACTCTGCGTTTCTCATGGGGTTGTCCTGTGAGGGAGTCAAGCACATTCACTCAAAGTGGGAATCGATCCTCAGGCCACTCCTTCCCGCGGTTTTTCAATTTCAACATGGAAAGGCTCGTACACATAAAGCAGCGATTCTCCACCCCACATGAGTAAGCATGGCGGCGCTCTGGCAATACAATTTGGACTAGGACATGCATGACCACTCCTCTTTGTTGCTAGTGCTCTCCTCAATGCTCGCCCAAGATCCAATAGTTTTCAAAAGTGAGCAAAAACACAACTCCTCTACCAGCCCACAACGAATTTCCAGCTCCCCTGGTGATTGTGCTCACTTCATAGTGGCTCATTTCCACATTTTTCTCACTAGTACAGGTTCGCATTTCGGCACTACAAATCTTCCATTCTTCCAATCACGTACAAGTTCCCCTCTCCACACATAACAAATGCAACTCTTTTATGAATATGCGGTAGCTCTCCAACACGAGCTTCATCGGACCATATTCACGCTCCAAAGACGAAAAATCCATATCTCCTTTAATCACTCACAAAACATCTCGAAGCTATGATACCACATGTAGAAAATTAAAAGAAAATTAACACACATAAAAACACTAGAGACATAGAAACCAAAAACCATGGTGGAAAAAGGCCTCGGCCTTATCGCATTCCTCACACATTCTCACGCTATTAAAACATGTATTATGATACACATAAATACATGAGGAGAATTTGTCTCATGGTAGATGCTGCACTATCTTAGACACTTTGGCTGAGACATCTCAACCATACACACCAATCTAGGAGCCTAACTGAGTCGTAGAGAATCTCTGCGCCTCAACTAGGCCTAAAGCCTCGACTCCTAACTAAGAGGAACAAACCCAATCTAGAAAAGGTAGGAGCCAGTCCTAACTTTCATTATTTAATTAATTTAATTATTTTTGGACTTATAATTGTTTTACTCACATGAGAGTGAGGTTAACTAAAGAAAATTATATTACATGGCCTTACATTGTCACAAGCTAACACATTTCATTCAAGTGCACTGGCAGTATGAAAAGAACAAAAAATAGAAAGGTTGAAACAAATTGCTTTCCGGTTAATTCTTGGTTTGATAAGAAATGCAAAAGTTGCAAGGAGAACATTGAAATAGTCAAACAATGATAACATAAACCTCAAAGATTACAAGGCAGATTTTAACCAAGAAAATAAGTTGATTTCATGGTCTCGAGGAGGGAAGAACTAATCTTCCTTGGGAAAAATAACCCTAAATTATTTTGGAAGGAGCTCCAACCGAGAAAGAAGCAAAGAGCGCAAATAATATTATAGTTTTTCAATGGTTTGTTTTTACGTAGGGAGCTTTATGAACAAGATCCTCGCGTTTGACCCTCCCCCTTGGTCAACACTACTACTAAGCTTCACCGTGTTGAAAAAGGTACCAAGGAAGTGTTTCCTAGGAGTTATTCTTTGGCGTAGAGAGACACATTAATGACCTTTTATTTTAAGTAACATTATGAGTTATTAGCATCAAGGAGCTAAAGTATTTCTTATGAGACTCAGCTCGTGTAATTTAAGCTATTAACGTCACATGTGTTTTCAAAGATGCTGCTTTGTGTGATACGTACTAAGTACACTTTATATGTAAAGTGACTTTTTATATTTCAAAATTGATAGATTTTATGAGAGAAAAATTGAACATGGTACTAAAACATACAGTATTAGGAGGCTCATTAAATGAGGGGGGCCACATGAGGGAGGATCAAGAAGAGAATAGATCTCCACCCTTGATCTAATGAGTCGATATTTAATCTCAACCAAAGTAGAGTCTAAGGGTTTCTAGGGTTCTGCACACACTAAAGGAAGAAAAAAAGGAAAAATAAGTTATTCTCTCATTCATTCTCATGAGATCCAGTGAGAAAGAGAGCAAAGGAGAGAAGAGTGGGAGGAGGGAAAGGTTGTAGTCAAAGGAGAACATTAAAAAATACGACAAGGAGCTTCGAAATTCCGGCTAAAATCTCAAAGAGCACGCTTTCCGAGTTTCTAGTCCCAGAGTCTTTGAAATTTTCGAGTACGTTGTTCCGGGAATTTTAGCAAGGGGTTATTAGGCCGAGTTGAGGCCTAAAATTGCATTGGTCATAAGGTAACCTTTCTAGGTCAAGATTTGTGCTTGTATATAGATCAAGTCTCGCCCAATCTAATCTGTAGGAATCTAGAGCTTTCGAGAGTCCGGGCATGTAGGCCAAATTGTCGAGTTGTCCATTAGCATGGAGCAGCGTAGAGGTTTAGGCTCAGAAAACACTTGTGGTTGAGAGCATTTGTTCAGGCTGGGAAGAGACCTTTTTTAGAGCAAAGTAGCTTTATTGTTCAAAGGTCCATTTCAGTGAAAAGGAGTTGTCAAGAGGCAAAAATTTTCACCGAAAGAGAGGCTGATCGTGTGCTTCCTGCAGAAAATACCAATCCAAAACTCAATGTAAAGAGGACCTTGAGAGATGCTTCTTCGAGGGAAAGAGATGGGTTAGAAAGGTTCTTGTTGTATTTAATGTTGTAAGAAATTTCTTAAAAAACAATAAATCCTCCTTGAAGAGTAGTTTTCCCACTTGATGGGTTTTTCCTACGTGCATTAGACTTAAAAACAAGTGTGTAAATTCGTGTGTGCTTTCATATTTGATCTTATATCGAGTTTGTGCTAAAGTAAAAGAAGTAGAGGCAGTCAAGTTAGATAAAAAAATTGGCATGTTATATTAGTCATATGTTTATGATGGGTTTTGGGCCATCAGCATGCAAAAACTTGAAAAATGGGAGTAGTCAAATTTAATTTTTGCATCAACTCGAGTATAAAGACCAATGAGAAAAAATTATGCCATCTCAATGAACAACGCGTAATTAAACCTCGGCCAGCGAAACCCAAAGAATCGTTGGTTGAGAGGGAGGAGATTTCCTAGTAATAGATTTTCTCCATTGTGTTGGTTGTGAGGACATGTTGACTGGTTTTAGGATAGAGTGACATTGAGTGCTTTGATAATTTTTGGCCCATAGAAATGGAGGATGATGCTTTACCGGAGGAAGTTGAATTGTGAGATAGCAGTTAAGACTCTTGTGCAACCACCTGCTGATCTATCTCACGTTAGTGTACTTCCACAAGAGGAATGTGAAGACAAGGAGAGTCATCTTTGATGTCATCAAATATCCACTTATTCCCTCACATGTGATAGGAGTGCAGTTTACCTATCTATGTGATGCTGGGATTCACTTATCACATTACACCGAGTTCTACCCGAGAACATGAATATGGTGTTGAGGGAAAAAATAAGAAACACCAAGACGACGCAAGTACCGACAATGTGACTTTCATACCTCACGGGATCTCTGGTGAAGGATAGAGTTGGTACATGCCGTGGGGAGGGGTTATCCGGACAACTAGTTGGTGAAGGTTGTATTAGATGGTTTTCACCCGAGAAATGGGATGGATCCATTCATGGCATTAGTGGCGCGAGAGCACTCTTCCGTGCGAGGATGATGTGGGACAACTTCATCCTGAGGAGAATGCAGGAGGAGTGCCAAGAGCGGCACAATCCAAAATGGTGGGAAGCAAGCTAAGAAAGGAGGAGAATGTATCCATGATAAAGGGTAAGCAGAAGGCTACGACAGAGGTCTTCCTGGTGGAGCAAAAGGAGAGGTAGACGAGAAGGCGAGAAGCATGAGAAGGACATGAGGAAATTGAAATTATTTTCTTGTGGGAAGAGTGGGTCATTATGTTGTTTAGTGTCCCAGCAAGAAAGGTTAAGAAGAGCATGGATTTGTAGCTTTCAACGGAGGTGGACAAGTGTACTTCCATATTTGACACAAGAGTTTTCCTTGTCAGCATAGGTGAGATGAGTTTTCCTTGGTGGCGATTTTATCCACTCATGTTACATCTTCTCGTGTGTTGTTTGTTAATGGTGAGCAGCTTTTGCCACATGAATGAAGTGAGAAAGCACTCTATGTGTCTCTAAGAGGATTATATTGACTTGGAGGTTGTGCTTTAGAGATAACCCCAGTCAAAGGCTTGATAGGAGAGTGACATCATTTTAGAGAGGAGGCATTACCTCCTCTCAGAAAGTGACGGATGTTCTTTATGTTCTATGATTGAAGAGCGTTTCTGATATTAGTATCCTGGCTTCGAGGAAAGGGTATAAGGTGGTGTTTCATAGAGGAAATGTGTTGAAGATATAACCCACGCCATAGGATCTAGTGACGTTGCTAGACTTATTGGAGTCCAAGAGGGGGAGGATATATAGGCTTATTTTTAGCCTCTGTAGAGTCCTTTAGTGGCACAAACCAACAAAAGTGAGTTATGCAAGTTATGGCATGGGAGGATGGTCGTCGGCATCCACGAAGCTTTTAGAATGTTGAAGAAGATGGTTACAAGTTTACCGAGTTCAGCATCGTGAGGAAAATGATGTGTGCATGGGTGTGCTTTGGGAAAGTACACACCACGTACCTTTTCTCGGCAGTGACAGGATACAGAGCTATAGACATCCTTGAATTGGTACACTCTAATGTTTATGGTCCTATTTCTCATGTATCCAACGCGGGTGGATGTGAGTACTATATAACCTTCATTGACAGACCACTCTTAGGAAGACTCCGTATTTTCTTTCTCTTGGAGCACCAAGGATGAGATCTTCAAGAGGTTCCAAGAGTTTAAGTCTCTCGTGGAGAAACCGTGACTGAGGAGGAAGATCAAGGTGTTGAGATCGGAGAATGGGGTGAGTATACCTCCACGAATATGAAGGAGTTTCTGTAGGAGTACAATCATCGAGATGGATTAGATAATGCCTTTATAACTAGTAACATATTCAAAGTTTGAAGTGAGAGGAAAGAAACAATGCCATAGTGGGTGCAACTAGAGTGATGTTGCATGATCAAAGATTAGCTTTCTTCTTGTGGGTGGAGGCATGTAACACTGCAGTGTATTTATAGAACATAAGCCTGCATAGAGTCTTGGGGAGCAAGACTCCTAAGGAGGTGTTTACCATCAAGAAGCCAAAGGTTGGGAACATTAAGATCTTTGGGTGCCTTACATATTCACATATACCTGAGGAGAAGAGGGAAAATTTGGAACTCACTACAGAGAAGGGTATTCTTGTGGTTTATTATGAGACCAACATGCCCTACTACATATATTTTCCTGCATAGAGGAAAGGGATTGCTCCAGAGGCGGGATGATGAGATTTGGAGGAGGTCTCTGTGGAGGTTGATCGGAGTGCAAGCGGTAGGCTCCTCCAACAGCCATACCACGCCTTTTAGGATCTTTAGGTGCCACACTAGGATCAAGAGGATCACCATCTTTAGGGGTGACAGGTTTACATACTCTAGTATCACCGAGTGTAGGATCACATGATGGAGGATCATCAGGTTCGAGATATCAAAGTCTAGGATCATATTTGACCATAGTAGATACTTCTTCATCGAGAAGAGAGGCTCCAGTTGAGGATTTTCCCATATTATAAAAGGATGCTACTATAGGGGAAGAGTGAGTCATAGATATTTCATGATACCCCGAAGGAAGCACAAGAGTGTTACACAGTAATTTGTCACCGTCCCTACCATTCCCCGTCCCGCACAATGGAGGACCCATTATGTGACCTGTGAGCAATGTCAAGCCTTGAAAATACCTTCATTGCATCCTTTTCCATGAGGACAACATTTCTCCTGTTTATCATTTCCTGAGCAGACCCCTAAAAACACATGTTTTTGCATTGGCGCTGGTAGCCCGTTATGTACTCGCGCCAATGGGGGAAAATTAACACTGAGCCCGCGCCAATTGGCGCTCTGTCCCAGTGTTGTACCCGCGCCACTCGGTTTATGGAAAGTTTTTTAAAATAAGAGGCGAAGTTTCGATTACAACAACTTCGTGGATGAGTCATCAGGAGTGGTTTCGCCTGAATAACCACGGCCTTCCTCCTTTGGCCTCTTGTTTCCACCATATGGGGAACCTCCCAAAGGATAAGGCCTCCTTCCACTATTGTAGGGATCCCAACCTCCTCCTCTCCTCTATATAGCCTTCATCCACGAATGAAGGGGCTGAAGGGCCGATAGTCTTGAAGTGCTGAAGCTTTGCATCTCCCTATTCCCAAGTGCCTTTGTGCCGTAAAGAATCCCTTCTTTCCCTTAAGGCCCATTAAGCAAGGAGACCATTGTTACGAGACTCTGGAGAGGTTTCCCTTTCCTTGGCGAGCTTTACGAGACGTGGACAACCGGAGACCCGTACGAAGGAGGCTGCGACGTCAGAACTCGGTTGTAACTTCTATTCGTTTATCACTTTAATAGATGACTATGATTATGGTTCCACTCCTTTTGCAATCATGTTAATGCGAGTAATATCTTTTCTGACCGATATTTAGTTACGTATGCCGGTTCCTATGCATGTATCTGTTCGTCTCTTCTGTGTGCAGGTGTTCGTCCACGGAGATCGTGGAAGGATTGTGATCTGCCAGGGCTGAAGGACGGGGGCATCTTCTTCTTCAGATCTAGCGTTGGAATCCATGTAGGCTCTTATCCCAAGTCTTTCATTTCGTAACTAGGAGCTTGCGTCATAGCATTGTTTGTTTGTTGCTAGACCCCTGCTGGGCTAGTAGGGATCGCCTCTGTCCGCAGAGGGGATTTACCTCCTCAACAAATTGGCGACTCCACTGGGGAGATCGTCCGGTCTTCATTGTCTCGTTTATGTTGTTTCGCTTTGATCGTTTTTCCTTGCTTGATGAACCTTCTGGGTTGGGTTCTTTTTGTGTTTCGGCTTTTGGTTCAGCCCCCAGAGGATCAGATCTGACCTCTGCTTTTCCGAATTTTCACCTTTTCATAGTTGGCTTTATTGGCGCGAGTTTAGCCCTGACAGTCGCGCCAGTTGGCGCAGGTTGCCAGTTTATCACTCGCGCCATCCCCTGTCTGGCGCGGATTACAGACAGACAGTCGCGCCATTTCCTGTAGGTGGTAGGGTTATCCTTGTTCGGAAGTTTCTTTTGGTCAGTACTTTGCTTCTGGGTTTGTTTTAGACTCAGCTTGAAGTGGGAAGTCTGGTTTTGGTTGGGAGAAATTCTTTGTTTTTTCATTTTCAGGCAGTGGCGCTTGTTGTCAGTTAGCAACCCGCGCCACTTGGCCATTGGCGCTAGTTTTCAAGTAAAAGTCGCGCCAAGTGGCGCTAGTTGTCAATGTACAAGTCGGGCCACTTTCAGGGTGTATGAAAATTGAGTTTTTTTTCCCTTAATCCTTCAACAGTGCGTCTTTCCCTTCGGGTCTTTCCTCTGTATGAGCATAGATTACATTGCTCATTGTTTGGAATGTCTTCTTTCTATGATTGTTTGATGTAAAAGGGAATGAATGCCTTGTTTTGGTCTCTTGCTTTGGAAGTCCTTTTTGTATTTGACCGCATATGTGTTGTCAACTTTTGAGGGATTTTGTCACAAAGTGTTTTGAAACAACGATTGCATTCTTAGTGTTTGTTTGCATCCCTTTTGCTTTCATCCTTCATTAAGAAGATTTGCGTTCTTTTAGTTTTCGTCTCATAGTTTGCTTTTCGTTTAAATGCATTAGATCACATTGCATCGAAAAGTATTTTTGAGATTTATCATTGAACTTAGATCACATTGTTTAGTGATTGAAAACTAAAAATCGCTTTGAGTGCATTCTCTTTTGTTAAAGGCATGCATTAAGTAGATTCTCATTTTATCGAAAAATGCATTGAGTGCATTCTTATCATTAAAAAAAAAAAAAAGGGAAATTGTGCATAGATTACAATTGCATAGTTTTCGGAAAAAGAATTTTGCATAGATTACATTGCGTAATTCGCTTCGTTGAATGTTTTAGAATACTTTTGGATAGTGAAAGTCATCTAGTTTGGAAAAGTTTCGTTTTCAGTTTTGTTGTTTGTTGCATCATTGCTTGAAGCTCTTCCCTTAACTAGATAGCATTCATCGAATTGAAAAGTTTTCTTTTCTCATATAGCTTGCATTTAGGAGACACTACATACGATAGGGCCTGGAAATTGAAACTTAATTGAAGATCAACTGTAAAATTTATCTCAATTAACCTAAGGCAGCATTGGAACTTAACGAAACACATTTAGAAGGTCTAGGCTAGAGACGTGTTCCGGCGTCGTTAAACCTAGCAGCTGTCGTTTGCCTGTTGGCTTTAGACAGCGCTAGTACGGACTTGCGCTCCCCGTACCGTCGCGTATATAAAGGGAGACCCCTATAGGTTTTCAATCCTTTATCCATAGGAATCCGAGTCTGCCGCCCTATACCCGTGATACACCGAACACAGCATTCGGGGAGACTACCTGCACGTACGGAAAGTCCTTGGTCGATTTTTGTTTCATTTTTGAAACAAATGTGTATATTGCAGTTCACGGATATTTGGTACACCCTTTGTGCCTAGTTTTTCCTGAGCAGTCATTTGGTCTTTTCTGACTCCCTAAACTTGAAAAGACCGTCAAGCGCTTGTCCTCTCACGCTTGTGTCAACTCTGAAAGAGATAGAGTCATCTTTTTATCGTTTCTCGACTCTTAAAATATGAAACGGTAGAATTTCTTACTTTCCAATGTGGTAAAATTAATCGCCCACGATTACACGCCCGTTTAGATATTGCTTGTTGGCCGTTTGATCGTGTGTCTTAAACTCTTTTTTCAGCCCGTGTGTGGTTTTGAGTTTTGATGGCAACTTTTTCAGAGTTTACCAACCAAGGAATCCCCTCAGAAGGGAATCCTGGTCATTTTCCTCCTTTTGGAAATGTTGGTTCTCCTTACATGGCGACGTTGTCCCTTCCTGGATTAACGGTTGGGTTGCCTGTTTGGTTGTTCTCAACCTCTGTAGTTCCGAATGTCTCCACTACTGTTCAATCAGTTCCTCCGACGGAACAACATCATGTTGATTCCAAGGTGGACCTCTCCCCTTCTTCGCCTGTTTCTGCGTCCTCATCTTCTACTTTGCCTGGTGAAAGCCTGGATTCGAGTAACCAGGTGGCTAAGAAGAAGAAGAAGAAGACAAAGAAGAAGAAGTCTGATAAGCGAGAGGCTAAGTGTACAGCTACTGTCTCTGAGATATCTCCTCTTGACAAACCTTCCAACCCTCCTCGGAAAGTCAAGTTCCCGTGCATGTTGTGCACAGGAGACCATCTACTTCGAGACTGCCCTGGCATTCCCAAGGTGCTTGAAGCATGGTCCAACGGTCGTCCACCATTGGCTTTGACTTCCGGGAGCAAGGTTGGGGGCACATCTTCAACTGGTACTGATAAGGCTCCTAAGAAGCAGGGTAAGATCACCAATCCCTGTAAGTTGTGTGAAGGGCACCATGCCATTCACCTTTGTCCTTATATGGATGAAGCCAAGCGAGTCTTGGACAACCCGACTGTTTCTACACCATGCCTCCCGGCTGGTTATAAACAGCTTTCTTTGAGTCTTCCACCTACTGATGCCTTGATTGGTCAAGATTCATCCTTGGTCAATCCCAATCCCTCGGAAATTCAGATTAAGGAATCCAGTCCCGACCAACCATTGGTCGTGGGATCGGTTGAGCTGGCCCCGTCTACCGTGCACCACGTATTTTCTGTGGAGAGTGGATCTCACACCCCCCATGTCCTTCTGATTTCTTCAGATTCTTCAGACTTGGAGAAAGATTCTCCTGTCCCCCGTATCTCAAAGTTGCTCCTCCGCTCCCGTGATGGAGGTCCCTGAGGATTCTCGGAGGATATTCTTCCCGCCTTCGAGATGGAGGTCATGGAGGAGGCTTCTGCTTCCGTAACATCAGGGGAAGACCTTCGCATTTCGATGGTAACCCCTCCGAGTAGTTTGGTCGCTTCTTTTGATTGGAATCGATTTCCAGGATTTCGCCTTCCGTCTTATGTGCCTTTCGAGATCACAGTACAGGCTCTTGGTCTGGTTGTACCCAGCACCATTATAGACGAAGGTGCCTCTGTTAGTATTCTGTCTTCAACTACCTGGCAAGCTTTCAGTTCGCCACCGCTTGCGCCTGTTACGCAGAATCTGTTGACATTCAATAGAAGGACGAGTCAACCGTTGGGGATCCTTCCAAGGTTACCGATTACTTTGGGAGGCAAAACCGTCCATATGGATGTGATGGTCGTTCCAGGCCCCTTGGATTTCCATCTGCTCCTGGGGCGCGATTACACCTATGCCATGGGAGCGCTTGTCTCCTCCCTTTTTCGTGTGGCCTGTTTTCCGCATGAAGGACGGATTGTGACCATTGATCAGCTGTCGTTCTTTGGTCCCAATGTAGCATCTGGTCCGCCATCACCCCCTCCTGGTTTTTATCCACCCGTTGTATCTGCTCCACCGCAGGTCAACTATGTGGCTACTTACCCCGTGCATGTGCTCAGTGATGATGCCGTCGTGCATCGAGTGCTGGGGGCATTGGGTCCTGACTTCCAGGATGATTTCCTCCCATCTGGTGTGGAACTCTTGGAAGCAATGACTTCTTGTTCATTATGATGAAGTCGGTCGGAGCACAGTTCATTTTCCTGTGTCAAGCTCCTTAAAAAATGAAACTAGGTTCTCGGAGCACAGTTCGTTTTCTTGTGTCAAGCTCCTTAAAAAATGAAACAAGCTTGTCGGAGCAGAGTTCCTTGTCTTGTGTCAAGCTCCTTAAAAAATGAAACAAGGTCGTCGGAGCAGAGTTCCTTGTCTTGTGTCAAGCTCCTTAAAAAATGAAACAAGGTCGTCGGAGCATAGTTCATTGTCTTGTGTCAAGCTCCTTAAAAAATGAAACAAGGGTGTCTGAGGATAGTTCTTGTAATGTGTCAACCTCGTTAAAACAATGAAACACGTTCCTGTTCAATTCGAGTCTTTGTTTAGATCTCGTAAAATCCCAGTCGAGTCTTTCTCTTGATCTCGTCACTTGAACCTTCACTCCATCTGCCTTACATATGGACTGAAGCTTGGGGGGCATGTACCTCGAATTGAGTCAACATGCTGGGGGCATGCTTACTTTTTCAAGCATAGTTTGTTTCCGTTTCAAGCTTGTGTAAAAATGAAACCGGTTTTAAGCATAGTTTATCTTTGTTTCAAGCTTGTGTAAAAATGAAACCAACTTCAAGCAGAGTTTCCTGATTTCAAGCTTGTGTAAAAATGAAACCATTCCCATTTTACCTCTTGTGATTGCCATTTTATCAGCCTGTTTTTCCAGATGAGCCTTGGTTTTCTCACTCCATCGTCACTATCTTCTTGGCCGATCATATGCCTTCACTTGGTTGTTTTACCCATTCCTGAGGAACCGCTGCGATGAGTGGTCTTGTTAGCCAGCCTCTTAACTTTTACTTGTTCTGAGCAGTTCCACCATTACCGGAACCAGTTGCTACCCTTTATACCACTCGTTCCTCCAGGAGGAGTCATCTTTCAGCTCTTTTCTGACTCTCTAAACATGAAAATATTGCCGAGGCCCTTGTCGTTTCGATCTCGTTAAAATGGACACGAATCGACATTCACCCAGTATAAGTTTAACCCTTTTTCGGGCTGGGATGGATTGATTACGTAAAAGGAATACCCTAGCCTATCGCGACTAGGAGGTTTTCCCGGATATTGTTTTCTACCTTTTCGGATCTGGGGAACTATTTACGAAAAGGGACCTGTGGAGTTTTCTTTTCCGCCGTCTTTTCAAACTCTCTAAACATGAAAAGACGCCGAGTTCTTCCTTTGTCAGACTCGTTAAACCCTAATGACATTGGATCTAGTCGAAATGACGTTCTCCGAGTTTCTCCTTCCTAGGACTCGTTAAATGCACTAGGATGGATTCGCCCGAAGGGCGGACTTATATGACAAGCATATGGTATCCTCTTCAAGCTTGTGTAAAAATAAAGAGGTACTCACCGAAATGGTGGGGGAAAAATGGAACCATCGTCGTTGTCGTCGGCAGTATGTCGCTCTCGAACATGGCACTTGTCTGCATTCGTGTCGGGTTGGGGACATCTCATCTCGTTGTTTCACTTTGCTTCCATGGGTTTGGGTAATCTCTTTTGACCTCTCATCTGTTCACTGCCTCGTCGCCATGACCCCTGATCCATTGATGTCAAATACTGCCAAGTCCATTGTCGTGCCGTTCATGTGTTCAAGAGAAGTTGGCCTCTGCAAATATCAACCTTCCTCTGTTTCTCATGCAATCCTGATTCACAACAAAACATCATGTTCCTCTGTCTCGTGTCGATGATGTGGGAATCATTATGGCCCACCTTTGATCAAGGTCACTTCCTGTCGACATCAACTCATTATCCAGGAAGTTGGTCTAGAGACTCTTTATGGTACCTTGGAGCCTGCATGCCTCAATGGCAGGTTCGTCGCATTCGACGAGAGGTTTACATCATTGGCCTCCGATCGAGTGATTCTGCGGGTGTTCGACGTCAACTCATTTATTCGCACGCCGTAGATTGTACCGGTAGTACCTTGAGGACCATTGTCATTATTGGTGGTTTCTCTCGCGTCTGTTAACAGCTTTCATCATTGGCTGGTAATCAGACGATGTTCTTGCATGTTCGACTTCAGCTCACATATTCGCATGCTTGAACTTGTACTCTGTTGGGTCGAGATGGAGCGCAAGACCCCGGATTGTGTCTGTTGTAATCCAGGCTGCGATTGTGGATTATTATCATGTACATGACTCACTGATTGGATGGCTGTGACCATACCTGAGTCTATTTGTTCGATCTTAGTTGGATGGCTGCGTCCATACCCTGGATCCAAATTATCGTATACTCTGTTTCAGATGGCTGCGTCCATACCATATATATACATCATGTACTTGAGATTTCAGTTGTATCTTTCTGCGCAGGTTTTCCGACGGCGGGCCTTCGGTTGAACATGTTCTCGTAAAGCATTTCACCCCTCTCTCTCTCTCGGGCCTCATGCTTTAGGGGGCATCTGTTACACAGTAATTTGTCACCGTCCCTACCATTCCCCGTCCCGCACAATGGAGGACCCATTATGTGACTTGTGAGCAATGTCAAGCCTTGAAAATACCTTCATTGCATCCCTTTCCATGAGGACAACATTTCTCCTGTTTATCATTTCCTGAGCAGACCCCTAAAAACACATGTTTTGCATTGGCGCTGGTAGCCCGTTATGTACTCGCGCCAATGGGGGAAAATTAACACTGAGCCTGCGCCACTTGGCGCTCTGTCCCAGTGTTGCACCCGCGCCACTCTGTTTATGGAAAGTTTTTTTAAAAGAAGAGGCGAAGTTTCGATTACAACAACTTCGTGGATGAGTCATCAGGAGTGGTTTCGCCTGAATAACCACGGCCTTCCTCCTTTGGCCTCTTGTTTCCACCTTATGGGGAACCTCCCAAAGGATAAGGCCTCCCTTCCACTATTGTAGGGATCCCAGCCTCCTCCTCTCCTCTATAAATATAGCCTTCATCCATTGATGAAGGGGCTGAAAGGCTGATAGTCTTGAAGTGCTGAAGCTTTGCATCTCCCTATTCCCAAGTGCCTTTGTGCTGTAAAGAATCCCTTCTTTCCCTTAAGGCCCATTAAGCAAGGAGACCATTGTTACGAGACTCTGGAGAGGTTTCCCTTTTCCTTGGCGAGCTTTACGAGACGTGGACAACCGGGGACCCGTACGAAGGAGGCTGCGACGTCAGAACTCGGTTGTAACTTCTATTCGTTTATCACTTTAATAGATGACTATGATTATGGTTCCACTCCTTTTGCAATCATGTTAATACGAGTAATATCTTTTCTGACCGATATTTAGTTACGTATGCTGGTTCCTATGCATGTATCTGTTCGTCTCTTCTGTGTGCAGGTGTTCGTCCACGGAGATCGTGGAAGGATTGTGATGCACGGGCGAAGGGCCGGGGGCATCTTCTTCTTCGAGATCTAGCGTTGGAATCCGGGTAGGCTCTTATCCCAAGTCTTTCATTTCGTAACTAGGAGCTTGCGTCATAGCATTGGTGCACGTTTGCATGCTAGACGCTCGGGCTAGTAGGGATCGCCTCCGTCAGCGAGAGGGGGTTTTACTCTCCATCGAAAGAGGCAAAGGTGGGGAGAAACCCAAGGGGTCAATGAGGAGATAAAACTACCAAAGACATTGGGTGCCTTTCGTGGCAAAGTGATGCGGATGCGAGCTAGTTAGTTATGAGGAGGCCATTAGTCGGCAGATTCTGTGTGGATGCCATGATGGAGGAGTATGCCTCCATCATGAAGAATGATGTCTTGGAATTCTAGTGTCGAGACTCTAAAGGGAAGTCGAGTGTGATTACTTCCCGGGTGGGCCTATAAGATCAAACATGTTGTAGATAGTAGCGTGGAGAAGTTAAAAGCTTGTTTTGTGTGCATTGGGGTCTACAAGGTGTAGGGAGAGTCGTACTATGAGGAGACTACGCCTGCCTAGCTCGTCGTTACATGTTCCAAACCAGGGCCATTATATCTACTAGAAGTTTCGAGATGGATGTGGAGGATTCACTCATTATGGATGTGAAGAGCTCTCTCAGTAGTGTTACACAAGAGGAGGTGGGGACTGAAAGGAGCTGCTGTGACTTTCGAGAGTGCATGAGGGAGTCTCGTGTTTTGTAGGCTTAAGAAATACTTGTATGGACTACAGCGAGGGTGTCGAGGCGTGGTATGAGAGGATAGATGCCTACTTGCAATAAAGACATGGGCTTCTAGTAAGAGTGATGTTGATCCAAACCTCGTGTCGTTATGGCTGGTGATGAACACTCATTGTGGTTTTGTATGTGAATGATTTATTTAATACGGTAGAGGTCAAATCATCCAAACTCCCTTGCACAGAGAGATCTTGCTTCTCGTAGTTTGATATGACCAGTACGAGTATTGAGGTCTTGAGTTGTCCTCATTTTGACATCCTTTTTCCCTTTCCTCCATACATTTCATTCATATTTTTGTTATATCTATAAGGCACAGGGTCATTTGAGGTCTCATGATCAAACATAGTAGAAAAGGTATCAAATTTTCTTCAAAAGGTCGTAATTTATATTTTCTTTATGAAAATTGATTGCAAACATTACTATGGATACGCAGCGCAGTTTGCGAGCTAGCTGAGTGTTTACGGAGCTAAGTCCAAGGTTAAACGTGTTCTCGCTCAGCTTGAAGGTGGACAAGACATATGGATAGATGCCAAAATGTTGAGAGCTTACTTGTCCCTACCTATCTGCAGCCTACCTGCAAGATGCACATCCTCGATAATTTGGCTTGTCAAAGTCGTGGTCAACTATGGTTATAAAATTCTGCATCACCTCACGTAGAATCTTAAGGAAGACAATTTCATCATCCGTATGAGTGTGGAATCGCTTAGTGAGATACGGAGTCAAAGGTTGAGCGATGTGCTGATCTGAAATCTTCTCAGCAAATTATGAGAAGCATGTCTTCCTATTTCTAAATTAGAATGTTTAGTTTTCAATCAAAAGAAATTAGTTTTTTGTACTCGTATTTTTTTGAAGTTGTTAGTCTAGAGATATTAGCAAATTGCTTGGAAAGCAAAGACAAGGGATCGATCATGTTACGATTTTAATTTTTGTTATCACTCAAGACTTCGTTTTTAGTAATGCAATTACTCTATTTTTAACAATATTGCACATTGGTGATGATTTGATATGTTGAGTCTAAGTTAGAAACTTTTCTAGGTGCTCAACGAAGATGGCTTAAAGCGCCGTAGAGGTCATGATAGTTTTGTCAATTTCTGCTCTTTTCTTAGAAATCATTTTATTTTGCTTTTCCATTTCGAGTTAGATATTTCATGTTTTGATTATGCTTGGTTTATTTCATTGTCAATTTTAAATGCAATAGGTTGAGCGCTCAACGTAAGAACAAAACACCAAAAAATATTTTATTTTATTAGTCTCGTACACTTGAAATTATTTCTTAGCCCTAAAATTGATCTCAGGTGGCTCCAAACACACCTCGTGGAGACTCAAGAGGGTTCGGAAAATGGTTAAAAATTGAAAAGTGGTCGGATTGACTCTCGAACTAGAGTTTAGACTAAATTTCTCTTCTCTCCCCGTATCTCCAATGGTGCGGTACGATGACCTTTCAATCCGAGCCCGTATGGAGAAGTTAGAGCGAGGAATCAAAGTTTTGCGTCCAAAAGTTGGGCGGTGGGCTAGGTTTAAGTGTCCCACAAATTCACCGTCAACCAAAAAAGGAACCTAGCTCCAAAAAATGAAATCGACATTGTGCCCTCGTTAAATTTCCCGGTGACCCTTATCTTTCATCAGTAGCACTCAACCTATTTGTTTTAAAATAGCGAGATATATAAAAAATGGGGGTGGCGGGCGCACGGATCACACGCTATGTATATATATAATGGGGGGCAAGATGTTAACCTGCACACGAGACCCCCATGGCCGCAGTTAACATAATTTTTGCGCAATGGCGAAATGGGCCATCGAGTCCACGCTACCTCCTTTCACAAAACAAAGTGGGCCGGAGCCCGTGATTACATAAACAACCACCGTATATAAAGCCGAGGCCGGTGGGAGCTGAACCCACTGGCTGGCGGACCGACCTCTTTCCCACATGAAACAACGGGGTAGAAAAACACAGGATTTGAAGGTTGTTCTTATTTTATTGCGGGAGGGCGGAACCACGATCCATGGAGGCGGCGGAACCAGCTGCCCCGAAAGGGAATCTCGAGGGCATCAAAAATATTCCTTGAGGCCCTGAAGTTATGAGTCCATTTCGACAAACATTTATGTCGATGTTCCTCTGGCGACGAATATGATGGTGATGTATGTTTTCAGAGCTCATGCTTTCCATTTTCCGGGCCATTTTTCGTATTGGAGTGGCTGATTGACCGATTCTCGGAAAGTGTGGACACCGAATTATATGCCCCTTGACGCCACGAATGTCGGCTAGAGCACACGCTAGATTGAGCAGGCTGAGCATGTCGTAGTTGAGGTATATGCATTTTGATCATGTGCCTATTTTTTGTGGGATGTAGTATGATTTCTAGATCCTTGCTTGATGCATGTTGCATGATCTTGATTTTTTTCTTCCTGCAGAGGATTATGGCTGCGTCGATAGGAGGTCCATTATGAGTGAGGAGTTCCGTAGCGGAAAGTCTCGTGGAGAGGCAAAGCCACTCATGTAGAGAGGCACATCCTTGTATGAACATACATCTATGATACCATCTTCCCATTTCCGGCTTTACTAAATCGAAGCGGCCTACATGTTTGTGCTCGGGCAGAGGATGTAGCCCACACTTTGGGTGAAATCCGTTATCAACGCCTTCGTGTTTTATGTTGCTAATGGTTATATTTTTTCCTCTTCTCACAACATGCATAAATGTTATTTACCGACACTCAAAATGAAATTCTAAGCAACATCACGTAAGTAAAAGATCGTGGGTAAATTCCCTGATGAGTCGATTCGGACCCGGATCAAGTGGCATCGAGCTTGCTCTTCTTGCCGATGCGAATTGCGAGGTGTGAACAACAATTTAACGTGCAACAATGGAGGGATGGCAAAGACATGTACGAGGCCATGCTCGGGATGTCCAAAATGGTGGACACTGGTGTATGAATCCTCATGAGATACGGGAGAAAGAAGAGAGCAGAGAGTGATGCTTCATCCAGCACCTCATCCCGTGGAATATTCAACACCTTCATCGTATTCTCATCATTCAAATGAGGAGATCGGCCACATAGCCTCTAGCGAGATAACGGCCGTGGTAGTGTCTATGCGAGGAGAAAGAGGATAAGAAGAAACGTGCTCGCTTCGACTTTTGCGAGCTACAGAGTAAGGCAGCCTTGGAAGAACAGAAGTGCAATAACTAGAGCCTTCAAAGCAAAGGATGTTGAATTAAGGAGGCTTCTCGCAAGAAGAGAAAGAGGATAAAGTTAAAAGCGAAGTGCAACTTCAGCCTACAAGTTGCGGAAGAGGACTTGGAGGACTTGAAAGTGTGCAGCAAAGGATTGAAGAAGCCATCATCACCTATTTCGCAATCAACATACGCAGGTAAACAATGTTGCTGATGTTTCTTCGACTTTCATCTTTCACATGCTATCATTTTTGTGGGAAATGTGGAGATACCCACTATTCTGAGCTGGCACGAGACTCCTCGGCAATATGGGATACAAAGAGGAGGAGGACTTGGTGTTAATGGAAAAGGCATAACTCATCCATTGGAGGATTCGTAAGCAGACCCATGATTCACAAGTTTAGGATACATCGAAGGATAGTGCTAGAAGGTGTCGAGCTTCAGTTAGGCATGGTTAAAATAATTTGGGGAAAGAGAATGATGGGAACCACTTCACCATCATCCTATGACAACGCATCATTGTAGAGAAAGAGCCGAGGGCAACCTCTTATGCACCGTGAATGCACCAAAGACCAACCAAGAAAGGTATAACAAGTCTCAGGTATCTTAATGTTCATCTTTGATTACAAAAATGTCACTACAACGAAACATAGATCATGGCATCGGAAAACATGTAGTTTTTGTGGATTACATAACCATGTATTTTCTAAGTGTTTCTGGAAAAAGAATGAGCTAATAAGCATGAAAGAGGATGGAGGCATGGGAGAGGCCTTTTTCCCATCACGAAAAGAAGAGAGGTAAACGGAGTTCCGGAGGATGAAGACTCATTGTAGTCGTTGCGGCTGCAGTGGCCATCGCAGAGCCACGTGTTGGAGGCTCCATCCGGTAGTAGCATCTCAAGGACAAAGTGTCCTTACAGAACTGGCTGAAACAGATATCTGACAAGAAAATGCGCCACGAGAGGGATGACCCATTCACTGCGATAAGTGAGGAGATGGTTTTTTTAGGTGTGGTAGAGTCTCATGGCCTTAATTTGTAAAATCATATGTTGAAATTTAAAATGCTAAAAATTGATGATGTGTTTTCCATCACTTATGAAAGAAAACCAATGATATTTTGGCCTTGTATATATAGTCGTATTGATTCCATTTCGATGCTAGAGAGCTTGACCACGCAGTATGGTTATAAACTTGTGGCAAGTGTGGGGAATTTCTTGGGTCATAGGTCGGTCACTTCGTTAAGCATGCTTCAATTTGAAAAAATATTTGTACTGACGTACTTTGGCAGAGGATCCGGGTGTTGGCTCATGGCTTATGGATTTGAAGGACAAAGGTGAAGGAGAATGAAGGGTGGCCTTTCTGGGACACTTGTGGTGCAAACAAGAGTACAAAGCGCTGCACAGTCATGTTCCATGATTCTTGGTGGACCAAAAAGATCCTCAATGGGGAGGATTGATCCGGGTGGCTCCAGGACACTCTCGGGAGGTCAAGAGGGCTTAGGAAATGGTCAAAATTAGAGAAGTAGTCGGATTTCTCTCGAACTGGGTTCAGGACTAAAGTTATTAGTACGCCCTTTGATTGAAACGGTGCAAACAAATCTCCAATCCGAGCCCGTATGGAGAAGTTGAGAGGCAGGGTTAAAGTTTTGGTCAAAAGTGGGCTAGTGGGCTCAGGTTTAAGTGTCACAAATTCAACACGATCAGCGGCAAGGAACCTAGCTAACGACGAAAATGGGTGAAATTGTGTGCACCTCAAGTTAAAATTGCCGGTGACCCTATATTTCGTTTAAAGTAAAAAACAACCTATTGTTTTCAGCACGAAAAATATACATAAAATGTGGTGGTGGGCCGCCACCCCTCCACCCCCGCATGCATCCACGCTACCTAGATAATTGTGGAGTGAGACGGAGCTGTCAACCCACACCAATCCCGAAAGCTCATGGCCGCAGTTAATATAATCATGGCGCAATGGGTGGGCCACCTCTCGTTGAGGACCCGACCCACGCCGCCTCAACACTAAAACAAAGGGGCCGAAGCCCATTCACATCAAACGGTACCCTCGTATATAAAGGCTTGGGACGGTGGGAGTTGAACCTGGTCACGCAGCGAACCAACCTCACCCATGCGCGATTCCACGCTCACGCCACCAACGACAACAATCAAAGCAATGGACCCATAATAATGATTTATGTGTTATATTTATATGCGACCATACATACACACATACATACATACATACATACATACATACACACATACATACATACATACATACATACATACATATATATATATATAATGGGCCAGCGAGATCAAGCCCACACCGGCCATCGCAGGCCAGCCCGGTCCACGCGAGCGGCCCAGCAAACCAAAACCATATATTACCGCTCAAACTAATTCAACCAAAGCACAAACGGTGGAACGGTAAATGCCAAATGCGTGTAGGTCGGCGCTGGGCCCTCGACGCCTCCAAAGCTACAACAACTACCGCACCGCAGCCAACACGCCCAAGGTGTCTCTTGGGAACCTCCACGAGCACTTTATACTTAAACGCAAATGCATTTGCATGGGGGCGGCACCCGGCTGGAATAGACCGAGCACTGATTCAAATTTTATTATTATTTTATTGTAGGAGGTGGAACCACGATCCATGGAGATCTGTGGAACCATGCCCCGAAATCTCGAGGGCATCAAAAATATTCCTTGAGGTCTCGAAGCTGGCAGGAGTCCATTTTCGACAAAATTTATGTCGATTTCACACCTTTCAAATGAGCGGCGAACCGATGTCGATTTCCATTTCGGATGAAGCGGTAGCTTCCCATTTTCCAACCATTTTTCATATATCGAGTGACGGTGCTCCGATTCTCGGTGTGGACAATCGTCCTATGCCCCCTCAACGCACTGGATTCGACGGCCAGTGCTCGTACCTGATTCACTTCAAGCATCCAGCTTCTTCATCCAGCTCGCGGCTGAGGGTGTATACGCCCTGATTTCGAGTCTTGTGCCTCTTTTTGTTGTGGGATGTAGCATGATTTCTAGATCCACGTTTGATGCATGTTGCGGGATGCTTGTTTTTGCTTCATGTGAGATTATGTAATGTTGATATGAGGTCCATTGTGAGGTGAGAGTTCACCGTAGCGTGGAGACATCTCGTGGAGAGACAAGCCACTCATGTTGAGGGCACATCCTTGTATGGTATAACATCATTGATGTACATCTTCTCCCATTTCCAACACTATATGGAAGCGGCCTACATTTTGACACTCGGGCCGGAGACGTAGCTCACTGTCGGGTGAACTCACGATTATCAACATTTAGTGTTTTATGTTTACGATGGTTGTCTTGTTTCCTCTTCTACAACATGCACATGTAGTTCTTTTATGCACTTTTAAAATGAAATTCTAACAACATCTACAAAAGTAAAAAGCTCATGGAGTAAATCCCGGTGAAAGTGGCGTGACTCGGATCACAAATTTATGGTTTTATGTCCGGATTGACTCTCATTAAGATTACTGACATTCCTAATTTGCCAATGTTTTCTCTGTATTGTTTTTCCAAGCTTTCAATTACATTTGTTTTAATAGTGGTTATTTCGTGAGGAAGAACTAAATTGTTTACTTTTAATTTTTTTGCTAGCATAGGTTTTCCATTAATGCAAAATTAATATAGACTTTAAATTATGCAAAATTAACATAGATTCTTAGTTCTATTACATTAGAATAGAATTTTATTTCAGCTTTGGCAGAACAATTACATCTGAGTTCTACAGTTAATATGTTTATATGTTTCTTGCATAGTTTAGCTAATCTTGAAGCTGATCTTACAAAAAGACCATGTGTGTAACTTGATAAGAGGCCGACCTTTAATAGTTGAATTTTGCACTTTGTTTTTAGGTGTAAGTCCTTAATCAAAGATAAACCTCCTAGCACTATATTCTGTACATGCCTCACCTTTCTCTAGGATACGGTCCTCGAGTTTGACAATTTAATGAGTGTAATTTGACTAACTGAATTAAATTAATTTAATGATGTAATTAACTAATCTAATATGCTTTGTTTTCTTGCATTTTGCACTTTAGTTAATCTTGAAAGTTGATCTTACAAAAATAACTTGATGTGTAACTTGATAAGAGCTAGTATTTAATAGTTGAATTTTTGCACTTTGTTTTTTAGGTCTAAGTCCTTAATCAAAGATAAACCTCCTAGCATATATTGTGCATATACACTTCACAAAGGATACGATCCTTGAGTTTGACAATTTAATGGCATAATTTATATAACAATTAAATTACCCAGCAATGGCACCGATGCGTTACTTTTTGGGGTTGGAGGTTTGGCAGAGGATCAGGCACATCTTCCTTAGCCATGGCATGTCTGCGAGTGATATCTTTGAGGAGACTATGCATGGTGGGTCAGCAGCCCATGGCTTCTCCTATCGATCACTAACTTTGGAAGAAGTTAAATGCTTCAAATTATGAGTCCCAGTGAACCCCACCTTGTATAGTCGCTGATCGATTCTTTGTTGTGTCCGGTCAACACTCAGACAGGAGACATTTGTTTCACAGATACGACACATAGCAAAGTAAATGACCAAAGCGGGAAGCGCAATAGCTCAAAACGAGAACTCTAGCAAAAAGACCTAAAAAAACATGAAAAAACAACCTACAAAATGTGCTGATGCTAGAATAATGTTTCTATTTATTTTTGGTAAGAAATATCCAACGTTTTAAAGTGCAGAGTGAAAGCCAATAAAAGCCAATTTAACACCACCGAAAACGAAAAAATGTTAATCCTAGAATATTTTTTTATTTTTATTTTTTTTACGCAAATTTTAAAACATTTTTTTAGCAAATGACGTTAAGGATAAAATATCATAACTTCGGAAAAAATAAAATTTCAATGAATTTACGCATAGCATTAAAGATAAAATACCACGCTCTGAAAATCCTTAAAATTCCAAAAATTTTCAGCTATGGTATTGAAGATAAAATACTTATAATTGTTTTTCAACCATAACGTTAAAAATAAAATATCATGACTTAGAAAACTTTAAAATTTTGACAATTTTTCCAACCATGGAATTAGAATTGAAGATCATGAATAAAACCTTAAGTTTTCAACATATTTCAACCATGGCATTATGGAAAAAATATATGACAAAAAAACTTTTAAAATGAACATCTAAATGAAAGAGTCATTATAATAAGGATAATTTCTTTCTTAATGCTAAAAGTATAACTATTTTAAAATCTTAGTCTAAGACAACTTGACACATTGCAATAAAAATTTAAAAATAAAACATCAAATTGACACAAAGTATAGGCAAAATCGACCCATTACAATAAAACCTTAAAAATCAACCATAAAATTGACACATTGTGGGGGCAAACTTGACCCATTATAACGGAAACTTTAAAATCAACTATCAAATTGACACATAATGGGGTTGGGTTGCTAGTGGACGATCGACATGGACCTTGAAAAAAAGAAAAAGAAAAGTAATTCATTTATATATTAAAAATAAAAATAAAAAATAAAAAATAAAACCTTCTTTTTTTGAAAAACAGAGATATATTTCCAAAAAAACCGTAATGTAAGGATAAAATAATTAAAAAACAAATAAATAATTAAAAACACAAACAAAACTCAAAAAATAAAATAAAAATTTAAACAATAAAAAAATAAATAAATAAAACATTAAAATAAAATTTTAAATTTAAAAAAAATATATTATACAAAACATTAAAAAATTTAACTAATAAAAACTTAAAAAAATAATAAAAGAAAAGAAAAATAATTAAGAAAAATTAAAATAAAGAAAATCAATATTTTATTAAATAAAAAATACAAATAAAATACATAAAAAAACAATAAAAATATATATATTTTTAAATATGCAGTCCCGCCTAAGGGGCTCAAGGAGGCGCATGTCAAGGAGGGCAAGGTTGCACACCACCAAGGGCCCGAGCCGCAGCCCAAGGAGGGCATGGTTGCATGCAATGACGCTCGCCTGCCCGCGACCGTCAAACCCCTTAGGCAAGCTCGATCGAATCACGAGAATCGCGTAGGCTGCCGAGGGTGATCAAAACACCGCCCTAGCTTGCGGCTCCCAGGCTTCGGGAGCTGGCCGTTTGTCAGGAATCAACCAAGCCCGCCTAGGGCCCGAGGCGTCATGGGCCATGCGTGCGCCCCACCCCACCCCACCTTGATAAGGTAGAGGGGGTTTCGTGCTAGCGCGACCTCTCAAGCCCGTTCGATCCTCGCAATTCCATGGCTCTCTCTCTGTCGCAGCAGTTCGTGCAGACCCCCACCTCTCCCCCGGCCCGCGACCTCCCAAGCCCGTTCGATTCTTGAATCATCGGTCAAGCCCTACCCAAGGGGCCCAAGGGACCTTGTGACTATGTATGTTTTTTTGTTTTTTGAATTTTTATTTTAATTATTTATTTTAAATATTATTTTAATGTTTTTTTTAAATTATTTTTAAATATATATATATATATATATATATATATATATATATCATTTCAATTTATTTTTGTATTGTCTTAAAAAAGTATTTTAATGCTATACATACATATATATATATATATATATTTGTGATAAAATCTTTCTGTAAAAATCACAACAAAGTATATTTTTTAAGAAGCCAAATTCCTAATATATATATATTTTTATTTAATTGTATTTTTAATTTTTTAATTTTTTATGTTTTAATTTTCAATTTTAAGAATTTTTGTATTTTGTTTTTTATTGCTTTTTTTCTAATTGTATGTTTCATTTTTTTTGTTATTTTTAGTAAAATTTATTGAATTATTTGTTTTGACCTTCAAAATGTAATCATCTTTGGATATAAAATTCATAGAAATTTCATAAAAATTTACTAGTTTTCCAACTTTTGTTATTCAATTTTTTCATAAAAAATATATTATCTAACATGTCATTTTTAACAAAAAATTCTTGAAATGCGTATTTTTTAATTATATCTATATGTAAAATGTGTATTTTTATCGAGTGTTTAATAGTACAATTCTTTTTGTGTATTAAAGTATAGATTAACGATATATAAATATATAAAAAAATCATAACCTCAAAATATTAATGTGATTATTATTTTTTAAACTCTACATTAAAATTTTCATTATAAAAAATACATTGTAAAGAAAAACAAAAAACACAAGTTTAGAAAAACCCTTAAAAAACCAACATCTTAGGATGAAAAACAAGAAAGGAATAGGACAATTTGAAAAAATGGTTAAATAATCAACAGTAAAAATTGCATACTAAGACATAAGAAAAATTTCAAAAATGTAAAAAATATGCCTTAAAAAAACAAATGTCGATGCTTTTTCAAAATCCACATAAAAATGTCCACGGGGTCTTGGATAGACGATGATCGGTGCTTTGTTAAGGCACTCCTCCTGATGAGAAGTCATTGGTTCATTTCGCCACTCCGGTCAAGGTGATATATTGGACATGATGAAGATGTAGTAATCGCTAAGCTTACAAAAAACAAATCGCATGAAAATCAACAACATTTAAAGAAAAATTATCCACGCTTATACATTAAAAAATTCTAAAGAGTCATAAAATAAGCCCTCTAAAAAAAGAGGTTGATGTTGTATCACTTTTCAAAATCAACATGAAAATCCAATGGGACATTATGTTCATATTTGAACATAAAATTTTTTAAAGTGTCAAAAAATATACCTTAAAAAAATGTTGATGTTTTTCAAAATCAACATGAAAATCACCAACATTTATGTTCATTCTTATGATATACAAAGAAAAATTTTAAAGTATAAAAATAATCCCTCTAGGATGATGTTGCCTCAACACTTTTCAAAATCAACATGAACATCACTAACATTTTAAAAAAAATTTCATACTTGATATGTACAAAAAATTAAAAGTGTCAAAAATATGCTCCAAATAAATAAATATGTATTCGAATCAACATTTTTCAAAAATCGGATGATCTTTGCTACCTCAAAAACAAGGAACTTGGTACAACTCTCGTTTGATAGTTTACATTGTTACATTGAGTATATATCTATTGATGAACATGTAGCAAACATTCCCACCAATTCATTTCAAGGGGCACATATGTATTCTTTAGAGATAGGATGAGAGTGGTGAGAAACACCTTCCTCAGTAGAGGAGTGTTGAAAATGGTACCAAGGAAGTGTTTGCTAGACATTTATCCTTTTTTGCCTAGGGACACATTAATGAATTTTTGTCTAAGTGATATTGTGAGTTTATTAGTATCAAGAAGATAAAATACTTTTATGAGACTTGTACTATGTACTTTAAGTTACTAAAGTCACATGTGTTTTAAAGTCACTTTTCATGAAAAGTATTAAGTACACTTTATATTATTAAAGTGACTTTTTTTATTTCAAAAGTGATTTTATGAGAGAAAAAATGACCATGGTACTAAAACATTAAAAAATACTAGGAGACTCCCAAATTTATTTTTTACAATTCCATCATACCTAATTCAGAGTATGGCATTTGCTAGACTCAGTGCAGGGCACAACCGCCCGACTCCCTACTTTAGCAGACCTCTGCTATTCGATTCGCGCACATGGCCCTCCTGCGGAGGACATCCCGAAGGCGACCTCTCCACGATCACGCTTCCGGCCTTTTGGCGTTGATCAACTCATTGAACCCACCCCGACCAAGGCCCGTAATCTCTAAGTTTGTTAAAAAAAAGGAAGGGATTCAGAATTTATCTCGCCTCTCACGATCCCTCGTAAACAGCTCTCTCTCTCGACGAGAAAGGCCTCATTTGACAATTCAATGGCCTCTGCCCTCGCCAAAGACTCGGTCCATAAAATGGATAGAGTGCAATCGGATGGACAAGATCAACGGGGAAAATTTCTATCGATTTTGTGTGTGGGATTTTACACATTCCACTTTGAGACTAAAGAAAACAAGACACGATATTAAGAAATGGGCCATATTTAATGGATACCAAAGGGCTTTATCTAAACAAATGGACCCAGCATTTCGATCCGCAACTCCGACGGTCCCAACGTTGTCCTCGTTTGGGTCTATCTCCCCTCATCTTCCTTCACCGCTCGGGGAGATGATTCTGTAAAGAGTGATTGAGAACGTTGTTGGAAAGTTTATTGACAAAAGCGAGTCGAAGGATAACATGCAAGATCGGTGCAAGAATCACGCGTTGAGGTTGATTTGGGAAAGGACTTCTGTAAGGGCGATCAAACTAAAGGTGGACAACTAGACTCATATTCAAGAATCGGGATCTCGACACAAATTCCCTTCAAGTGTAAGGTATGCCATGAATATGGTCCTTTAAATAATAGACATACAAAAGTTATTGAGGTTGGAAAATCCGCACCCTCGAAGCACAATGGGAAGTTATAAAAAATAAGAAGTCCGTGTCAAACCCTAGAAATATCTGCTCCATCCTTCCATCAACCCTCTCCACTCCGCCTTCCCTCCCAATCATTCTCATCCAGTATCCTTCCCCTAATCTCTCTCTAAATCCCCCGATCCCCCCCCATTAACCCCCTTCAAACCCTTGATCCTCCCTTTATCTCTTCCAACCCCTCTCTCCTCCCTCGCTCTCCTTCGATGAGGATCCTCCTCAACCTTCCATCCCTTCTCCCCATCCTGGATCCCATCCTTCGAGCCCTCCACTCCCAATTCATGTCCTCCATCCTCCTCGCCCGAGCTCTTATTCAGCTCGTATTGTCACAATGAACACAACAAGGGGCAGGGACTCGTTTTGGAAACTCTAAAAAAGAGGCTCCGGAATAAAATCATCAAAACACCATCAAGATGAAGCGACTCGAAAGGATATTTCCTTGGAATGCAACACCCAATAGAAACCTTCATCGTGAGGGCTTATAACAAAGAATTCAACCAACATGAACTAGGAGGAAGATAGGGTCTCAAACTCGCATTCTTGAAATAATGAAAGCACTCACTTGGAACTATGATTAGGCACCCTTCTAAAAACATTTCCTTAAGAGACATTTTCAATCAAGAAAAATCCCGACATAGTCCTCCTTCAAGAAACCAAACAATGAGAAAAAGACATGTGGAATATCATAAAACAAAATGAGGAATTATACTGCACCATGGTGGAATCCAAAGGTGCCTCAGGAGGAGAATAGCCACAATTTGGAACCAACACTTGGAAACAAATCGATAGCTTGTAAAGACTCATGACTAGATTAAAGTCAAACTACAAAACATGCAAGAGGATGTGATGGTAATCGTTTACAATATATATGGCCCAAACCATTACAGTAGACAAAGAAGTTTGTTGAGTATCGTGAAAGATGACATAGATAGTGAGTACAATCCTAATGTCATCATCGGAGGGATCTAAATTTGATCCCGCATGCAAATGAAAAGAGAGGAGGAAAAAATTTAACCCTAGCCCTTCAAGAAAGCAAGCTTGGAAACTATTATTCAAGATCACTTACCCTGTGGACAACATTCCTAAAAACTGAAAATTTACTTGGAACAATCGAAGAATTGGGGCTAGAAACATAATGGAAAGGCTTGACCAATCTCTTGTCAATGTTTCCCTCATTTCTCATTTCTTTGTCGCAACCTCTACCATATTTCCTTGTTCCGTCTCGATCATTACCCTCTGTCTCCCTAGCCTTAGTGTGATCGCGTCCTCCCTTGTGACTCTCCTTTTCGATCTAGTCCCCTTTGGAGCGATATTTTATAAGCTAGACAGATCGTGAATAGCACTTAGCAACAACATGAAGAGGGATCCCCAATGTACATATGGGAGACAAAGCTGAAAGCTGGTACATATTGCTCTCAAAGGATGGGAAAAACTCCATTATAGAAAACCTGGACTAAAGTCTGAAATGGCACCAAGAAAAATGTCGGAAACTATCTAAATAGACGTTGACACCCATGGAGCGAGAAAATATAAGCATGAACAGGAAAAAGAGCTTTATTGGAATTTCAGTATAAATCAAATAGAAAAGAAGAGGAAAAATGGAGGCTCAAGTCGAGAAATCTCTAGTTGCGATGCCGGGGATAAAAATACCTCATTTTTGCACAAACAAGCCATCGCGGGAATGTCAAGGAACAATATCACGATTTATAACGTATGAAGAAGGAAAGATGCACATAGATAAGGAGGCTATTAATTCAAATGCTTGCACATAGGCATTACAAAAATATCCTAACCAAAAACCGCAGAGCCGAAGGATTACGATGACTTCTGACTCATATGCTCAATTTGATTGACGTATGAGATCAATTCTTATCTCGCCAAGGAAATCAAGGAGGCTAAAATTCTCAATGCAATATGGACTCTCCACCCCGACAAGTCACTGTGCTTGGATGGTTTCACCATTAGTTTTTTTCAGACCTTTTGGGATGTCATTAAAAAATACCTCACTAAAATGATCCTACGGGCTTAGATCGTGGGGATTCACGAACTCAAAATTCCTCGCTCTCATTCCCAAAGAGAACCGCCCTCCCTCCTTCTCCAGTCTAAGCCTATTACCCTTTGCAACTCATCGTACAAAATCATTACCAAAATCCTTGCCACCCGTCTCAAAGTCCACCTCCCGAACCTCATCTCTCGATAATCAAGGAGGTTTTATCTCCCAAAGAAAAATCACTCGACTCTATTCTTTTGGTCCAGTAGTCATTCACTCTAGCATGATGAGATTCGAGAAAGTATTTATTCTGAAACTCGATCTAGCAAATGCGTTTGATAGAGTGAGACACTCCTTCCTCCTCTTGGTTCTCCGTAAAATGGGATTTGAGGGCGCATCCATATCCCTCATCTATGCCTCGCATATCTAATCCTTGGATCTCTCCCTTTACTCAATGGAATACCTAGGAATTACTTTCAATCCTCTTAAGGCCTTAGGCAAGGCTGCTCCTTATCTCCTTTCCTCTTCATCCTTATGGCAGTAGTCTTTTAGAAGGGCCTTGGACCATAAGTGCGCAGTTGGGCTAATCACAGTATCAAATTTAGCAACGAAGTAAAAAATATGAATCACTCTCAGCTTGTTGATGACACCCTCTCTATGGGTGGAACCACCCGGCATTATAGCTTAGATATTTAAATCGCTTCTTGAAAAAATTTATGCATTATTTTGGAGGGCGATAAACTACCATAAAAGTTGTATCTCCGGGTGGAATGCAACAATCAACACCATCTACAAGATAGATCAAATATTTGGGGTCTCTTACAAGTGGAATTGGACTCATTTTCAATTATCTTGGGATGCCAATTAGTGCGGGATAGTTGAAGATCGAGGTTTGGAATATCACCATCGACAAAATGAAAAAGAAAGTTCAAACGAATGGGGTCCTCTTGGCTTAATTTGGTTCGACGCACAATCCTCTTAAAAGTCGTCCTATTTGCCTTGCTCTATGTATCATTTTTCCTTGCTTTCTGTGCTCCCATCAACATTCAACACAAAATAGAAACAATTTTAAGACAATTCTTATGGCAAGGCGGAAAAAATGAGAAGAATAAATTCAATTTGGTCAAATGGAAACAAAGTTCATCGAAAAATCATGAAAATGGTGGACTTGCAATTCACATTCCTAAGCAAAGCTTGAATATTTCTTTTTGGGGGGAAATAATATGGCGCCTTATAACGGGACAACAAACTTGGTGGAAGCAAGTGCTCGGAGTCAAAATACCCTCTCACAACAAGACAAAATATTTTATCTCAAGCAATTCCCAACAGTACCTTGATCTCGAATCCGGGCTCTTTGTAAAAAAAGCCATTCCTTTCATCAACAAAAACATCTCCAAATTTTCGTAGGGAGGAAGCAACATAAATATTTGGGAGGATAAAATTATGGGGCATCCCCCTCTCTTAAACAACCCAAGCATACTCGCATTCAAAAATTATCTCCAAAATCAAGGGATAAATACTTTGAGAAAATATCCAGATGGGAAGTGAACACCGAGCACTGGAATGGTTGGACCTTCCCAATTATGCCACCTCTCCTTGAAATTGATCAAGCTAATTCTGAAAGGAATGCTCCATGGTGCAGCCTCCTCTGCCAAAAGGAAAACAAGATAGCTTCAGATGGGATCCTTCTATACCTTCCTACACTATTAAAGCTAGGTATGAGTCCCTTCTCAAAAATAAATTCCCCACTCCTCCTTGGGCCATCCGGAAACAAATTTGGAAATCAAAAGCGCTACCAAAGATCAAAATCCTCATCCGGATCTTGCTCAAAGGGAAGATATTGACTCGCTGAAAACTTTAAAAAAGAGGCATCCATGGTGCTCCTAATGCCCCCTTTGCCTCAAGGCTCGAAAAAGATGACATTCCACCTTATTGTTAGGGTGCCCCCTTTGCCAATCATCGTTGGCATTCTCTTATGGATTCCTCCCGCATTGATTTAGGTGCAATCAACTAGGTCTCGGACTTGATAGCCAATTGGAAAAAAGAGTTACTCATGGGGCAAAAAGAACAAGAATGTAGCTAAAAGAGTCTAGGACACCTTCCCCATGTGTTACTATGGAACATCTCCGTTTACAAGAAACAAGGCTATCTTCCAAGATCAAAAAACTCTTACAGTAAGGACACTCTAGAACAAGACTTGGAGTCTCACTATTGAGACATTCTTTCCAAAAACAACAACCATCTTAATCTCTATAATTTGCGAAGTCGAAGAAAGAATATTCTCGTGGCAGCTCTTGAAAATCCTCCGATGAGCAATAAAACTCTAGTTAGCCAATCTTCCCACAAGGATCAGTGGAAGATTAGAATCAAAGAGAAAGAGTTTATTGAGTGGCTTGATCAGACTTAAAAGGCTTGCGTTTCTTCTTCGATGGTGCTTCAAAGGCAAACCCAGGGAATAACAGTGGGCAAGAGGTTTAATTATGGATGGGCAAGGCCGCATTGTGGCTTCCTTTGAATGGGGACTTGGTTGTTTGTCAAATAACGAGCTAAAGCTTACGCTCTATTGAAAGGTCTCCAAATCATTAAGAACCTTAAAATGCAAAAGGTTATGATATTGGGTGACTTTCGCAATCATCATAAACATGATGAGAAATTCAACACAGTACTCCCTAACATAGCTCTAAGCAGTACTCATCGCTAGATGTCGCATCTTGAGTAAGGATATTGAAGATCTCTTTTCTTTCATGTTCGAGGACAAATAACAAGAAAGAAGATATCCTAGCTAACAAAGCTTTGCAGCATACATCAACTCGGTCAACTCTTTTTTCCGAGAAGGCATAACCTTTTCTCCCTTGCCATGATTCATCTCCTCGCGCAATCTATGCCCGCCACCCATTCTCGTGCCTCCATGATCCTACTAGGGAAAGGTGTCCGTCACTCCCATATCCCTTCACTGGGCTCCATTCTCATGACCTTATATTTTCGTGAATCTCACCTTGCCTCTCCTCACAATCCGTCTCGCTACCCGTGTCTCCTCTATTTATTCAGACTTTTGTCTTCACAATGAAACAACAGACATGCATTGGCGATTGTAACACGCTCTCTCGATATCCATCCTCTCTCTCGTGTTATGTGATCCATCGAAATCAGCCTCTTGGGCCCTACTTCCCCGAGCGCTTATTTGCTCGAGAATCCCTTTGGTCATTCCCATTCGTAATTGCTCGAATCCCTCGCAGCTCTATCCTCTCGCCCTTCTTCCTCTCTCTCCCGTATTCGTCATTTTCTCGTATCAATCCCGAATTTCCTACTTTTCCTATCCTTCATGCAGCTCGTAGGCTCCAACAACATCTCTTTCCCCATCGAAGCGCTAGCTTACACCCCTTCTCGCTCAATCGGCTCCTCTCGACCATCATGAGGAATGAAAAATTTCTTTCATTGTGCCGATCTCCAAGCCGAGATGGAGCCGATAAGAGGCCGCTAAATATTATGGAAGATAAACATCAAGTGGACACTCGCCTTCCTTCGAAAGATCAAGCTCAGATCCTTTTAGGATCGCCTAAAAATGACTCAAACCACCGTGATCACATGGAAGAATCCTTGCAGATCCGCGATACATACGCTTGACAAGTGTTAAGCACCTAGTTCCTTCTCAAACAATGTTACCACCGCCAATCCGGCGATAATCGTGACAACACCGATGCTTCAAATGGTCGCCCAATTATCATCGACTAATCCCCACTCCTCCATCTTTCTCTTTCCCGATCATGTCATTTAAATTTCCACTTATGCTTTCTGCATTTGTTAGAATATATCAATAATCTGTAATCGACGTGATAGTAGTAATAGTTGTCATAAAGGAGGCTTGGTATTTTTCCACTTCACCCCTCCATGGCTATCCTCTCCATCATTCAAATGTAACATGGGAATTCTTCCCCCCTCTTTTTCCGAATATAAAATAGCAACCCGAATCCGCTTTTTAAAAAAAATACTAGGAGACTCATTAAATGAGGGAGACCGCATGAGGCATGAGGGTCAAAAGAGGGAATGATCTCCACCCTTGATCTAATTAGTTGATATTTAATCTTAGTCATTAGATATAAGGGTTAGGGTTCTCCTCACTAAAGGAAGAAAAAAAGGGAAAAGGAAATTATTCTCTCATTTATTCTCATGAGAGTCATCGACAAGAGAGAAATGAGAGAATAGGAGAAAAAAGAGGCAAGGTTGCAATTAAAGGAGAAGATTGAACATCAAGACAAGGATCTCAAAATTCTCAGCCTAAATCTCGTGCACATTTCTTGAGTTTCTAGGCTTGAGTCCCAAAATTTTTGAGTTGTGTTTCCAACCATTTTATTATGGGTTATTAGGTTGAGTTAAGGCCTAAAATTTTGTTCGTCATAAGGAAAAGGTAACCTTCCAGTATGAGATCCGTGCTTGTGTACAAGCCGAGTTCGAGTCCAATCTACAAGAGGAATCTAAGCCAAGATTCTTGGGTACACATACCGCATCGTTAGCGTTTTACTTGAGCTTGGAGCAGCTTGAAGTTTAGACAGAAACACTAATGGTTGAGGGTATTTGTTCAAATTCGATAAGAACCTTGTTTTCGTATCAAAAGTGTTGATTTTTTTAATGGTCCATTGCCAACGAAGAAGGAGCTATCAAGAGGCTGAAATTTTCACTAAAGGATAGTTGATCGTGTGTATAAAAAAATAACGACCCGTAACTCACCGTAAAGATGACCTCAAAGATGCTTCTTCAAGGGAAGAGATAAGCAAAATATCTTGTTGCATTTAATTTGTAATAAATGTCCGAAGAAGCAATAAATCCTCTTTGAAGAGTGGTTTCCCCTTATGGGTTTTCTAGGGTCATTAAACAAAAAACAAGTGTGTAAATTCTTGAGTGTGTGCTTGCATATTTTATCTTATATCAGCTTGTAAAAGTAAAAGAAATAGAGTAGTTTTTTGTTTCAAGTTAAATGCAAAAATTACATGTTAAATCAATCATATGTTTATGATGAGTTTTTTGCATTAAACACATGAAAACACTTGAAACTAGGTGGGCTACAAAATAAGCATAATTTTGCTACACACCATGCAAGAGGTCAAGATCGGTATTAAGAAGTTGGGTGTTGGAAAAGAAAAAAAGACTTAGTTGAAATTAAAGAAAATTATTTGAAGTTGGGTTTGAAAATGATTGCATGTCACATTACAAAAAAATTTCAACAACATCATGCAAAAGAGGGTTCCCCATAGATTGGAAAAAATGGTCTAGCAATACTTCTTTTCAAGAGTGGTGACGTTTGGGGAGGCAGGAGCGGGGAGGGTTATTTTATGCCACGATGAAGAAAAAAGAGATCCAATATGCTTAAGTTTTGGGTATTTCATCTAACAACCAAGTTGAATTCTTAGCCTTGTGAGCGGGGATTAGACTTTGAAATTAATGGTGTTTGGAGATTCGATGGTCATCATTCAACAAGTTTGTAAGGAATATTTTGCACAAATTCAATCTAGGTCCATCCCACATAGACTCAACTTGCAAGTTGAAAAGTTTGAGAAAATAGAAAAAAATTCATGTAAAAAGGCATCTAAATTTGGAGGCGTACTCACTAGAAATCGTGGTGTCTCCCTCGAACAAGGAGTGATGGTTCATAATGGAAGCAACATAGTTTTTAAACCTATTCCATGATATTCCCAATTTCAATTCGTATCTCAAGGGTTTTAAAAATATTTAATGGCATATTGGAAAGTTGACTTTCGATGCATATATGTGTTACACAACAATTTGTCACCGTCTCCCGCAATTCCCCATCCCGCACAATTGGAGGGCTCATTCCGTGACCTCGTGAGCAATGACATAAATTGAAAAACACTTTCATGGCATTCCCCCTGAAACATGTACTTTCATTGCCCCGAAGACAACTCCTTGTGAAAAAACCCTAAAAACACCCTTTTTTGCATTGGCGCGGGCAACCAGCTCATTACCCGCGCCAATGGGGGAAATCCTTCAAAGAGGGCACGCCAATTGGTGCTCGTCCCGCAGTTGCACTCGCACCAGCCCATTTTAAGGAGTGTTTTTTAAAAAATAAATGGCGGAAGTTTTGTCCTAACTAATCCCAGTAAACTTGTGTCTAATTTGAGTTGGGAGGTTTGGCTCCGGATCTCCATGTAGAGGAAGTGGTTTGCCACCTCTCATGGAAGCTTCCTTGAGGATAGGGCCAATCCCATGATTATAGGGATCCCAACTCCCCTTCCTCCATCTATAAAAGCTTGCTCATTCTCTTTGCAAGCTAGTCTTCAAGTCTCCAAGTTCCCAAGAGCCATCAGAGCCTTATGCTGCAAGAGCCTTGATTCATTCCCTTAAGGCCAAATCCAAGCAAGGAGATCATTGTCAAGACATTCGAAGAGAGAGGTTTGTCCCATTCCCGACAGGCTTTTTCGAGACGTGTTCTCTGGCGACCCTCCGAAGGAGAACTCGGCGTCGTAGCTATGGTTGTATTATTCTTTGATCGATTAATGATAAGCGACTATTGGTTATGGTTCCACTCTTGTTGTTGATTATGATGATGAGTTATGTCTTCTCCCGACCGACATATAGGTGCATATATCGAATTTTACGATTGAGTTTGTTTTGTTTCTCGCGTGTGCAGTGTTCGATCACCGAGATCGTGAGGGATTGTGATCTGCCCGGGAGCTAAGGAATGGGAACGCTACTTTCTCTACAAGCGACAACGTTGGATTTCCAGGGTAAGCCTTCATCGCTAGTTGGTTTATTTGCAATTAGGAACCCGCACCATAGCGTGAACGATTGTTGCTAGACCCGGTCTGGGCTAGTAGGGATCGCCTCTGTCCGCAGCAGGGGATTTACCTCCACAACAATATGTCGTACTTCACCAAGGAATATCAAAAATGCTTCGATATTTCCTACATTCTCTAATGGCTCATTCATTTAATCGAAGGTTATAATTGTACTCCCCGTTCGTCTCTCCTCGCAATAGGTGTCACGAAAAAGGACAAGTGGGTGTCAGCTCAACCTCGTTATTAATTCTATATGGTATCGCAGCTCTCACTCTCTCATTCATGATATGTTGCACACTTGCTTGTGATGTTTGAACTTAATGGAGATGGTTGCAAATTACGTGAGTAAGTAACTCGGATGATTGAACACCTTGTCCAACATGGCAGGGGGAATGATTATCGTATGGGAAACCCAATTGCAAACAATGGGCTTAGGTAATTTACTTGCATGTTTATAGGCATAGGTTCTCAGGAATTTTTTCCTTTAGGAATACTAGTTTGGTATACTATTCATCCCTAAATTAGGGAAGGCCAGGGGTGTGGAGGTCGACATGGAGCACCATTCCACTACCGAGAAAGATGAAATTATCGCTTAATTAGCTTAGTTTGTGAAATCAGTGGATTTTATTATGTATTTTCTTTTCCGGGGAAAGGGAAAATGTTGTTGATATTATCTCGAGCACACTTTACACTCTTAAATCAAAGAATTTGTTTGATACAAGTCGAAGCTAAATAGATTGCAAACATCTTTTTTCAAGATAAACTTCAAGTTGGAAAGAACGATGAATTCTATTGGAATAGTGGCATGATGGAGCAATTATGGATGGAAATGAAGCAAGTTAAGGGTAGTAGGGAGTGACACCAACTCGAAAGGAGATGACAATCGAGGTAGTTAACGAGGAATTTTCTTCTTCTCACCCACAAATAAGGACTTAAAATGGACTCGTAGGCATTCCTTCTCCCTGGAGTGAATATTGATGGATAGTTTCTCTTTCAATGTCTTCTTATGTTATGCAAATATCTAGTCATCTTAAGAGATTTTTTGCAGTACATATAATACAAACCAACTTAAAATAGTAGTATGTAGTCGAGAAAATACAAAACTCCAATCCTTTTTGGACATTTCTAGAGTTTAGAGGATGAAGATTTTGTCAAAGATGTAAAAGGTTTTGGCCTTCAAATCAAATTGAATTAATAGAAAAGCAATAATTGTTTCTTTAAAAAAAAAGTGGTGATGCCGACAATCCCTCAAATTATAGGACCATAATTACAAACCCCTTGTTTGCAAAGCTATTTGAAATCATGCTAGAAAATAAAATTAGAAAATGGGAGAAAAAAAATAAATAAATGTGCTAAAGGGAAATCTGGGTTTCGTACCTAAACATTCCACTCTTGATCACACTACAACTTTAAGGCACACCATCGAAAAAATTTTTGGGAGAAAAAAGGAGGAATCATTTTGTTTCTTTGTTGATTTCAAAAAATATTTTGACATAGTCCCTAGGGATAAGCTTTGGCACAGTAATGGAGGAACTTGGGGTTCGTAACCATCTTAGAGTAGTTATTCATAAGTTGTATGAGGAGGTGAAATTCAAAATCGGAACTTCAACCGGCTTCTCCGAAATTTTTATGAGTGATATTGGGGTCAAGTAAGGGTGTCCATTGTCCCCTACCCTTTTTGGTTTATAAATTGAAAAGCTTAAAGAGTGGTTAAAATCACATGGTGGTGATGGTGTCCATTTGGGAAAGTTTGTTATAAGGCTTCTTTTGAATATGGATGACCTTATTTTGATTACTAAATCTGCTCTTGGCTTGCAAGAGCACTTACTCTCCCTTGAGATTTTTTTGTAAAAGTATGGGGATGCAAGTCAATATTAGCAAGTTGAAAATTGTGGTTTTCTCTAACAAAAGAAAAAATATCCAACATAATTTCTACTTTGAAGGTAGCACTCTTGAAGAAGTTTAAAATTACAAATATCTCGGAATTGACTTCAACAAAATTTTAAGTTGGGAAGGTTGCAGAAAGAAAAAGAACTTTGGGAGGTTGGAAAGAATTTTATGCTTTTCAAAAATAGGTGCAAAGAGGTAGAGATATGGGATTTGAAGACCAATCAAACTCTTTTTGGGCTTTTAGTGATTCCAATAGTTCTCTATGGTTGTGAAATGTGGGCCAAAAAATGCATCTCGACTTACATTGGAAGAAAATTGAGCAAATCCAAAAAATTCTTGATTACAAACAAGTTCAAAATTAAAAGTTCAGTTCCTTAAGATATCTTGCTAAGTGAAATGGGGGACGCTCCTATTGAAACAATTAATATGGATGCGACTGATAATATATTTTTTAAAAAAATTGAGAAAATGGAAGAGGGTAGATGGCCTAAGGTTGTCTTCAATGACATATTATGCAAAAGAAAAAGGCTTGTATGCGACAAAATAGCAAATGGTTTATTAAATTGGGTATTTACTTGAACATGTGCCCCACAAATAGTAAAGAGATAAAGTCTTTTGTTATGGATAATTTCCACAAGTGTACTTGGGATAAAGAACTAGGGAGAAATATAATAATATATTGAAGAGAACCCCACTCGCAATCATTATAAAAAAACGTACATAGGGGCCAATATTTCATGGAGAGACACAAATCTTATTGCTTAGTTAAGAACTAACTCCCATCAACTATGTTGTGAAACATGGCATTGGAAAATACCAAACGAAGTTTGGGGAGAAATATTGTGTATTTTTTTGCACTTCTAAAAAAAGTGGAACTAAAAAAGAATTTCATTTTAGAATGTGAGGGCTTTAAATAGTACATGGACAATTATGTAAATATCGTGACAACTATCCCTTATAATAAGTTATTCAATGAGGGGTCACGTTGGGAGCATTCATTGTCATGTTGCATGGGAAAAGGCTAAATGCATAAATGAGATGGTGAGGTGGTCTACCCGATAGCCTATATTTAGCCTTGTGGACAATTAAATAATTTCTTTTTTTATAGAGGTGTTCATGAAAAAGGATATCTACCCTTTGTGTAGTGATCCCTCACCTAATATTCTATATGGAGATTATAAAGAATAACTAGAATACCCCCCAAAGCGGGAGAATGGGATGCCAAACAAAATGCCAGACTCGAGTGAATATGTTACGCATTATTTTTTTTTGGCATAAATTATAGTGGAATGAATTGTTAATATAAGCTTCTTTCTATACCTTTTTTTTTAAGTTTATAGATTCTATGGGTGCAGTTTTATCTTTATAATTATTCGACTCTTCTTAATATTAAAAACACGATAGTATAAATGTGAATAGGTCAAAGAGTTTTTCCCAAAACACAATCTTGATTAACATGGTTCAATGATGAAAATTTATGATATGTTGTAATTAAAAATTTAAGGAAGTGATATTTCAACATACCTACACAAAATGAAACATGATGATCCATATATTTGACTAATTAAAGATTGTCTATTGAAAACATGTCGATAATGAAGAGTATTACACCCATTTACATTATAAGGTAGCATAATCTAGTGCAAACTCTCGCTCATTTCAAAATTATGGTGTGTTGTGATTATATAAGAACAACTTTGTATAATTGAGATGATGCTTCAACTTGACTAAATAGAGGGTCACCATTATAACTTGAGAGAATTTCATGGGTAGACGACATAACTCAATTAGAGGCTAGAAACTATTGATTCAAATGAGATCAATAGTCCGTCATGTATGATAGGATCATTGCATTATAAATTTACCATCGATGGTGGCATGTTGGGTTTGATCATTGTCATTTCATAAAGTATATATCTTCCATGACCCGGGACATGACTTCCATTGCAAAAAAAGCCACATATTACTTTCATGGGACTTTGTGACAATTATTAATTAGATTATTTTTTTCTCCATTCCCCTTTTCCTTCTATTAGTGAAGTGAATAAAAATTCTAGCAAGTCTAATGATCCTTGGTTAGGTTGGTGTTTGTTCCTTTCATGTTTTCCTTCTCTTAAATAAAGTAAAAAATAAAAAAAACCTAGCAATTTCAATACCCCTCTCAAGTGACATTTGTGAAGAGAAGATCTATGATCACATTCCTTATAAATTAAATTCTTAGTTAATCCCCTCTCCTACCTTACAACCAACTTTGAAAACCAAGACTTGAGGTTAGAATCTATAAACAATAAAATTTCATAAATGTAGAGTCCATGAATATAATGTGAGGAGGTGTTACATCATAATTAATGTCATCCTTGTTACACAGTAAATCTCTCTGCGATGAGAGATGATCCTTTTAGCCCCCGGGAGTGGGTCTAATAACAAAAGGAAAAACTAGAGTGTAGGATCCTAATTACCGAATGAAATAGACATGATAGATCCACCTACTCGGAGTCCAACGCTATTGTCATAGCTCATTGTAGTGGTGGCCTCTCGATTCCTATCTTGGTAAGTCACGATCCTTTCGCGAGTGATGCTTGGACACCTACACAAAATCAACAAACAAGATCATCATACGAACAACAATCTCATCCATAATTACTAACCAGATCAAGGAGTGTTAAGCATATAGCATTAATAAAACACATCAACGTGATATGGGAACCGGACAATAGTTATACATATGTATTAACAGTAAGAAAGAGTTACAACCAAGCCTTGACGTCGCAACCTCCTTCAACGGGGTTTCAGTTGAAGCTTGTTTCGATGAATGTTAGGGAATTCGAACGGGATGAATGCACATGCCTAAGCTCTCTCAATAAGGGACTCTTCCGTTTCTATCTTGAATAGAAATATCTCCAACGTTTCCGCTTTATTTAGATCAGCTCAGCTAGCTTCATCAATGGAGGATGAGTTATATTTATAGAGGAAGAGGAGGAGATTTGGATCCCTACTATGGTGGAAGGGAGGACTTATCCCTTGGGAGGTTTCCCCAAAAGGTGGAAACAAGAGGCCAAAGGAGGAAGGCCGTGGCTATTCAACCGAACCAATCCCCCATGACTCATCCACGAAGTTGTTATGATCTAAAATTCGCCTCTATTTTTAAAAAACTTTCCATAAACAGATTGGCGCGGATAACTAACCGAGACAGAGCGCCGACTTAGCGTGGGGGGCCGATGTTAATCTACCTCATCGACGCAAGGGCATAATCGGCTACCGCGCATAAGGAAAAAATGGGTGTTTTTTGGTGGTCCTGTTCAGAAATGGTCAACGTAATGAATGTTTGACTCATGGTAAGGGATGCAAGGATGATATTTGCAAGGCATGACACCTTATTTTATTACGTAAATGAGCCTCCAATGTGCGGGATGGGGATTGTAGGGATGGTGACAAAATTTTGTGTAACAGATGACCCCTAAAGCATGAGGTCCGAGAGAAAGGAAGGGGCGAAATGCTTTACGATAACACGTTCGAACCAAACACCGCTATCGGAAGACCCGAAATTACAAGTACAATGAATATCTCTAAGACATGAACATGTGGCATGGGCGCAACCATCCATGATAGAGTATATATATGAACCGAGATCCGAGGTATGGATGTAGCCATCCGAGCAGCAAGGATCAACAAATAGACTCAAGTATGGTCGCAACCATCCAATCAAAAGAGTCATGCAACAAATCATGATACATCATAATATCCCGTAGCCTGGATTTTATCGAAAAACCCGGGGTCTTGCACTCCATCTCGATCCGAACAAGTATGATTCAAGCATGTGAATATGTGAGTCGAATTCGAACATGCAAGAAAATCACCCGATTACACAAACCCAATGATGAAAAGCTGTTAACAAGCACGAGAGAAACCACCAATAATGACAATGGCTCTCAAGGTACAATAGGTATAATCCACGGAATGTGAACAGTGATCCGGCGTCGAACACCTCGTAATCACCCGATCGAAGGTCAATGATGTGGACTCGTCGTCAAATGTGAAAAACATGCCATCGAGGCATGAGAGGCTCCAAGGTACCAATAGGGAGTCCGTAGACCAACTTCCCGGATAATTAGCCGAAGTTGACAGGGAAGTGACCTCGGTCGAATGAGGGCCATAATTTATCCCACATCATCGACACGAGACGGACGAACATAATAATAGTGAACGAGGACCAACAAAGAATCGAGAGGGAGGTTGAAAAACTGCAGAGGCAAACTTCTCTTGAACATATCGACGACACGACTCGGATTTGGCAGTATTTGAAATTAAGAGATCCGAGGTCATGATGACGTGGCAAAGAGCGAGATGAGAGGTCAAAATAGATTACCCAAACCAAAGAAGGCAAGAATGATGAAATGAGATGTCCCCAACCCGACACGAATGCGTACGAGTGTCATGTTCAAGAAACGACATACCGCTCGACACAACTAAAATCTGGTTCAATTTTCCCGCCACCATTTCCAGCGAGTACCCAATTATTTTTTTAAACAAGCTTGAAGGGGATAGCATATGCTTGTGTTGTAAGTTTTTCCTTCTGACAAATCCATCCTAGTACATTTTACGAGCCCTAGGAAGGAGGAACTCGATGAACGTCATGGTGAGGATGTCCGATGTCATCGGTGGTTTAACGAGTCCGACAAAGGAAGAACTCAGACGTCTTTTCATGTTTAGAGAGTTTGAAAAGAAGCGGAAAAAGAAAACTCCAACATGTCCCTTTTCGTAAGTAGTCTCTTAGATCCGAAAAAGGTAGAAAACAATATCTGAAAAGAACCTCTTAGTCGTGATAGGCTAAGGTATTCCTTTTTCGTAAATAATCTATCCCAGCCCAAAAAAGGGGTAAACGTATACTAGGTAGATATCGTTTCGCACCCATTTAACGATTTCAAAATGACAAGAGTCTCGGAAATATTTTCAATTTTAGAGAGTCGAAAAAGAGCTGAAAGATGACTACAAGAGTGACTTTTTTCATGTTTTTATCAAGTCCGAAAAAGTATAAAATATAACTCGTGACTTCATCACTATCGCATTAAAGACACCGTCATGCACAAGAAACAAATGTAAACCCATTTCTCGAAATAACATAATGTAATTTTCAAAAAATATGTCTTAAAACCTAATTAGGGTTCTTAAAAGTTATAAAATGCCAAAAATGGTAAAAAATAATTACTTTTCACTTTTTACCTCTTGTGGAGCAATAGTGACCCCATTTTACGTTGCGATTTTTGCGGCGACGATAGCGGGACAATCCAGTGAGACCAATCCCGAATCCGTCGGTTCCGTGTAAGAGCGACATCCTTCCCCCACATTTTAAGCATTTTTTCTTTACCTTCAATCTTCGGTTTTGATTTCGAAGGGGAAATTGTGAAAACTAGGGCGTACGACGGTCGCACGGGTTTCGAGCATGGACTCGCGCTAAACCGCCCAATTTTATAAAATGGGGGACGCCCATTGGCGCGATTGTTTCTAAAACGATTGCGCCAACCGCTACGTACCTCTTAAAAATTTCTCAATGCAAGAAAGCAAGCCTAAAATTCACAAATTGTAGCTTTGGATTCAGTCTAATAATGTCCATATGAACATGTTTTGCAGTGAGAGAGTGACAAAATGGTGATCGAGTGGAAGGAACGGGAACACAACGAAGAGGAAGAGCTTGCCATGGGAAATGCAAGATGCATGGAAGCTCTCGAGATACGTGGACTGAAAAATTTCTTCATGACACCGTGTCTTAGAGCTCAACCGAGGCTGCTACAATACTTGATCATTATTTGGGACAAGGATCGAGAAAAAATCATTCTTCGAGATTAAGAACTCAAGATTGATGTTTCTGATATTTATTTCATAACAGGACTATCGCGCGGGAGGGGGGTAGCACCAATATTGACCGACACTCAGCCCCACCATGGAGAGCATGGGCATGGTGATTGACGAGGGTATGCCTGGGAGCACGGAAAGGATCAAAAAGCGGGAAAGTGGACATCCGGACTATCTCGGATTTAACAGTAGAGGGTAGTGCTATACACGATCACACGAGGCAGCGGGAACGCAAGCACCACACGAAGGAACAAAAACACAATCACTTGTTGTTGTAGATCGCTTGACACCGACCATCTACAATCAGGCGAGAGGGAATAAAAATCAATATAAAATATTAGCTAACAAAGTGCAAGAAGGAAAAATTGAAACAAGTTTGGTTATGGGTCTATCCCGGTATCGTTCATTATGGAACGAATACCAATATTTCAACATCGGGAGGTGATAGTCCCAACACCACCGGCATTGGAACCACGGATGGCCCGATGGGTAGCTCCGATGCCAAGGTCGGGGGGTGTGGTCACACGGATGTCCTAGAGATCGGAGTTCTTTGATTGGCTTCGCCGACAGCTGATTGTCGTGGAGTGATCGGCCTTACTCCCGCACAGATTTCACATCGGGTTATCCGGACCTCCCACTCCCGGGAAGGAGAGGATTGGGATGAAGCACTTGGTAAGACTCATTTTTTTAATTTTTATGAGTATTATGATTTTTTTTTGGTATGTATGTTTTGATAATTAATCCATGCATTTGTAGATGTAGGCCCGAGAGAGACCCGCAGGGGATGTCTCCGATAGCGAGGTGAATACCTCGTGATTTTGATGTTGACCCTCAAGGCGAGGAGGAGGAAATCGTGCACAACTTGGAGGGAATTGCCCGTAAGGCCCTAGACTATGCGCATTTTGACGATGTTCCCCGTGCATACCAAATACATACTTCGGGAGTGTCAAACCGAGTTCACCGCTTGCCGAGGCGGCTTGTCCGGGCGAGTGACATGCTATCATGATCATCATGTCGACTAGACACCTAGCACTACAAGGAAAAGACCCTCTAGCGGAGGTTATAAAGGAGGTTTTTAGTGTTATAAAATTGGCCAAAATTGTCAAAAAAACATATGCTACCACATCCGTTTATGGTTACAGGAGGTTTTGGCGAAGATTTTAACGGAAATTAAACACAAATAAAAAAAAGGACGATTGGAGGTTATTACGGATGTTTTTTTCATCGGTGTGCTAATCGGGATTATACGCATCGGTGCGTACCTATAGCCCGGATCCCCGGGTCAGTCGAAGGAGAATGCACCGGGCCGTTAAGGTATAAAACAACACCGGCGTAGTATTAGTGATACAACGCATGGGACCGTTCTAATTGGTCTTGGGATTTGAGCGGTGCCCATAGGTCGTATCAATGCGCTCGGTGCATAGACTTATAGAAACGCACCTAGTATGCGAGTATCACACAAATGCACCGATATTTATAATTGGTATCGGTATTCGTGTGGTGCAAATATGTCATCACAAATACATCGGTGCATATAGACACATAAACGCCCATGTGCGCGGTATCACACAAATGCACCAAGATTTATAATTGGTATCGGTATTCGTGTGGTGCCTATAGGTCTTCGAAATGCATCGGTGCGTATAGACACAAAAGGCCCCGGTGCATAGTATCACACAAACGCATTGAGATTTATAATTGGTATCGGTATTCGTGCGGTGCTCATAGGGTCGAAAAAATGACACCGGTGCAGTATATAGACATAAACGCACCCGAGTGCCGTACTCGCACAAATGCCTTGATATTTTTTAATCGGTTTTGGTATTTGTGTGGTGCCCATAGGTCATGAAAAACCCACCGGTGCGCTTAAGAATACGAGCGCACCGTATAAGAATACACGCACCCGGTTTTCATTTTGTATTTTTTTAGAAACATCGACCCGTGATAGCGTCAATTATTGTGATTGTTTTAAATTCATTATTCATCAAAAGTCGACACATATTATAACAATATTCATATTAATTAAGTTTTTATTTATGCAATTGAATGTGATGTTTGGATTAATTTGTTATATCATATCATAATTATTGTGGTTTTTTAAAATTCATTATTCATCAAAAGTCAACACATATATATCTTATAAAAATATTCATATGAATTAAATTTTTATTAGTGCATTTGAGAATGACAATGGAGAACGCAATAGCGACAATAGAGAACACAATAGAATAATTAAAACACACACACACACACTATATATATATATATATATATATATATATATATATATATATATATATATATATATATATATATATATATATATAAGACATTCTTTATCATACAAAATGGGACGAGTTATTGGTATCCCTTTATCTTTCAATTGGGACACTATGTCCATTACATTAAAGAAAATGTCTCGATTTTCACAGACATTTTTTCAAAAAATACAATGCCTTGCTTTGATATCCAAACATAGTGATCATCATTCTTTTCTTGAACTCGTTGTCACTGCTACGAGCTACTTCCATGACTTGGGTTATTTTCGGGAATGTTTTGTTCACTGGGTGTTGATTGTTTTCTTCTTCTTCACCTTCCATCTACAAACATAAAAATAAATTCGTAATGACTCGTATATACATTGGTGAAAATAATGAAAATTGCAATATTAAATAATATACATCAATGTAAATTGAAAAGAAATGACGTACCAATGCAACAATTAACTCATAAACTATACACATTCTTTCAAAACCATGTAACATGCCATCTTTCAAGATTTGATCTGTTGGCCCTAGTGCCATACTTTGTTTCTCGCAAGTTTTATACCCCATAACAAATCATATATTTGATATAAAATATATTTTTTTGTATTAATTATAGACGGATCTAAGTAAAACAAGATCGATAGATGCTACAAATTCCACAATTAAGTTCTGATATACCAATATATACTCATAACCCATATTTAACCAAATTTCTATCAATTCCTTTGATGGTTCTTCGTTGTATGTTAGCACCCTGATTGAAGACATTCAATGATGATTTTTGTAAAACAACTTAAAAAATACAAAAATGAAATCTAGTTAAGTTGTTATAAGGAAGTAAAAGTTACTCACAAACTTAGATATCAATCCTTTTTCTTCCTTGTCATCCCTGTTTTATGTGCTTGAATGGGATTCCATTTTCTTTTCTTTTTCTGCAAGAAAATACTTGAAAAATTAATATTTCATGCTAAATTGTTTATTTATTGTACCTAATGATCAAAAAAAATTCAATGACTACATATTACATTTGAAGCATGTTGTTGTTGAGATGGCTCCTCCCATGATGCAATTTTGTCCATTTCTTTGACCATATCCTTGTACACCTTTTTGGACATTCCCTACTGGCATATTTCACGATATCAGCTCGTTCATCTTTTGAGATTTACATAATCTTCCCTGAATGACAATAAAGTATTTAATTTTTTATATTAATATATGAAAATTAAGTATAACAAAAGTGATATTTATAAATAATTCTAGACAAACATTTAAAGGAATATTACTTTTTTCATTCCTTATTTTTTTTGTTGTTGTACGTTTTTGCTATTAAAAGTCCGACATGTCTCATCGACCAATTCTTTCGGAAACTCTTCCCTGTAGTTTAGATAAAATTTGGTTCTTGGAATCATTGGATTGGTTTTTGTATTGTAAGTGGAAATAAAGTCTATACATTCGTTCCACTAGGTCCCTCAAAATTTTGTAAAAATTTTTTCCCTCTTTCGTTAACCTCCAACACCCTTCCCGGATGAGCTAAGGAGCAATTCATTTTCATTTGCATGTTTTATTTTTTTTCTTTACTTAGAACAACATTCATTTTTCTGAGTTGTTGGTCCCTCAGTAGAACCTTAAACAAATGTGAATTAATAGATTGTTTCACACATGTTATCTAATAATTTTAATTATATTATTAATGAAAACTAAAAAAAAGAAACTCATATTGGATCGATAGTATTTTTTTCATTCACCTAATTCATCCTTTTTGCAATTTTTCCATCAATATTTTACGCTCTTATGGTCCTAGATCAGAAATAATCTTATCAAGCTTCGTCATTTTGTGGCTCTGCATGATACATAGTAAACAATACATATTAGTTAAACTTACATATAGTTCAAAAATAATATTTTTTGTAAAAAAATTACAAAGAACTTATATTTTTTGCTTTTCTTGATGTGTTATCAGTATTTTTGTTACTTGATCTCTTGTCTGTCATTTCTTTATCAATCTAAAACCTATACCATATCATTCAGTAATATATTTATAAACAAATTGTCAAATTTTCAAGTAAAAAAAAATTTCAAGAAACTGGTGCGCCATTCATGGTGTAAGGATAGACGTCGGTGCGTGGTTGTCTTCCAAACACACTGCACAAACAGTATAATAGACCGTACGGTGCTCTATGTCAACAAGGAGCACCAGTGCGTTACATGTCAATCACCGCACTGGTTAACCATGATAAAATAATAAAAATCGTCTAGTGTTAGTTTTTGTAGCATAAACCGATGCCATATTTTACATATGGCGCACTGATAAAAAAAATTTGTTTATTAATTTCTTATCACATTATTTATGTGGTGCGCTTGTACAATACAGAGCACCGATGTGCTATGTTATGTCAGCGCATCGATAAAAAAAATCTGTTTAAATTCATGCAAGGTCCCACATGGATTGGGATCCGACTATGCTAATTGTCCCGTTAGTTGGATGTCTTAGGTCTAGTTTTAGCAATAAAAACCCTATAAATCTAAATTGAAAAGGCCCTAAGTCCGAAATCACGTAAAGAGGGAGAAGAAAGGGCAGTAAACAAAAAGAATGTAAGGTTTGTATTTTTTGAAAAGTTAAATTTTTTTTTGAAACAGAACGTTTGCGATGCGCCATAATGAAATAGCGCACCAACATGCATATTTTACAAATGGCGCACCGAGAAAAAATATTTTGTTTTTCTAATTTTTTATCACGAGTGTTTGTGCGGTGCGTTGGGATAATAGAGCGCACTCAGTGCACTCGGATACACGAGAGCACGCCGATTTTTATTTCGCAAGGGCCGACATGGATTGAGATCCAACTATGCGAGGGTCCTCCCATGGGTTGGATGTCTTAGGCTTATATTGAGCAATGCAAACCCTATAAATATAAATTGAAAAAAACCTAATTCTAAAATCACGTAAAGAGAGAGAAGAAATGGGCAGAAAACAAAAAGGAATGTAGGGTTTGTTTATAAAATGGTTTTTTTGCAAAATAGCACGTTTGTGGTGCGCCATAATGAAATAGTGCACCGGTGCCATATGTTACATATGGCATATCGTTTTTTTTTAATCATCGTACTTTCGTGGTGCGCTTGTATAACAAAGCGCACCGGTGCGCTATGTTACTTGTAGGCAGTACACAGACAAAAAAAATCTGTTTTTTTTAGATTGACGCAAGAGACAACATGGATTGGGATCCGAATATGCAAGTCGTCCCGTGGGTTAGATGTCTTATGACTATAAAAACCCTATACATCTAAATTGAAAAGCCCTAATTCCGAAATTACAGAAGAAGGAGAAGAAATGGGCAGTAAACAAAAAGGATCTAGGGGTTTTTGTTTCTAAAAATGGATTTCTTTTTTTTATTTTGTTTCGAAAACGTAAAAAGGTAAAAAAAAGCTGCAGAAAAGTACAATAAACTTTGATTTTGATATTTTACTTCATAAAAAAACTACGTAAAAAAGTAAAAAAAACAATAGACTTTGATTTTTTTCTTTTACTACACAAAAAAAACTGTGAAAAAAAGTACAAAAAAACAATAAAATTTACTCACATTGTTTGAAATTCTATGGTACAAGGTTTGAATTGCCGGAGGTTTGGATTTTGATTATTTAATACTTCGTTCGAACGTATTTCCCTCGCTCCACGTTGCTCTCGTGCTTTGTTTGCTCCAGTGTATGTCTCTCGCAAATCTATGGCTGATTTTTTTTGCAAAAATAGTGAAATAATGAAAAGTGTTTAATATTTAAAGAAATGTTTTATGAAATTAGATTTTCGAAAAATATTTTTTCCGCCCATTTTTTCAATTTATCTCTCTCACTTAAATAAAATAGGGTTGCGCTTTTTTTTATTTGTAGTTATTCGTTTGCGGTGCGTCCTTTAATCGAATCGCACCGGTCGCGTCAGGGTTATAAAACGACACTCGGTGTGCAATACCAAAAATGCACCAGGCTGCAGTTATCCCAGTACATTACGCACCGAAATTACATTTAGGTTTGTGCACCAAAATTTATTGTTGTTTTACTCAAATGCAAGGAGAAAATATCATATATTATATGGAATGGACAATTCTTCAAAATCCATCTCATTCCATAATATTTCTCAAAGTCCATCGTGGAGTTCTCCCTATCCATCCGGAGACGTAATATTTACTTCGCATTTGTTTTATTTTTTTCACTATCTAATTGAATTTATGTTTTTTATCCATGCAGATCAATCATACACAACTTAATTAAAATTTATAATGTATACAAATTTGCAGTGTTCATGAAGATTCAACATCGATTTCGTATGCACAAAATATTCAAACTCGCTCCAAAACGTCGGAAGTTCTTATCGGGAGTCGCATACTATAAGGCGCATTTGGTAGATGAAAATGGACAATAGCTTCACCTTGCCAATTGTAACAATATTGCATCTTCTAGCCACAATCCCCGGGACAATAATGGTAATTATTATTATAATTTTTTGGTATATATATTGATTAATATGTAATTATTTCAACGTCAAACCATTTTGTAATCATGCAATATTTTCAACGTGGTTACTAATTGATATCATATATTTTGTACTAATCGTGTTCAATTTTTTAATTTTTTTAATTTTTTTTTAGGATTCTAGTGATGATGAACGACCTACCTACCATCTTCCGTTGCACCCCATGACAATGTCAAATCGAGAGAAGATCGAATTAAGAGAAAAAATCGGAGAGGAACGTATAGCAAGAATGGTTGAATCAACCACCGATTCAATTCCTTCTACGTCCAGAATCACCAATTAGGAATGACTACAACAATAGTAATTCTTCACAAGTCGGGCAATGGAGGCAATAAAATAGAGGCTGGTATGTATGATTACTTAAGGGATACGACTACCATGGAGACAATGTTGTTAGATGCATTCCAAAATGATGATTAGCTAGGGGATGATGCTCATATCGCTGACACCTTTTTTCGAAAGCCTTAAATTTGCTTCCACCACCCCTCTCCTTTGGACTCGGCGGTCGATCAAAGTCTATCCGAGTTGGGGACAACGACGTTATTATACAACTTGAAAGCAAAGTTTGGCTTGTCGAATGCATGTTTATCGAAACTTTTGAGGTAAGTTACCATAAAGTACTCCCCTTATATAAATTTGAAATATAATCAATACACTCGCAATGAACATTACAAATGGTAAATTTTATAAACGTTAATAATTATATCGACATTAATGTACATTTATTAATATATTTTTCCATGATCACCAACTATAGGTTATTCAAAGATAAGGTTCTTCCAAGTGATAATGTCTTGCTCGGTAGGCGCGAAGAGGCAAATAAATTGTTGAAAATGTTGGATGTTGAGTACATATCATATCATGCATGTCCAAATGATTGTATTCTATATAGAGGAGAATATGTAGACAAAGAGATGTGTCTAAAATGTGGGCATGACATGTATGATAAATAAAAAAAGAAGGGTAAATCACGTACTGGTCCTCCTTTTAAGATATTGAGGCACATGCCTATAATCCCAAGGATTCAAAGGCTCTTTCATTGCAAAGAATTAGCGATGTTGCAGGGATGGCATGCCTCACATAGAAGTGAGTTGGGAGTTATGCGAATCCCAACTGATTCAATAGCCATGAAACATATAGAGGATACATGGCCTGAAAAATTCAAGGATGAAGTACGAAGTCTACGACTCAGCATAGCCATGGATGGCGTCAAACCATATTCCCTCCAGAACACCAACTATTCTGTTTGGACTGTAGTAGTGATCAATAACAATATCCCCCCATGGTTGTCCGTGAAGAATGAACATCTTATGTTGGCTCTCATAGTCCTTGGTAGAAGACAAGTGAAGAATATGGATGTCTACTTACAACCACTGGTAGATGAATTGAAGGAATTATGGGATGGGATAAATTTATACGATGTATCAATACCCATCGCAACAGAGAGGAGTTTTACGTTGTATGGCCTATGTGCTTACACGACACATGATTATCCAGGCTTAGGAGTTTGCTCTGGTAAATTACATGTTTAATTTATTGATTTGTTTATATATGTAACAATATTCTTTCACATATTAGTTATTTATTTCGTTGTAATATTTGTTCTGATCTTCATGATATTCTTTAACGTGTCATGCATATTAATTAATGTATACAAATATAATCTCGTAGGTCTTGTAACAAAAGGGTATTTTGGATGTAAATGTTGTGGACCTTCTCTGAAAGCTAGATGGTCCAAGGACCTACGAAAGTCAGTGTATGATTGCTCCAAGGTATTCCTACCAGAAGAACACCCTTACAGAAGAGCAACATCCACTTTCAATGATAAACGAGAGAGAACCCAAAGGCCTCCAATAATGACACCAGCTGAATGGCTTAGAGCATATGAGAGAGAGAAGGAGAAGGAGTTCATAGAAATGTTCGATTCAAATGGGGAGCCTATTATCGATGATCCAGATTTATTCGACATCTATGTTGAGAAATTTCCCATTGGGATGAAAAGGAAATCTATCTTTTATGACCTCCCATATTGGGAGCATCTTAAGGTTGCCCACTTATTAGATCCCATGCATATATTTAAAAATGTTTCATCTTCTTTATGAGCCTCTCATAAACAAACATTTTACATTAGCTAATATGAAAGAATATTCTTATAAGTAAAAAGCATTACAGTAAACAGGAATTAATCTGAAGGATGGAAGGCATTGGTCCCTCTAATTCATGGTTTTTCAAAGAAGGTGATGTCCCATGGATTTTAAAATAAGATGATATATCTTTGGCAAAGGAAGTTATAATGGATGTGAGGGTGCCAACTTCATACGGGTCTTCACTACGATGCTAATTCACGTGGATGACCATTTTTCAAGGTTGAAATCGCATGACCATTTGAATCTTCTAAGAGTACGTATAATGTCAAAAGCATGATTTTATTATTTGTTATATTAATAAATTTTACCCCATGTGGGGATCATAAAACATAACTAATTTTGTATATTATTGCACGTGTTTATAACTTTGCATTGTCATTATCCTTTGTTCGTGCGTGGGTGTCTGAAACATGAATTCCCTCAAGACCTAGGACATTCCATATCTAAATTATCTGCATTTGTACGTTGGATCATGTCAAAGGAGATTCATGTGGCTAGCATTCCATGGTGGCATCAAGAGATAGTTGAGATTGTTTGTATGTTTGAGAAGGAACTACCGACGAGTTTCATGGACTTACAGGTTCGTCTTCTAATCCACCTAGTAGATGAGGTTGAATTAGTTGGGGTTGTTTCTTGTCGTTGGATGTTCTTCTTAGAGAGGTACATGAAGAAATTGAAACGTTTTGTTCGACAAAGGGAAAAACTCGAGGGGTCTATGGCAGAGGGGCACAAATCGTATGAGTCTTTCTATTATGCTAGTGAGTACATCAAGCAGATCGAGAATAGACCAGGTGCGGTGATTTGGGACGATGAAATGGATGAAGACAAAAGAGAAGGAGAGTTGCTCCAAACGAGTGGAAAAAAACGCTTGATAAAGAGTAAGCGACTTATAATTTTTCAAATTTACAAAAAGTAATTAATATTCATGTTGAACTTCGATATAATGTATATTTTGATCTCTAAGTACTATACAATGTTGGTTTTATTTCATCAGTGAATGTAGAAATTGAAGAAATCAATAAATTCGTTCTTTACAATTCTGAAGCGACACAACCATGGGTCGCATTGTACGAACAAAACAAGATGAAATGGGATAGTGACAGGAAAGAATTCAGACGGTTGAATGGTAGAAGTGTGCCTTATCCCAATCGTTTAAAAGAAAATATGCCAAAAATATGCCCCAACAGTTGGGTTGCTGACCAAGTCAGAGAGAAATACGGTGCTGCAGGTCGTTACCTGCGTGCTGAAGAGGATGAGCTAAACATAGGGATTGGGTGCAGCAACTCGGTAATAATATTTTTAATTTATATTTAAATTTTAAACTTATATTAAGACATCTACATTTCATATTTTAACTGTTGGATTATTATTTATAAGACACATGACACTATGATTTTTTTAACTTTTTTATAATAGGTGCATTTGTTCCCATCTATGTGGGCATATGGACACCATTTTCGCACAGAAAATGCCAATGCTGGAAACATCACACAAGACTGTGGAGTGGAAGTCGAGTTTGATCAATCTAATCGATCTAGCCACCGTGATCAAAACCTAGTATGAGGGACGTTAGGTTACGTCGGAAAGATACAAGAGATCATTGAAGTGGATTTTTCTTCTTTCCAATGTGTTATTTTTAGGTGCAAGTGGTGGGACACCTTTGATCAGAATAATGTAAGGAAGATCACGATAGTAGGGTGATATGTATCAACTCTATAAAGATGTGGGATTAAGCTAAGGAACCCTATGTTTTCCCTAAACACTGCAACCAGGTGTTTTTTTACCCAGATGTGTTGGATATGGATTGGTGGTTCGTATTGACACATGAACCTAGATAAAAACATATTTTTGAGAAAAATAGTGTTATCATGCCATGTGAGCTAGAAGATAATGAGGGTGATCATGAGAACCGCGAGTGATATGGTACATGTGTTATTTCATCAATATTTATAATTTTTAAGATGGGTTTTTCGAAATATTAATATAATATGTATTTTGAATTAATTGATAATTTGCATCGTGTTAATGTTAAAATCAATAATTCACTTGATAATTTGCAATTATGTTAATCTAAAAAACAATGGCGTACTGTATAAATTAATTCTTTTTTTTGTATCTAAGATCATAATAAAATAATGATAATTCTAAAGTACATGAATTTATTTGCATTATTTTCTAAACTTTGTTATGTTACAATAAATCATATTATTCTAGATTTATTATTTTACAATTATTTAAAATTTACAAATTTACAAATTTACAAATTTTAATAAATTTATTTCACATTAACACAATTAAAATTTTACAAATATTTTACATACAATTACAATTATAATTAGAATTACAATTACAATTACAATTTTACAATTTCAAGTACAATTACAATTACAATTTTAGAATTTTACATATATACAATTACAATTTTACAAATTTACATATATACCATTACAATTACAATTTTAAATACAATTAGAATTACAAATATTACAATTTTACAATATCATGATCATTTGGTATTAAATTAATTAATAAACATCACGTTCACGATAACCATCGTACAAACATCATATTTGACTAAAAAACACATTCAAAATCGCTAACTACATCATTGTGATCATGATCATCTAACAAAACACAATTAACATTATATATTAACATCTTCACAACACAAACATCAAATATACATCTCATGTCAAATAACTCATGCTATCACATACACATCTATCTGCAAGCTGCACATTAAATGAACATATCTAACATGACCTAACAACATACACATCATGATGATCACTAACATATAAATTAAGTACAACTGCAACATGAACATAAAATACATGGACCATATATATCCATATATATATATATATATAACTAAATAATGTTAAAAATAAACAACTGTAATATAAATGTCATGGATCAGTTGGTGGTAGTACAACATCAATATCAATACTAGTGGCCGATGGTCCAGCCTCATCTCCATGATGACTGTTGCTAGATGCTAGTGGAGGCTCATGCTCATCTGGCGCGGCGTGAGGTGAACAAGCATGAGATGATGGTACGCTGCGCCTCGCAGACTGTCCATCACGTGTTGCGGCTCGATCGTAATGTGCAACAGTCTTTGTCAGTTGCATAAAAGCTGTCGTAACTCCTACGACATGTCGCATCAGGCTGTACATGTCACGCGGCATGCCTCTCCACATCCATAATAGCCTATCATTGGCCTCTATGTCTCTGTAATAACCGGGCCTGATGCTCGCCTCAACAATCAATGCAATGAGTTGGTCGCCCAACTCCATCTTGTATCTAGCATCACTAAGTCGACTGTGCACCGACGCACCAACAGGAGTAGGTCTCTGATTTGCATCAGCCTCCTGATGATCCTCAGCATCTGGCATGCGCTCATCGTCATCAGGATCCACACCTGGATCAGGTGGTGGTGGCGGCATCTTCTCGCCATCAAAAGAGCCAATGTTTGTAAAACATATACAAGTACACAACAATAATTAGACAATTTCATTACAAAATTTAATAAAAACAAGTTAAAGAACATGTTAGAATAAATTTAAATAAAACAGTAATATTACCTCTATCATCTGGCGGCTCATCAAATGTGAAGAGGATGTTGGCACACCCTCGCCAATCCAACCCCACATAAGGACATGGGACCATAATGAAGGGATTCTCATCAACATTGGCTAGAAACTCCAGTGCATCATCTGATATCCTCGCTAGAAAAAGAGTATCCTCCCTCTTGGGCATCATCTGCCCCCACATGTGCATATGTGCCTCAGTAATCAGCCTACGAGGCTGCCGAAGAAAACTAGTCCTCGTCCCTAGAAACCTCTCAAAAAATAAACAAAAAATCTCTGAAGCAAAAGGGAAGTTGACCCTCCCTTGTGCATGAGCACGACATCTATCTAATGTTGTACAGAAATGCTGCAAAAAAATGGCAGACCACCTGAAAAGTTGTGGCTGTTGTAGTAAAGAATCAACATAATATAAAAGCGAGCAACTAATGCGTTTCCTGTCACTAGTGTTGTGTGAAATGGTCGAAATGATAAGTGAGAGACACTAGATCTCCTCACGACCAAACGCACCAATACGTAACTGCCCTCCAGCAACCTGAAAATATGCAGGAGATGCTAAGTTTGCTCCAATGTATCTCTCAGAGTAAACTAACTGACTCCCTGCCACACAGCTAGCTGGAACCTCGGGGAACGAGGGAAAATACACCCCTCTCCTCGATAGCCCTATAATAAAATATACATCCTCCTCAGTGGGCGTGTACCACTAGTTGATACCAACCTGGAAATCCTGTTGCTGCGCATTCCACCTTCAGATAAGATGTCTCAAAAAAAAACTATGGGACTTTAGGGAAGTAGCCTCCTCATAGAACTTGAGGAGGCCTACCTTCCTTAGGAGCCCTTGCGTCGCTGCTGTAATAGGGTGAGGGTACGCATCTCTCTCCCTCTCTCTTGCCTCCCATAGGCGAACCGTGTTATACTGTTCCACCTGTTGTTGTTGTTGTTACCCCTCTTCTCCCCTTTCATGTCTCTGAATGATTGACATATTAAACATAATTTTTTTATTAAATGACACATGTGTTTAGAAATATACGTATATAAATATTTTTTGAAAAATAAATAAAACAACAGTCGGTGCACCAAAAACACAGTCACACACCGGTCCTGGTGTGTCTTTCAATGGAGTGCACCGGATACGGTGCACCTAATGATATTCAATGCACCGAGGGCGGTTCTCTAGAAAATGTTTTTAGCGCACTGTTCACTACGTGCGGTGTCAAGAGGGCGGTGCGTTGACTACACTATACGCCCCGGGGCGTATAGCTATGTCAGCGCACCGCCCTCCTGCCACCGTAAATAGCTATCAGTGCAATATTTTAAAAGGTCGCACTGTTGACACAGGCCAAATACGGTAAGCCGTGTGCTGAAAAAAATAGCCATCCTGGGGCAGTTAATTTGGTCAACGCACCGCATCACCACTATTCAACTAGGTCAACGATGCGGCTAGGTAACCGACTGCACCGCTCTTTTTAAAGAAATTTAAAATAACACAGTGCACCTTTGGTACCGCCCCAGAATCGGTGCGGATACCCTTAGCACCGGTTTACCAGGCCGAACCGTTGACAATGTCGAATTGCGATATGCGGTGCACTGACAACATTATGCACCCGCGGCAGATAATTTCGTCAATGTACCGAGTTGCTGTGATACCACATTGTCAATGGTGCAGCTTGGTAAACGACCGCACCACACTTTTATTTTTATTTTAAATAACACGGTGCGCCTCGCAGTACCGCCCCTAAACCGGTGCGGATACCGTTAGCACCGGGTGCGATGCGGCCTGTAAATTTACAAGCAGCACCGCAAACCGGTGCAAGCCGAACGGCTCGAGCGCACCATGCAACAAATATATATATATATATATATATATATATATATATATATATATATATATATATATATATATATATATTTTTTTTTAATGGTTAATTTTAAGTTTTTTTGAAATTCTAATCCGCTAAAAGGTTTAATTATGGAAAAACAAGAAAAATACCTGTACATTTACCCGTCGAGGAGGCATATTAGCTGTAGAATTTGCAAAAGAAAATTTGTCCACTGTTTTATAAATTTCAAGCTGGAGATTGGTGGCAATGCACAACAGTAGTGCGTGCAATAAGTGAAATGGGAGCACGGATGTCAGGGCGGCTCAAACAAGGATAACTTGCATCGGTGCTTGAGAGCTTTATAGCACTAGCAAAAGTGAAAAATGCGTTTTTTTTTTTTTTTTTTAGTTGTTCCGGTGCGCGGGGATTTTATTGGCTTACCGGTGCATTTGCAGTATGCCGCCCTGGGCGGTTTCTGTTTTCACGTGATTTTATGAGGCACCGGTGCGGCGTATCTATAATGAATCGATGCTCTATAGTAATATGATGCACCGGGCATGGTGTTCGGTGAGCCAATGATTTGATCAGTTTTTTGGCGATATATATATATTTTTTTATTTAACCCTTTTCCAGTGCGCGGCGTTTATGGGGACCCCGGTGCGTTTCTGTAATTCCACCTCGGGCGGTTTCTGTTCCGCGCGCTTTTTATGAGGCACTGGTTCTGACGATTTGACACGCACCAGTGCGGTTCCTTAATTAAAGGCATCAGGCTGGTGTGTACGGAGCGCACAGTTTCCGGTGTGCCAATGTTTTATGCAGTTTTTTGGCCGTAATTTTTTTTATTTAACCATCTGCAGGTGCGAGGGGTTTATGGGCGCCTTAGTGTGTTTTCTTTATTCCACACCGAGCGGTTTCTATTTTCGCGCACGTTTTCGGAAGCACCGGTGCGGTAGAGATGTAAGGAACCGGTGCTATACAGGAATATGACGCACTGGGCGGGTGTTTTATGAGCACACAATTCCTGGTGTGCCTATGTTTTGTGCGGTTTTTTGGCCGTAATTTTTTATTTATTTAACCCTATGCCGGTGCGCGGGGATTTCAGGGCAGCCTAGTGCGTTGGCGACTAGGTGCGTTTAAGGGCGACTCGGGCGGTTTTAGTTTTCGCACGTTTTTTATGAGGCGTCGGTGCGAAAGCTACAGAAATACAACGCACTTGGCAGGTGTGTACGGAGCGCACGGTGTTCGGTGTGCCAATGTTTTAACTGCATCGGTGCTTTCTCGTGTTGAACGCATCGGTGCATTTTATGGTGATAAGAGCACCAGACGAAATACATCCGCAAAAACCTCCGCTCACCAACCTCCTCTAGGAATCTCCGCTAGAAACGGATGTCTGGGGTATTTTTATAAGGGGTTCCTCAAAAACATCCGCTAGAGGGTTTTTTCCTTGTAGTGTAGACTTTTATTTCTGCATTTTGTTGTGAGACATGGTGTCTCGAGATGTAATAGAAACACACATATTTTTGAAATTTACGGTGCACACTGATGCAAAATTTCAATATATATATATATATATATATATATATATATATATATAGTTTCCTATTTAATATGAGTCTCTCATGTGATGATGATTTTACATATTACGCAAATATCTATCTAATACAATGTTAGCCATAGTATCAGTTAATGCATTCATTTGTTTAGGAATATGTTGATATGTGATATAATCAAAATGTATTTCTAGCAAACGAACATGTAAATACAATCTTAAAATGTGTGGTTTTCTAACTGAATAATGCCCGTTAAGCTGAAGAACAACAAGCTGTGAGTCTAGATTTACAACTAATGCACTAATGTCGAGGGTAATTTCCTCGGTTAACAGTTCAATGAAAACACTATATTCAACGACATTGTTTGTAGTTCATCCTAGACAAATACCTTGTAGGTCTATCAACTCACCAGCAGGATCATAAATCACCCGGGCTGCCGAAGAAAAGTTCCGGGTACTACGGGAAGCACCATCCGCAAAACCAACATAAGGGGTAATAGACATCTGCACAATAAGAAATGACCCAATAAGCAGGAAAACGCTCGCAAAACACACCAAGCCAAAATATGTACAAAAATGAAAAAACACTTATGTACACAAAACATGCACGAATGACTCATGCATAATACTTTTTGAGATACAACCCATTTATGGGCTGATCTAAAGGATGACCTTCGTAATCAATGAGCTCATAGGCCCCGTTTTTAAAAACGTGTTTAATGATGTAAGGCCCATGCCACATGGGTTGAAATTTACCTGCCCCGATCTTATCATGAGCTTGATCGTACAGGAGGACGAGGTCTCCTTCTACAAAGGAGCGAGGAGAAACTGACTGGTCAAAATGAGATTTGACTCACTTCTTCTGTGCTTCGATGACCAAGGAAGAAAAACGACGAGTTTCATCCAACCTCTCTAAGTAGAGGAGACACTCTTCTTTAGGTGAAGTGTTGGGCAGTAATTCAAAAACTAATTTGAATGAAGGTATTTCACATTCAATCAGAAGGGTAGCTTCTAGACCATAAACAAGTTGGAATGGAGTGAATCCGGTCACATCCTTGACTGAGGTTCGGTATGCCCAGAGAGCCGAAAATAACATGAGATGCCAATTGGATTTGTGGATCCCAATCGTATGTTGAAGCATAGTGACTAAAAATTTGTTCACAGCCTCAACCTAGCAATTGACCTGAGGATAGTATGGAGTTGATTTTCCGTGACACAAGCCCAACCTAGAGGTCAACTCCGCCACCATATAATGCCGAAAATGGGAACCATGATCGGTGACGATGGCTTGAGGGACACAAAACCTAGAAATGATGTGATTGAATATGAACTGAGCTGTTTTCTTACCGTCAGCGGCAAGTGTAGGCATTGCTTCGGCCCATTTGGTGAAGTAGTCAACGGCTATGATAATATAAGCATGCCCCCCAGCTGAGTGAGGGTTACACGTCATAAAATCGATGCCCCACTTCGCAAAGGGACCAACGGTAATGACAGGGTGGAGATGTGTGGGCGACGCACGCATCTTGCGCTGATAAATATGGAAATCATGACATTTATGGACAAAAACAATGCAATCCTTGAAGATGGAGGGCCAGAAATACCCGGCACGAAGAATTTTCTGTGCAGTGGCATAACCATACATGTGACCATCGTAGGCACCACTGTGGAAATCATTTAGAACTTTCTCAGCCTCCTCGAGGGTCAAACACCGACGGAGAATGGAATCTACTCCGACTATACGATAAGGTTGCGACTGATGACGGATGCGTCGACGAGCATCCTTTGTCAACTCATATCTAAAAGTATAAGTCTGAAGATATACGATGATATCACCGTACCAAGGATCGAGGGTAGAGATCAGAAAAAAAACGTATCGTCTGGAATGTGTTCTTCAGAACCAGACAGAGCAGAATCAGAGGGAAGGGAGCAAATCAAATCAACAAAGACCAGTGATTTATTTGACTTGGATGTATTAAACACCAAATTAACTCTTGGAGGATAATAATCCACTTTGTGTATTTTCCCCCCAGCAATTGTCGAGACAATATGTAGGTCATAGGGTTGCATTCTGAAATCACAGTTACAGTACACAATAGAATATAATGACGAAAACATTGAACTGCTTGAACGTCAGCTAACACTAACTTCTCAACATGAGCATAGCGCGTTTCGGTATCGAGAAGGTTATGAGAGAGGTAGTAAATAACATGCTCGTCACCGTCATCATCGTCTTGAACCAGAACCATGGCAATCGTGCTGAAAGCAGCAGCTAAATAGAGGGAAAAATCGTGATGATAGTTTGGAGGGTGCAACAGAGGAGCGTTGACAAGAAACATCTTCAAAGCATCAAAAGACTTCTAGGTGACCTCGCCCCAAAGGAAAGGGACGCTATACTTTAGTAATCACGTGAATCCTTTAACTACTTCGGCATAGTTAGGTATAAAACGACATAAAAAAAATAGCCTTCCCCTGCAGACTTTGCAACTGATGTAATGAAGATGGAGAGAGGAGATTAATAATAGCCTCTACTTTGAGTGGATCAAGGCGAATCCCGTCTTTGGATACGATAAACCATAAAATTCTACCGGAATCAACGCAGAAGACGCATTTGTGCGGATTGAGCCAGATATTGTAGCGTCGACAACGAAGAAATATTTGACGAATATGTTTAGGATGATCCTTACACTTAGCTTAATGAGCTGGAAGGTCATCCAGATAAAGTTGAACGATGTGCTTAATATCGTGAAAATCATATGACATCGCTCGTTGAAACGTGGCCCCAACATTCTTCAAGCCGAAAAGAAGCTTCTTATACGCGAAAGTACCCCAAGGACAGATGAAAGCGGTCTTATGCTGATTATTCGGGAGAATGTTAATATGGTTATAGCCAGAAAAACCGTCCATAAGGGAAAAGATCTCACTCCCAACACAGTCATCAATAATCTGATCAATAAAGGGAGTAGGATAATTATCCTTGGGACAGGTCCGATTGATGTCACGATAATCAACACAGACTCGAATGGTTACTTGTTTCTTATCTACATGGAAAATTTTGGACACCCATTCAGTCAAGGGAATTAGGTATATGAAACCATCATTGAGAAGTTTTTCAACTTCACGTTTAATGGCAACAACTTTTCGAGGATGCACAGGATGAAGGCGCTGACGAACATGCTTCGAACCAGGGCAGGTAGGAATCTCATGCACCACGATACTGTGATCAATGCCAGGAATTTCTTCATAGGACCATGCAAAGACGTCACGAAACTCGTGGAAAAGGCTAGTATAAACCTGAACTTCATCCGAAGAACAGGTGAACCCGAGATGGATGTTCTCGACGATTCCTGACTTGACGGAAATGTCAATAGGCATTGTTTGTGTAATATTACTCAGGTTACCCTCCAAAAACACTTCATGTGTAAGAATAGGCGTTTAAAGCGGAGGAGAAGGAACCTGAGATGCAAACCTCTCAAGACACGTAGACATTGCCCCGAGGCTAGGCATGAATAAGGAACGATGATGACCATCATTCCATGAAAAATCCTCGAGAGACATAGTTTCTACGATGGCTTCATCGGAAGGAAATATCTCTCGCAAGGGATCAGATGACTCTGAATCACCGACCCAAGGGTATTAAGAATAAGCATCAAGAGACATTCTTAAAGAAGCATGATCAGAAGGCGAAGGATTTGAATCCGCAAGAAGTTCACAATAATCAATCTCAATCGGACTTAAAGGCATCGAATCTCCAAAAGAATCAACCTGTTCAGGCGAAGGGATAATCCATGGGTCATCAGATTGAGAGATCATATTGATCTGAACAGTGTTAGGTGGAGGAAGAGGAAAAATACCCGTGAGGGAAGGATCTTTGAAGAGACCCAGCCCAATTCTATCGTAGGGAATAGGGATCTTATCCACATACGGAACATTGTTCTCGGAAGAAGTGAAGAATGACAATTGATCAACAGTAACAATCTTTCCTTCGTGTGGGAATTTAAAGACACAAAAGAGAGTGGATGGAAAGCACAACATAGCGTGAGTCCAACTGAAACCAAGGAGAAGATTGTAATTGAGCTTGGCGTCAACTACTTCTACCTCGACATCGACTGTCTTCCCTTTCAAGGTAATCAAAAAACTAGCGAGAACACCCAAAGGTTTCGATTCTCTTCCATCAAATGCTTCAAGGGAATTTGGTGATGAATTTAAGGCCGAGGAACCAATGGCTTTCCAGCAAGAAGATGACATGATGCACGTTGATGCACCTTCGTCCAAAACCTCTTGATGGATATCGAGACCATTAATGATAACCTGTATAATGAGTGCAATATGATGCGGGAATCGTGGAACGAAATTCTCTAAATCGAAAGTGAGAAGGCTAGTATCAGCAGGATCAACCCCACCAATCGCAGATAACAAAGCCTTCTGTTTAGATGGACAAATTTGAAGTACTTCAAGAGCAAACATCGCACATGGCGCTTGAGCCAAATCCTCAACAATACTGTAATGTTGAGTGGCACAGGTGTTTGTATTGTAATAAGACTTATGGAGTACACCTTTGGAAGGTGGCCGTACAAGGGCTTAGTACTGGGCCTTTCAATCTGAAGAGGGCCAGAAGCAGGCAAAGGAGGAGGACCATCAGCAATCTCTTTCCCCACTGCCTGACGCGATTCGGTATAATCTTTCGATCGAGTAGCAATAGAAACGGACGTAGAACCGTTCATCATAAACACTTGAGAGACAAATGGGACAGAGGACTGAGGTTTCTCTACCATCTGGGTCTGCTGAGATGGAAAAGGTTCTTTACGAACAACTATAGTTCCCTAAGTTCCTTTTAGCAATCTACTTACTTCGACCCGTCGAGGACAGTCCTTGATGTAGTGATGTTTGTCACAGATCAAACACGGGTACTTTGGCTTACGCTGTGAACCATCATCAGCACGAGATTTGGACGAATCTAGTTTTAGGTATCGGCTTTGGCCTTACCTTTACCCTTTTTCTTCCCCTTGGAAGTTTTGTTCGCCGGATTGGCCTAAACGACATTGACTTTCGAGGTTTTACCAGGATTCGGAGTGAGCTGAGAAGCGACACTATTTGAAAAATTAGACTTTTGCTTCCCAAAATTTGAAGGAGAATAATTTTGAGAAGTCTGAGACACGGAACCAATAATACCATCGACGGATGGGGTCGCTGGTGCTTTATAAGTTCTAGGTCGAGGAGCATCAGGCAATAAATCGTACAATGTGCCAGACTGAGAGTACACAGGATCAAGGTACTGGGAACGAGCAATGGCCTGTTCCTCGGTTACACATGCCCCCATAGCAATATCTTTCACAATATGATTGACAAAGGAGGTAGTGAACCAATTAGTTAGAAGCTGATCAGGAATATCAAACTTGATTAAATGACGACGACGTCTCCATTAATGAATATGATCTGAGATATGAGTAGCTCAGTCTTGTTTCAAGGATGTGAGGAGGTGTGTCCCGGTTTCATAATGAACCGGTAACTAAAAATGTGTAAGGAAGGCCATGGCGAGAGAGTTTAAATCTTGAAAGATACCATGAGATAGCTCAATGTACCACTTTGCAGCGGCACCAGTAAGAGGTTGTTGGAAAAGACGGAGTTAGATGGAATCGTCAACCCCAAGAGTGAGAGGAACACCAAAAGTGGTAAGTCATAACATGTGCTTGGGGGTCTTCTCCGGACTTTCCCTCAAATTTAGGACAATCACTAGGAATCTTAGTCGGAACTGGAGGCCAATACGGGTTATGAAGAATTGGATCGTTTGTTAAATTTGACACATCAGGCAGTTCCAACGTAGCGAGAAAAGGTAATTGAGGATTAAAAGGCATTGGAGGTCTCTGATAAGGACCCGTGTTAACATTCCACCCAGCCTGTGAGAAATTATGCCCGCATATGTTTTGTCCCGAAGGATTTTGACCATAGGGGTTATAATATTGATAAGTCTGCTGATACTAGGGTTGAGGACTAGGATACTGATTTTGAGCATACCATTGAGGTCCTTGTTGAGCAACGTAAGGATTTTGTTGCAGAATGTAAGCATGGCCTTGAGGTTGATTATACACCAACTGAGATGGATTTTGAGGGTAAAAAGTGAAACATTGAGGCACACTATATACTGGTTGATATTGATCTTGGAGGTAATAAGCGCCTTGGGGTTGAGCAGGATGAGCAGGCTGTTGAACAGGCGGACCCTGCTGAATCAGATAAATAGGTTGAACCGGCTGCTGAGCAAGTTGAGCAGGTTGTTGAACAGATTGAATTGGTTGTTGAACAGGTTGAACCGACTGCTGAGCTGGTTCAGTAGGCTGCCCCTACAGAACAGGTTGGCCTGGATAATGAGAGCCACCAGGCTGCCCTTGTGGAAGAGGTTGGCCTGATGGTGGAGATGGACCAGGTTGTCCCTAATGACCAGGTTGACCTAGAGCAGGACCGTAGGGTTGTCCTTGTTGCACAAAGTTTTGGCCATACTGAACGTACGACTGCTGCTATTATACAATAGGTTGTCACTGTGGGGGGGATAGTTTTCCTGTCGGAAATATAAGATGTTCCTGGTTGAAGCTAACTTAAATGACTGGATGGTTGTCCTTGTTGGGCTAAAGGTTGCCCTTGCGGACCATAAGGTTTTCCATGAGGACCAAAGGATTTCCCTCGTGGAGCCGAAGGTTGTCCCTGTAAGGGTTGTCCTTGTAAGCCTAAGGGTTGTCCTTATAGAAAAGGGCCTTGATGAGTGACAGTGTGATAAGGATCAATAGGAAATGAATAAACAAGGTTGTCGACAGCATCATAATGATGGGGAGGATTGACAGGTACTTGGGGTGCCCGAAAACCTCGAGAGTTATGTTGCTCAAAAACCAACAAATACTCTTCAAAATTAAGGCCGCCAAGAATCATAGGGACAATCGAGGTCATACTAGAAGCAAACGAGGCCGTAGGAGATTGAGCATCCGAAGAAGGAGCATAACGTCAGTGAATGTTCAACATGTGCTCATCAAAAGCATAGGTAGAAACCATAGGCATAGTCGTAGCCGCACCAGCAGGTGCAGTCTCCAGAGCCCGAGTTTGTGATCCGCTTGGACCCTAATTGACAGGCCACGTGGTATTAAGTAAGATAGACCTACGAGTGTGAAAAGACTTTGAAGATTGTGTTGTAACAACCGACGTAGACGAAGCTACACAAACAGTAGGTCAGAATGGGATAGATGTAACAGTAACCGACGAACCCATTGTCGAAGGTGACAGTCCTAACGAAGGGAGGACCAAACTCCTAGGGGGATTTAATGTACTGGATTGTGCTATGGATGCAACACCAGACATAATCTGACTCAAAATCCATTAACCGGGTGGAAGTGACATCGATTGAGGAGAATATTGAACATAAACGTGCGTAAGACCTTCAGGGAAAAGTTGATATTCTCTTGTAGAAACAGACATTCCTTCACTGTCAACAGGACTCAAAGAATCCATATCTGATGAAGTCGTAAGATCGTCAAAAAGACGACGAGGACTAGGAGGTATAGCAGCAGCTACGAATGGTGATCTCGAAGTAAGAGGAGGGAATTCTTCCTTGTCCCCAAAACCAGAACAAGCACCTGTAGGAGGCCAATTGTACTGAACTGAATCTTCAGGAGGAGATCGAGTAGCGAGAGGTAAAAAAATCGAGAGAATAGGCTGCGGAAACTCGGCGGACCTAGTGGACTGAGGGGTTTCATAAGAAACGTTAGGAAAGGAACTACCACTAGGAGGTAGTGAGGAAGACGATGAAATTGGTGGTTCCACCACTATGACCGTAGTTCAAAATAGATAAGGAAAAAGAGATATCCAACAGGAGGCTTCAAGACCAAGGCCTAAGGAAAAAACAAAAACAAGCCAAGTAATAGACTTTTAACAGGCATGTGATCGTGGGTAATTAATTTTACGACATTGAAACCGGACTTTGTTGTTTCATATTTTAAGAGTCGAGAAATAGACAAAAGATGACTCTAGTCACTTTCAATTTTAAACGAGCATGAAAGGACAAGTGCTCAATGATCTCTTCTCTTTTTAAAGAGTCACGAAAAGGTAGAAATGACTACTCTGGTAATCTAAGAAAGAGGGTGTACCAAGTTTCCGTGAACTGCCATATACACCTTGGTGATCAAATGAAAGAGAAATGACCAAGGACTTTCCGAACGTGCAGGTAGTCTCCTCGAATGCTGTGTTCGGTGTATCACGGTTACAGGATGGCAGACTCGACTTCCTACGGATAAAGGATGGAAACCTATAAGGGTCTCCCTTTATATAATCGATGATACGGGGAGCACAAGTGCGTACTAGCGCTGTCTAAATCCAAAAGGCGAGCGACAACTACTAGGTTTTAAGATGCCGAAACACGTCTCTAGCCTAGACCGCTACAATATGTGCGTTAGGTTCCAATGTTTCCTTAGGTTAATTCAATTGATTTTATAGTTTATCTTGAATTATATTTCAATTTCAGGCCCTATAAAATGTCGATTTCAAATTTACTAAATGCAGACTACATGCAAATGAACACCATTTTCCTTCAATGAATGCTAATTAAGAGAGGGATAGAGATATTTTAAACAACAGCAATCAATGAAATCAAACGAAGAAATTTTCCAATGCATCTAATTCAATAAAATGAAAAATGAAAAAATCATTTCCTAGCTAATCAAGCACTAGTTATGCAAAATAACTTTCTTTTTCCAAAAAAATGAAAGAATGCAATTTTAAAAAAAAAATTCAATGAAATGAAGCACACAATGCACTATTGACACGAAAAAACAAAAAAAACACTAGTTCGAGGATTGTGAATGTAAAGAGCTAAACCGATTGATTCGGTGAAAGCAACACAACACAAAAATGCACTCAAACCAATGAAGCACTCTTCCAATTAAATAAAAATATGTGAAACGATCCAAACAATGAAGGTAATCTATTCTTGGAGCATCAAGAAGAAAAATCAAACAAAACCCGAAATGATCATTCAACCAAAACAACTTCTTAAAGGATCAAAAAGAACTAAACGCAATTGATCAAGAGATGTGACTAACAAGAATAAAAAATTCGACTCCAATCAGAAGGCTCAGTGAGCTATGACAGTCAAGAATCCTAAGGCCATAAACCACACTGATAAGTAAACAAACATACAACCGAGAAGAACAAGTCCGTGACAGTCAAAACAATATCAACAAAAAAATTGTAAATCAAAAATCTACCCAGAGACAAGCACAACTGACCAAAAACTAAAAATGATAATCAATCCAAACCCTACGAGTTCGTGCGTTTTTCAGCAAAAAAGAAACGCGCCAAGCCAAATATCTATGGGAAAAAGGGAAATCCAATGAGCAGAGGTCAATCTTGACACTCTAGAGCTGAACAAGAGGACTCTAAACAAGGAAACAAACCATAAAATATAGACAAACAAGCAAACGACCGAAGTCGACTAGATAAGGTCAAAAAGACAAACTCACACTAATCTCCAACGGAGTCACCAATTTGTTACGCAGGTAAATCCTCTCTGCGGACAGAGACGATACCTTTAGCCCTGGAGTGGGTCTAATAACAAAAGGACAAACTAGAGTGTAGGCTTCTAATTACTGAATGAAATAGACATGATAGATCCACCTACCTAGAGTCCAACGCTGTCGTCGTAGTTGTTGTAGTGGTGGCCTCTCGATTCCTGTCTCGGCAAGTCACGATCCTTTCATAGCGATGCTTGGATACCTGCACAAAATCAAAAAACAAGAGTAGCATATGAAACAACAATCTCATCCATAATTACTAACCAGTCAAGGAGGGTTAAGCATATAGCATTAATAAAACACATCAACGTGATATGGGAACCAAACAATAGTTATACATATGTATTAATAGAAGAGAGAGTTACAACCAAGCCTTGACGTCGCAACCTCCTTCAGCGGGGTTCAGTTGAAGCACGTCTCAATGAATATCAAGGAATTCAGACGGTATGAAGGCACAAGCCTAAGTTATCTCAATAAGGGACTCTTCTGTTCTATCTTGAATAGAAACCTCTCCAGCGTTTATGCTTCTTCAGTTCAACTTAGCTAGCTTCATCAATGGAGGATGAGCTATATTTACAGAGGAAGAGAAGGAGATTACGATCCCTACTATGGTGGAAGGGAGGCCTTATCCCTTGGGAGGTTTCCCCGAAAGGTGAGAACAAGAGGCCAAAGGAGGAAGGTCATGGTTATTCAGTCGAACCACTCCGCATGACTCATCCACGAAGTTGTTATGATCGAAAATTCGCCTCTATTTTTTAAAAAATTTCCATAAACAGATTGGTACAGGTAGCTAACTAAGACAGAGCACTAGCTGGTGTGGGGGCTAGTGTTAATCTTCCTCATCGGCACGAGGGCATAATTGGCTACCAGCGCCAAGGAAAAAACAAGTGTTTTTGGTGGTCTGTTCAGGAAATGGTCAATAGAAGGATTGTTTGACTCATGGTAAGGGATGCAAGGATGATATTTGCAAGGCATGACACTTTATTTTGTTCACATAAATGAGCCTCCAATGTGCGGGATGGGGATTACAGTGACGGTGACAAAATGCTGTGTAACAATCCTTCATCACTTTGACGCCATATATAACAATTTTAAGTTTCCAAAGCAACTTTTCTTTAGTTGATACCACAAAAGGAGCATAATTGAAAATGATCTATGTTGTTGATATGAAGAGATGTTGGATTTTTTTTATTTTCATGTTTTCTATGTTTAACTATTAATGATGACATACGAAAAGTTACCATTAAATGAACATTAATCATTAAACAAATATATTATTTAAAATTAAGTTTTTCTTTTCAATTTTAATAAGTACAAGATTTTTCATTAACTAATATGAATGTCATAGTGGGGTGGCAGGAGGGGGAGGGATTCTCATAAATACCGATGGAAACATCGAAGACAGGTATGCCTGAAGTTTAGGTTAGAAAACAAACAACCAAGCTGAGGCCTATGGGTTACTCTTTGGAGTGAATATGGCCATCACTAAAGGATTCAAGAAGCTCCAAATCCTTAGAGACTCCATGATAAAAATAAACCATATGAGAAAGAATACCCCTACTAAAATCACTCTCCTAAATCAAGTCATCAATAGAACCCAAGGAATGACCCCTCTATTGGATGAAGTAATTTTATACCATATTCTCAAGGGAAACAACAAAGAGGTAGACAAACAAGCTAATATGGCTTGTAGAATAAAATAAGAAGCCATTGTGGCGAATGGAATTGAAGGTTACCTATGTATTCCATAACTATGACTAAGAATCCAAAGGAAAAGATAATTTATAACCATACATATGGGAATATGGATAGCTACTTAGACCTGTAGGGATTGATTGACTACCTTTTTATCCCTCTCCCCCAGCATCCTCTGGATCCCTCTTCCCCCTCCCTCCCTTTCCCTCCCTCCCTTGGAGAATTGGTCTACCTCTTTCTTTTGGCCTTCTTGTTGGCCCCTTAACCCCTTGCTCCCTCTCCTCCACCCACCCCCTACCCCCTCCCCACCTTCCTCCTCCCCCTTACCCCTCCAATTTGACACAACTGCCACTTCCTCCCGCCCTCCAACATGTGGTCGCGTTTTGGCTAGCCCCCTGATTTAATAATTACTCAAAGCGTTGTCGTTCTTAACTACCCCTGACTCACTCTCGGCTCCTGTGGCATTTCATATAAAGAAATCACTCTGCAACGTGACGTCATGCAGCTCAATCGACCTCCACCTGGTCCCTGCAAATTCTCAGACATGTGTATACACAGTCCCTGCCTCGATATATATTGCAGAAGCTGACATTTTTGTACCCTGTTCATGGAAATGGTGAATCCCCAGGGGAAGTATTTACTCCCCGGACTTTGGAAAACGCAGAAGGAGCATATGAAGAAGGCAGAAAGGGAGTTATGAGAAGTTGTGAAAGGTTGGGAAATAATTGATCAACATTGTGAATCCAGCAACACTGGTACAGTAATGTCGTTCCTCCTTCGCTGGTGTACCACAGGTGGTTATATAAGGGATAAAGGTTTGAGTAAAAGCAGAAAGCCTCTGGCAGGGGATGCTGAGGAATCCTTGGCTCTGTCCCTACGTTTACGGCCGGTGGTCATGAGAAGTCGTAACACTTTGTGTGTCGACAGTGTTGGTGGGATGTATGTTTGGTTGGATGTGCTCTAGGGGCTCTTTGTACTTCTTGGAGGCCTCTGGGTTCATTCGACCGAGAATAGAACTTGGGGAATTGACGGTGAGCATCCGGTGAATTATCTTTCTGTGGGAATTGAGGTGGCATGGAAGGTCCTGTGCACTAGCTTATGTGTCTGTTCTGTTTGCTTCTGGTGTTTCAGGTATTTTAGGAGGTCTGGGACATCTGTGCTATTGTGTATGTGACATCCGAGGTTGTTGGCCAGTTGGGGTCTAGGTCTGGGGTCGTCGGTCATCCTGTGTCTGGAAAGATGAGTGGAAATGTTAGCTCTGCTATAGAGAGAATAGGCTCGATCTACTGGGGCCTCCGCAATCCCAGGACTGGGAGCGTTAGTGTTGAATGGGATCGTGGAACAAGCAACAATAAGTTGAATTGTGAGGTCTATGCCCCGGAATAGATAATTTAGAAACGAAATTGTTGTGTTGAAAATGTGTGTGTACTAGCACAATAACGATGCCATATAGATCGAGGAATGAAAAATTGAAGAAAAAGAGAAAATCCAAAGGTTGGAAGACGAAGTTGAAGCCCTCGGGCTGGAGATTGATGGGCTGAAGCTAAAGTTGGCAGATAACTGCAAGAAGGATGAGGAGGTACCAAAGCCATTAGACCTAAACTCTCCACTCCAATGGAGGAATAGACGCCTCTTCAGCACCATCTAATTTTTGTAATGTCTAGTCATACATGTATATATCTCCTTTCACAGTTCTGTAATGTTTTTAGTAGTAGGAAAATAGTGTTGAATTTTGATAATGGGATGGTTGGTGAAAAAACTCGCATAAGAGTTGGCCCAATTGTAACATTCGCAACCATGGAAATACTCTTTTTTTTAATGTAAAAATCTATCTTTTTGATCGTGTGCGAGCGCGCTTTAATAAAAAATATATATACTCTTTCCGATTAAAAAAAAAAAAACTAATATGAATGTCATAGGTAACATATTGGTATGTCCCTATTTGAAACTTGTTTTGGATATTTTCCACCTTCACCTTTGGATATTACATATGGGAAACAAGGAGGAGTGGGGGAGGATATTATAGGGGACGCATTAAGGGAAGAAAACATTGTGTAGAATATCAAGAAAATCCATATCCAAGTATATGATACATTGCACATGTTACAAAAAAATACAAGGCCAAACATGGTCAACATACGACAAAGACATGATTGAAGTTGGGAGACAAAGTATCGTTACAATTGAACAAGGTGAGGTTATAGGGTCCTTGTAAGAAAATCAAGGCTCTACAATATGGTACTTTTGAGACACTAGAGAAGGTAGGAGATAGTTCCTATAGACTTATTCTATCCCCATACATGCACATTTACTCAATGGTAAATGTAGAGAATCTGAAAATATATGAGCCTTCAATGATAGATCAGGAAGAAACATGTCCTAACTTATTTAGAAAATTTGGCACCAAAAGCTTAGGTAGAGTTGACAGAGGATTTATTTTTTCAAAAGAGGTCTATAAATACAAAATAAGGGCAACATGACCTTTGGTAATTGGTTTGAAAGGATAGCTTCCAGGCAAAGTTAAATGGTACACCGAGAGAAGGCAGAGGAAAAATTTCCTTTCCTCATTCAATAGAAGCTTTTGGGGACCAAATGACTCCAAAAATGGGGAAGTGTGACATGGATCAAACCATATTTTATTTCCCATCCATTTTTATTCTTTTGGAGTGGAAAAAGTGGAGGAATCAACTCGTAGGACCATTTTTACCAACGGGTCTTATTTTGGAAATTTTGGGTTTGAAACCTTACAGAAGAAATTTGAGGGATCAAATGACATTTTTTTGGCGTAAAACTTTACAGCTCAAGTGTGAACCCCTTAGTGCTATTATACGCAAATATACCTTTCAAATTTCATAAGAATCACTTCAATCAGATTTCATATGCAAAAATTATGCCACGTAGAAGTTGACCTAATTGTTTTAACCACCATGATTTGAGAGGATGTCATGTCAACCCCAATTATTCATGGAAAAGGGGCTAGCCACATGACCATGATGAATAGGACTCTAAAAGGGTAAATATTGTAATTCTAGTTACGAGTTGAATAAGTCAAACTTAACCACTATTAGGCTATTGGGTTATGTTATAACCGGGCCATTAGGAGGAAAAGGGGTTCTCTTCTGTTGGAGGAAATTTTGTTCCATAGGTAAGAAAAGTAGTTACGAGTGAATAAGGAAAGAGAAAACAAATAGGGTTTGTGCATTGTATCATCCCACGGGCCACATTTCTCACTTTTTTATACTTGCATCCATTTCTATTCATAGAAAGAGAGAGCGAAGCAACCTCACCTTCCAGCTGGGTTTTCTCCCAAAATGGTTTCCCATGTCATATATTGTATTATTGTGGTTTGTGAGTGATTATTCTATATTTTTTGCATAATTATAATTTACATGCATATGCAATAAAAAATAATTAAAAAATCCATAAACCTAAGGAGAAATAAACCCTCATAGTGTAGATTTCAGATTTTCTAATATATTTTAGTAGATCTATTTTGATGAACTGTATACCGGAATAACTATGACAATTTACGAAATCATCTGATGACCATGAATATTAGACTAAATAAATCCCACTTTTTCAATATAGCATATTTACAGTTGTAATTGTCAATGTTTCCTACAACCATACATAATGGATGTAATTTTCATCTCTCCTATAGTTTTACAATCAATGGGAAAATACTATGCCGACGCCCAAACATATATTACTCTGCAAAAGGAAATGATCAATAACACTACAATTTTTGCTTGCACTACAATGAAAATACCTTTTAGCGAAGGTTATAACAAATGTTTTTAGTGTTATAAAATTGACAAAATTTGTCAAAAAAACATCTATTAAAACATATGTTTTCGGTAGCAAATGTTTTAGTGGAACTTTACCACAACTTGAAAAATATAGGCGGTCAGAGGTTTTAGTGGATGATTTTTTTGTGGTGCACTTCATGGAACAAGTAGCATCAGTGCACTACATATATAAAAGCACCAGACGACATACATAACTAAAAGCACTGAGGCGTTTAATGCCAATAACACCGATGTTATTATATCAAATGGCCTTGGAGCGTTCTTGTAAGGAACGACATCAGGGCATGCATAAAATAATTTTTGTACCAGTGTTATTTTTTAAAGTTGCAGTACCGACGCGTATCGATTGTACAAACTCCATGGTGCGTTAGTTATACAAAAGTACTGGTGTTTTTTGTTTTCATAATGCACTAGGCTAGAAATAATATTTTGTAGCATCGGGTTGTTAGTTCTATGAAAGCATTGGTGAGTTAAGAATTACAATGCACCAGGGCGTTAATCTCAAACAATATTAGTGCTTGAAGAAATAAAATCCCCGGTGTTGTCCTTTTCCAAAAAGGCATCGATCATGCAAAAATATGTCGTCACTGTGCTTTTATATAAAATAATGCACCGATGCGTTTTTATGTTATAGATGCACCAATTTTTTGCATGATATTTTCTCTTTTTTGGACACATCGACTTGTGACAGTGCAATTATTATAATTTTTTAAATCCGTTATTTATCGAAAAATCGACATATATCTTATAACAATATTTATATAAATTAAATTTTGATCAGTGCATTTGGATATGATGTCTCGATTAATTTTTTATATTATTAGATTTCACATCTCTTCATTATAATATTTAATCATCCATATATTTAATCAGTCGTGTAAAATTTCACAACGACATTGGATGACACAATAGAATAAATTAAAATGCCTTTTATTATATATCAATAAGAGGCTCTTTGTCATACAAAATGGAATTGTTATTGGTAACCCCTTGTCTTTCAATTGGGAACTATATCCATTACAGTAAACAAAATGTATGATTTTCAGAGACAATTATTTCACAAGATACAACATGTTGCATTGATATCCAAATAGATCACCATTCTTCACTAGAACTATTGTTAGTGCTCAAGCTAATTCCGTGACTTGGGTTATTTGTAGGAATGTTTTGTTGATTGCGTCGATTGTTTTTGTCTTCTTGATCTTGTTCCATTTGCAAACATAAAAATAAAGTGTAATTAGTGTATCTACATTGGTGAGAATAATGAAAATTAAAATAAATAATATACATCAATGTAAATCGAATAACAATGTATCGTAGCAAGAAGTAACTCATAAAATGTGCACATGGTTTCAAAACCAAGTCTCATGCCTTGTTGCAACAAGCTTTTTGTTGGTGTAGCTCCATACTTTGTTTCTTGAATGTTTTAAACCTCATTATCATAGATTTAATATAAATGTTTTTTTTGTTCTATTAATTATAAACTCAGAGAAGTAAAACAACATAGATACTTATAAATTCCACAATTAATTTTTGATATGCCAACATATACTCACAACCCTTATTTAACCCAATGTCAATCAATTCTTCCCATGGCTCTTCTTTATATGTTATCACTTGTTTGAATACATTCAAGGATGGTTGTTGTAAAAACACTTAAAATTTACGAAAATGAAACCTTGAGTTGTTATAAAGAAATATTAACAATTACTCACAAACTTTGAAATCAACCATTTTCTTCCTTATCGTCTTGTTTTATGTGTTGAATGAGTTCCATATTGTTTTAATTTTCTACAATAAAATGCTTGAAAATCAATATTTAATGCTAAATTGTTTTTTTTTTTTAATGTACAAAATAAATCATGATTACATACATTTGAAGCATGTTGTTGTTGAGATGACTCCTCTTGTGATGCAATTATGTCCATTTCTTTGATTATCTCCTTATACACTTTTTTGGACATTCCTACTGGCATGTTTCACATATAAGCGCGTTGATCATTTAGGATTTCAGAATTTTCCTTAAAAAAATAATAAATTATTTTTATAATGACATAAGAAAACTAAATATAACAAAATCGATATTTATAAATGAATGGTTTGTAGTAATATTTACATATAATTCTAGAAAATAATTTTATATAGTTAAGAAATTACCTTTTTAATGATTCTTTTTTTGTTTTTGTATGTTTTGGTTATTGCAAGTCTCACATGTCTCATTGATCATTGCTTTGGAAACACTTCCTGTAGTTTATATATATTTTGGTTCTTAGAATCATTAGACTGATTTTTGTATTGCAAGTGGAAAGTACATCTATACATTTGTTCCACTAGATCCCTCATAGTTATATAAAAAAATCCCCCCCTTTCATTAACCTCCAACACCACTCTAGATGAGCTATGAATCAATTCATTGTCATTTACATGTTATATATTTTTTCTTTTCTTAGAACGACATTGATCTTTTCCTTCATTGTTGCTCCCTATAGAACATTAAACATATATGAATTAATAGATTGTTTGAGACATGTTATCTAATATTCTTAAGTATATTATTAATGAAAAAAAAATCATATTGAATAGTATTTTTTCATTGACGTGATTCATCATCCTGCAATTTTTCTATCAGGATTTTACGCTCTTATGCACTTAGATTAGAAATAATCTTATCGACCTTATTTATTTTGTGGCTCTGCATGACACACATCGACCAATACATGTTAGTTAAACTTACATATAGTTCAAATATATTAATTTTGTAAAGAATTTACAAAGAACTTGTCTTCTCTATTTTTTTTGATGTGTTATCGTTGTGTCGATCAATATTTATGTTACTTGAGACCTTCTGAGTCATTTTTTATCAATATACAACCTCTACCATTCAATATAGAAGCCATTAAATATATTTTACAAATAAATCAAATAATTTTCAGCCAAAAAAATCTCTAGTAACTAGTGTGTTTATCTGCATAAACGCACCAGTGTGTTTATAACATTAAGCGCACCGGTGCGTTTATAACATTAAATGCACTGTTGTTTAATTCTTGAACACCTTCATGGAAAATTATTTTTTTAAAATTATTTTAAATTATGATAGTGTGATTAGTAAGGATAAACACATCGCAATGATTTAACGATTCTATTTGGAAGAGGCGAGTCGATGTGTTATATTACACTGGGAGCAATGATGAAAAAACTAGATAGAATCGAAAGCATTATAATATGTCAGTGCCTTGTATTATACAGGAGAACCAGTGTGTTATATTAGACCTTCTTGGTGAATCTCATATAAGTTTTAGACCCATATGTTTACATATGACTTCATGATCTGTAGATTACATGTTCACCATATGTTTGACAAAATGACTGTCATCGTTAGACTTGGATAGGTCAAGTCCTGGATCAGGTTTTGTATGAATGACTTTGTCCTGATGTTATTTATCATTCTGGAAAGTCTCACTAAGTTTTGGGAAGTGTTATGGAGGCTAGAAATGGTGGCTCGGAATCCGAGACCGCACCCTTTGAACTAGAGAAATTGGGATGCAACTACATGGTTGCAGTGTTGTGCATGTGGTTGGAGGCTTCCACCCACATGGAGGCCTTGTTGTGGGTGCGGTTGTTGGCCCAAAGTAGAGAAATACAGGTCCAACTTAGGTTTTGGCCACTTGGAGTGGTTGGTCAACCTCTGAGTGACTTGTAGCCCCTATGGGAATTGCGAGTTGTCAATTTTTCATCAGTAGTCGGCTCCACTTCCTTAATTGGATCTAGGAGGTCGGATTAGGTCATAATAGCTCTTCCTATCATGTTTACCCTGGCAGGCTTATGAAACTAGGTAAATGTGGGAGGGGTAGTTACACTTTCTCTAATTTACTAGAGTTTCCTCTTTGCTTGATCTCTTTTAATTTCCATTCCCAAAATGAATATTTCAACACCAAGATCCTTCATGTCAAATTTAGAGGACAACTGATTTTTTACTTCTGGGATGATTTCCATCTCATTTATAATCAACAACATATCAACCCGATACAAGACCAAATAAATAGGATGATCACCAACTAATTTGAAATGCACAAAGTGACATGTTATGCTTCTTATGGAGCTAATTCACAAAATATAACTCAATTTTTTGATACCACATCCTTGGTGATTGTTTTAACCCCTATAGGGACTTCTTTAGCATGCATACTAGCTCTTTCTTTCCCTTCACCGCAATGCCTTGTGGTTGGTTTGTGTAGATTTATTCTTGTTTATCTACATGTAGTAATGTTTTCTTCGCGTCCATCTATTCTACTTCAACATCAAAAGAAGCAACAACAAATAAAATAAATCTAATAGAAGTTAACTTGGCAGTAGGAGAAAAATTCTCACCAAAGTTAGTTCCCTCTACTTGGGAATAAATTTTTTCTACTTACCAATCTTTGTATTTCTCCACTTTGTCTTATACATTCAACTTCCTCTTAAACACCCATTTATTACCAATGGGATTTCTTCCAACCAACAACACCACTAGTTTCAAAACCTCATTTTTGTCCAAGGCTACAATTTCTTCAACTATGGGCTTTGTCCAAAGTTTTTCATCTGTTGAATCCACTGCCTCCCTAATAATTCAAGGGCCATCATTAGTATTAAACAAAATAAAAATTGAATAGGTGGATAATACATGCCTTATTTTCTAAATTAATCTCCTCAATCTCAAAGAATGTGATTCTTCTTCTTCTAATTCCTATTATTTTTGTAGATTCAGATTCATCCTCCTTTAATTCAAACTCTGTCTTCTCTAGTTCTTTCTCCCTTGATAGGAATTTTTTTTGTTTACAAAAAAAATTATTTCTCTTAATACTACATCTCAATTATACACAACCTTCTTAGTTTTTGAGTCCCAAAGTTTATAACCTTTTAGGCCATCTTTACATCCAATAAAGATACACTTTTGAACTTTCTTATGTATCTTACCCCTATTCTCCCTTAGAACATGTACATAAGCATCAATGACAAATACCTTTAGATGTTTACGAGAGGGTTTCTTAGTAAATCATACCTCATGTGGATTATTATCATCCAATGTTGATGAGGGTGATGTTTTTACTAGGTAACACACAATATCCATTTCCTTTGCCCATAATTCTTGTCCTAAGTGACATCCACGTGGCTACTGCCACATCATTTCAGGTGTAGGGCCCATAGGGTCCTCCTCCTTGTGTTTGTGGGGCTTTCCCTCTTAAACGCATTTTGGACCATTTCCCAATTTCAGTGGGGTTTGCATACCCATGCCACACTAAATCGGCACAACTCTCCTCTCCTTGTTAATAAATATTCAAACTAAGTATCAGGCTACTTGTGGGCAACGATTGGTTGTAAGGGTTCCATGCTCGTGGTTACCCACTCATCAGTTGTCGGTCTCCATAAGGGATGTCCAACGCTAACACTTGTTGGCAGTGAGAAATGGGTGATGGTGAAAGTTTCATGACGAAACCATGGTCAGGTCGGTCAACAATGAACATAGTTTGTGTGTTTGTCAACACGGCTTGATAACATCAAAGCCCCTGATAGTGAGTGGTGGGTGGTGGCCAGGGTTCCAACCCTCGAGGTTCCACTAGTTTCTACTCCTTAGGTCATTCATTTGGTGTTCGGACATGTGTATTGTCCTCGGTTGTACGCAAATAGTTTAAGTTATATCATCATAATTTTTTATGGCCAATATGTAAAGCAGTAAAACAATGGTTCTATGGATTAGGAAGGGAAACCTTCCCTGCGCCATACTATTTATGGATTCAGACCCAAGGCCCTAAGGCTTGAAACTCCACTTCATTGTCATGTTACAAAATGGTGTTGGTCCCACTCACATACCCTTAAGTGAAACATTATTCTACTGCCCACCAACCCTAATGGTATATAGGTATGTAAACAAGAACCAAGTTGGTTCACAAAATGGGAAAGTGTCCACCTTATCTATGCCTCACTAGACTAGGATTTTAAAGTGAACTATGGCACAAGGGCCTGAAGCTCGAGCCATCAAGTCAACTATGTGATTGAGTTTAACACAAGGGGATCCCAAACTACCAACTTCTAGGGGTTTTGGCCCCAGGTCTTGAATCCCAAAACTCTTGATCGACTTCCTGATAGAACACAAATACACAAGGTTTCATAATTACAAGAGGATAGCTATAGTCCAATCACATGCATCATAGATCAATTATACCATCTAATTCCTTCATTTATTTTGATTATTTTTAGGCAATATAGAGGTAGTGAGCATGAGACATCAAATTAACATTAGGTTATTCCTTTTTGATACAACAGTTTGTCACATGGTCCTTGCTTTATTTATTCATCAGCACCATATTTGTATTCCTTTAGTTTATAGCTTGAAAAGTAGTTACAAATAATGTTCGTGGTAGAGGACTTGATAATGCAAACATTCATTAACCCACAACATATAGGTTATTTTATAAATCCTGAGCATAATAGTTGTTGTGGAGGTAAATCCCCTCTGCGGACAGAGGTGATCCCTACTAGCCCAGACCGAGTCTAGCAACAATCATTCACGCTACATTGCAGGTTCCTAATTGCAAATAAACCAACTAGCGATGAAGGCTTACCTGGAATCCAACGCTGTTTCTTGTAGAAGAGGTAGTGCTCCTGTTCCTTAGCCCTGGCAGATCACGATCCCCACGATCTCAGTGATGGACACCTGCACATGCGAGAAACAAAACAAACACAAGCATAAAATCCAGTAGATGCAACTATATGTCAGTCAGAAAGGACAAAACTCATCATTATAAACAACAACAAGAGTGGAACCATAACCAATAGTCGTTTATTATGAATCAATCAAAGGAAAATTACAACCAAGTTCTGACGTTGAATTCTCCTTCGGAGGGTCGCCAGCAGAACACGTCTCGAAAAGCCTGTCAAGGATGGGACAAACCTCTCTCTTCGAATCTTGAAAATAGTCTCCTTGCTTGAATTTGGCCTTAGGGGAATAATCAAGGCTCTTGCAGCATAAGGCTCTTGGGAATTTTGGGACCTTGAAGACTAGCTTGCAATGGAGATGAGCAAGCTTTTATAGATGGAGGAAGGGGAGTTGGGATCCCTATAATCATGGGATTGGCCCTATCATCAAGGAAGCTTCCATGAGAGGTGGCAAACCACTTCCTCTCTATGGAAATCCATAGCCAAACCTCCCAACTCAAGATAGATAGCAGTCCAGGAATTTGTTAGGACGAAACTTCCGCCATTTATGTTTTTTAAAACACTCCTTAAATTGGCTAGCGCGAGTGTGACTCTGGGACAGAGTGCCAATTGGCACGCCCTCTTTGAAGGATTTCCTCCATTGGCATGGGTACTGAACTAGCTGCCCACGCCAATGCAAAAAGAGGTGTTTTTAGGGTTTTTTGCAAAGAGATGTCTTCAGGGCAATGAAAGTTCATATTTAGAGGGATGTCATGAAAGTATTTTCAAGTCTTGTCTCTGCTCACAGGTCACAGAATGAACCCTCCAATGTGTGGGATGGGGAACGGCAGGGATGATGACAAATTATTGTGTAACATATGCCCCCTAAAGTATGAGGCCCGAACGAGAGAGAGGGGTGAAATGCTTTACGAGAATGTGTCCGATTGAAAACTCCGCTGTCGGAAAATCTGCATGAAGAAGTACAACTGATGTCTCAAATACATGATATATATGTGGTATGGGCGCAGCCATCCATAACAGAGTATACAATAATCCAGATCCAAGGCATGGATGCAGCCATCCAGTGAGGATCGATAAATAGACTCAGGTATGGTCGCAGCCATCCAGTAAGTGAGTCATGTAAATAATCATAATAATCCACAAACTCGCAGCCTGGATTACAACAGACACAATCCAAGGTCTTGCGCTCCATCCCAATCCGAACACAGTACAAGTTCAAGCATGCGAATAAGGTTTCTGAAGTCGAACATGCAAGGACATCATCTAATTAGCATCCAATGATGAAATTTGTTAACAGACGCGAGAGGTACCACCAATAATGACAATGGCCCTCAAGGTACCATAGGTACAATCTACGGCATGTGAATCAACGAGCTGGCATCAAACACCCGTAGAATCACTCGATCGGAGGCCAATGATGAAAACCTTGCGTCGAACGTGAAGAACGTGCCATTGAGGCATGCAGGCTCCAAGATACTAGAAGGGAGTCTCTAGATCAGCTTCCTGGATAATGAGCTGAAGTCGACAGGAAGTGACCTTGATCGAAGGTGGGCCATAGTGTTTCCCACATCATCGATGTAAGACAGAGGAACATAGTGTTTTTGTGAATCACGATCAGATGAGAATCAGAGGAAGGTTGGTACTTGTAGAGGTCAACTTCTCTTGAACATATGAACGGCACGATAGTGGATTGGCCAGCATTTGACATCAAAAGATCAGAGGTCATAGTGACGAGGCAAAGAGCAGATGAGAGGTCAAAAGGGATTACCCAAAACCACTGAGGCAAGTGAAAAACGAGATGAGATGTCCCCAACCTGACACGAATGCAGACAGTGCCATGTTCAAGAGCGACATACTGCCGACACGACAATGATGTTGGTTCCATTTTTTCCCCACCATTTCTGGCGACTACCCCAATTATTTTTGATAACAAGCTTGAAGGGGATAGAATATGCTTGTAATATAAGTCCATCCTTCGGACGGATCCATCCTAGTACATTTAACGATCCCTAGGAAGGAAAGACTCGAGTGACGTCATTATGACTGAATCCAATGTCATCAGGGTTTAATGAGTCTGACAAAGGAAGAACTCGGCGTCTTTTCATGTTTAGAGAGTTTGAAAAGATAGCAGAAAATTAAACTCCAACGGTCCCTTTCTGTAAATAGTTCCTCAGATCCGAAAAGGTAGAAAGCTATGTCTGAGAAAACCTCCTAGTCGCAATAGACTAGGGTATTCCTTTTTTGTAAATAATCTATCCCAGCCTGAAAAAGGGGTAAACGTATACCGGGTAGATGTCGTTTCGTAGCCATTTTAATGATATCGAAATGACAAGGGCCTCGGCAATCTTTTCATGTTTAGAGAGTCAGAAGAAGAGCTAAAAGATGACTCCAAAATGACTTTTTCGTGTTTTTACCGAGTCCGAAAAAGTATAAAATACAACTTGTTTCACCATTGAAGTTGCGTAGAAACCTATTGCTGCACACAAAGGCAAGTGTAAAATCCATTTTCGAAAAAATATATCAAAATATTAATAAAAAATGACTTTTAAAACCTAACGAGATTTCAAAAAGTTATAAATAGTCTCAAATGGTAAAAAAACAAAGTTACTTTTACTATTTACCTCATTGGAGAGCAACAGTGGTCCGTTTTGGTGTGCAAAATTCTGACCGTGATTGCGACAGATCCGGGCTACCATTCAGATTTCCATTCATTCCAGGTAAGAGGCGCTTCCCTGTATTCCATTTTAATCCATTTTTTTATAGTTTTCCATTTCTCATTAGATTTCTGTGGAAGATTTTTTAAATTTTAGTCCGCCTATCAAGGCGGCATCGTGCACTCGGACCAGCGAATGGCCTTTTCGACACAGCGGGCCCGCGCCAATGGCGCAACACAGTTTTCCGTTTCAAAATTCCAATTTGTGAGTGATTCAAATGGATTTCCAAGCATAACAGAGATCTAATCAAGGGTTTTGACCATGTTGATGCAGGCAACCGAGTACAATGGTGATCGAATGGAAAGAGAGGGAGCATAGGGAAGAGGACGAACTATCCATGGAGAACGAAACTTGTATGAATGCTCTCAAGAACTGTGGGCTTAAAAATTTCTTCCTGACACCTTGCTTACGAGCTCAACTTGAGCTCCTACAATACCTGATCAGTATTTGGGATGAAAATGAACAAGTGTTCAAGCTACGGGATCAAGTATTAGAACTGGAGGTTTCTGACGTATACTTCATAACCGGACTATCGCACAGAGGTCCAATGCCCATATTGATAGGGAGCAGACCATCTGGTGAAAATATGGAGCAGGTAATGGCGAGGGTGTGCCCAAGGGCATGAACCGGATCAGGAAGCGGAAATGTAGACATTCACACTATCGAGGATCTAGCACTCAGAGTAGTGCTACACACCATCACATGAGCTACAGGATCACAAGCTCCATAGGAGGCGACCAAGGCCCAACTCATACTAGCCTCAGAGTGTATGAGTCCTACACTATTTGATTAGACCACAGAAGTGACAGTCAACATGAAGAGGCAGCTGACAAAATGAAAGCAAGCCAAATTGAAATAGTTTGGCTACGGTTCCATCCTGGTATCGTTCATTCTGGAACGATTACTCTTCCAGGGCCAAGGGGCCATAGTAGCTGAGCCAGTACCACGAGAGCCGAGAATGGCTCGCTGGGAAGCACTGATGCCTAGAGCAGGAGGGGGCCATCAGATGTCCTGGAGGCCAGAGTTTTTGGGTGGCTACGGCTTCAGTTGATCGTATTCAAATACTGGCCATATGCAGGGACCGATTTCACTGGTGATCCAGATCTTCCACTCCCAGAGGGAGATGACTGGGATGAGGAGTTGGGTAAGATCGTCTTTTTTATTTTTATATTTTATGATTTTTTTTTGTTAGTACATGTCCGTTCTAACAGCAGTTTTATGCATATGCAGATGTCAGCCCAGAGAGACCTGCCGGTATGTCTCCTATTTCACGGAGAACTCATCCCGCACCTGACCCTCAGGCAGAGGGTGCCGAGGGAGGAGAGTTGGTCTAGAACCTCAAGGGGATCGCCCGGGCGATTCCGGACTATGCCCGACTGGCAGATGTCTCACTATCATACCAGAGACATACGGTGGGAGTGCCTAGTTGCCTCCACCATCTTCTGAGATGCTCAGTGCATGTTGTCGCTTGTTATCATGAGAACCACGCAGATTAGACACCTAGGGCTTTATTTCATGCATATTTTTTGAGAGACATGTCGTCTCCGGATGTATTAAGATGAACATGTATATTTTTTGATTTTATGTGACACACGCTATGTAAAAAATTCTATATCTATATATATACATATCTATTTCTAGATGGATCTCTCTTTTTACATGTGATGTTGTTTTACAAATTGTGCAAATGTCTATCTAGAACCAAATTAGCTACTGCATCTGTTAATGTATTCATATGTCTGGGTATATGTTGATATGTAATATAGTCAAAATTTCTTTCCAGTAAATGAATACGCAGATACAGACGTAAAATGGATGGGTTTCTGACTGAATAATGACCATTAAGTTGTGATACTACAAGTTGTGAGTCTAGATACACAAGTAATTCACAGATACCAAGGTTTACAGCCTCAGTTAATAATTCTAACACAGCACTATATTCCGCGATGTTATTTGTAGCACGTCCCAGACACACACCTTGCAGGTTGACCAACTCACCAGCAGGATCGTAGATTACCCAGGCTGCCGAAGACAGATTCCTGGTACTGCGGGAGGCACCATCCGCGAAACCAACAAACGGATTGATGGACATCTGCACAATCAAGAAGACCCGATCAACAGAAAGATGTTTACATCACACACCACACCACACATGTACACAAATGAAATAACACACCTATGTACACACACCACACCAAAAATCACTTCAAGCATAGTATTTTTTCAGGTACAACCCATTTCTGGGCTGCGCCAGCGGAACTCCTTCATAATCTATAAGCTCATAAGCCCCATTCTTCAATACTCGTTTAACTATATAGGGCCCATGCCACATGGGTTGGAACTTACTAGCCCCAAGCTTGTCGTGTGCTTGATCGTACAGGAGGACGAGGTCCCCTTCGACAAAGGAATGTGGAGAAACAGATTGATCGAAGTGTGCTTTGACCCGCTTTTTCTGTGCTTCAATGACTAAAGCAGCTAAGCGGCGGGTTTCATCTAACCATTCCAGATACAAAAGACGCTCTTCCTCAGCAGAAGTGTCGGGTAGAAGTTCCACAACTAATTTCAAAGAAGGAATATTGCATTCAACCGGAAGAGTTGCTTCCAGACCATACACCAATTGAAATGGTGTGAATCCAGTTGCACTCTTTGCAGACGTCCGGTAGGCCCATGGAGCTAAGAATAGTTGGAGGTGCCAATTGGATTTATGAATTCCAACTGTTCGTTGAAGCATTTTGACTAGAACCTTGTTCACAGCCTCAACCTGGCCATTTTCCTGAGGGTAATATGGCGTTGAGCTATCGTGGCGTAAGCCCAATATTGAAGTCAGCTCGGCCATCATATAATCTCGGAAATGAGTACCATGGTCGGTAACGATGGCCTGAGGGACCCCGAAACGTGCAATGATGAGGTTGAAGATGAATTGGGCAGCTGTCTTACCGTCGGCAGCTAGTGTAGGCATCGCTTCGGCCCACTTCGTAAAGTAGTCTACGACGACGATTATATACGCATGCCCCCCGGCCGAATGAGGGTTACATGTCATAAAATATACGCCCCATTTCGCAAAAGGGCTAACGGTAATAACATGATGCAAAGGGAGAAGCGGCGCACACATTTTGCGCTGAAAGACCTGGCATGCATGAAATTTTCGGACTGCGATGATACAGTATTTGAATATTGACGGCCAGAAGTAACCTGCTCGCAGAATTTTCTGGGCAGTGGCATATCCAAACATATGACCGCCACAGGTGCCACTATGGCAGTCATTTAGGACCCTTTCAGCCTCTTCCAAGGTTAGGCACCGACGGAGCACCGAATCTACTCCAACGCGGTATAAGGTATCTCCTACGATGCGGTAGGGTTGAGACTGATGCCGAATCCGACGTCGGGCATCTTTAGTCAACTCAGAACGAAATGTGGAGGTCTGAAGATACACAATTATGTCGCCGTACCAAGGGTCATGAGTACTGATAAGGAAAAGAGTTTCGTCCGGGATATGATCCTCGGAGTGTGAAGGAGTGGAGTCTGTTGGGAGTGAGCATATAAGATCCGCGAAAACCAGTGATTTGGTTGACTTAGCAGTAGTGAACTCTAAGTCAAACTCCTGCACGATAACGATCCATTTGGAGTATTTTCCCCCCAGTATTGTCGAGAGAGAATATATGTCATGGGGTTGCAATCCGAAACCACTGTTATCGTACGCAACAGGATGTAGTGGCGAAAACGCTGTACAACGTGTACTGCAGCTAACGCCAGCTTCTCGACGTGAGCATAACGTGTTTCTGTGTCGAGAAGGTTCCATGATAGATAATAAACAACATGTTCATTACCATCATCGTCATCCTGCGCCAGAACCATAGCAATGGTGCTAAACGTGGCGGCTAGATACAAAGTGAAATCACGGTGGTAGTCCGGAGGACGAAGCAAAGGAGCATTAACAAGTAACGTCTTAAGCTTCTCAAAGGATTGTTGAGCGATTTCGTCCCAACGAAAGGGAACGTTCTGCTTTAATAGGCACGTGAATCCTTTGGCCACCTCTGCATAGTTCGGGATAAAGCATCGAAGGAAGTTTTCTTTTCCCTGCAGACTCTGCAACTGATATAACGAGGAGGGTGATGGGAGATTGATGATAGCCTCGACTTTTAAAGGGTTAAGGCGAATTCTGTCTTTGGAGACTATGAATCCCAAAAGACGGCCAGAATCCACGCAAAAGACGCATTTATGAGGATTAAGCCTAATATTGTAGCGCCTACAGCGAAGGAAAATCTGGCGGAGGTGTTCAGGGTGGTCCTCTCGCCTAGCTGAGTGAGCTGGCAAGTCGTCCAGATAAGGCTGAACGATATGGCGTATGTCATGAAAAGCGTAAGACATCGCCCGCTGGAAAGTGGCTCCAGCGTTCTTCAAGCCGAACGGGAGCTTTTTATAAGCGAAAGTACCCCACGGACAGATGAATGCAGTCTTGTGCTGATCAACAGGTAGAATGTTTATCTGATTGTACCCGGAAAAGCCGTCCATCAAGGAATAAATCTCACTTCCGGCACATTCGTCGATGATTTGGTCTATGAACGGAGTGGGATAGTTATCCTTCGGACAGGCGCGATTAATATTGCGGTAATCAACACAGACCCTAATAGTACCCTGCTTTTTATCGACAGGGACAATGTTTGAAACCCATTCTGTGAGGGGGATGGGATAAATAAAGCCGCGTTCAGAAGTTTTTCAACTTCTGCCTTAATTGCAGCGGCTTTGCGAGGATGCACCGGGCGTAAGCGTTGGCGCACGGGCTTCGCACCAGGGTAGGTTGGAATCTCATGCACTACGATACTGGGATCAATCCCAGGCATTTCCTCGTAGGACCAGGTGAACACATCTCTGAATTCTTTAAAAAGATCAGTATAGACTTGTATCTCATCAGGAGAACAAGTCACTCCCACGTGTATGTTCTCAACGATCCCCGGTTTAACGGAGATGTTGATCGGGATGGTTTGAGTGATATTACTCAGGTTTCCTTCCGAAAGAACCTCGTGCGTCAAAATGGGCGTTTGGAGAGGTGGAGTGGGAACCTGAGATGTAAAACGCTCTAGACAATCTGACATTGCCCCCAGGCAGGGCATAAAGGAGGAACGATGATGTCCATTGCTCCAAGGCAGCTCCTCAAGAGACATTGTTTCAACAATGGCTTCATCCGAAGGAAAAATCTCTTTAAGAGGATCCAGTGAGTCGGCCTCGCCAAGCCAGGGGGACTGAGAATAGATGTCTAAAGCCATGCTCGAAGGAGCATGCTGAGGTGGTGGAGGATCAGATGCGGCAACAATTTCACAGTAGCTAATCTCTACTGGAGTTAAGGGCATCGATTCTCCAAACTCAATCACCTGCTCAGGCGTAGGGATGAGCCATGGGTCGTCAGACCTAGAGATCATATTAACTTGAGCGGTGTGCGGTGGCGGTGCGGGAAAAATACCCATGAGGACGGGGTCTTTGAAGAGACCGGGTCCTACACTGTCAGGGGGATTTGGGATCTGATCCATGTATGGAACGTTGTTCTCGAAGGTAGAGGTGAAGAAGGACAACTGATCCACCGTAACGATTTTTCCCTCGTGAGGGAACTTAAGAAGTCGAAAGAGGGTGGATGGCACGCATAGCATGGCATGAGTCCAGCTGCGGCCGAGAAGTATATTGTAGTTAAGCTTGGCGTCAACCACTTCTACTTCTACGTTGACTGTCTTCCCCTGTAAAGTAATCGCTAGACTCTCGAGAACACCCAGGGGTTTGGATTCCCGACCATCGAATGCCTCTAGGGCATTGGGAGACGATGAAAGGGCCGGAGAGCCAATGGCCTTCCAGCAAGCGGACGACATGACACAGGTAGAAGCACCTTCATCCACAACGGCCCTATGGATGTTAAGACCGTTGATCCCGACTTGAATAACAAGAGCGATCTGATGTGGAAGTCGGGGGGTGAAATTTTCTAAGTCGAAGGTGAGAAGACTAGAATCGGCGAGATCGATTCCACCGATTGCAAATAATAAAGATTTCCGTTGTGAAGGACAAATTTGAAGAAATTCCAAAGCAGACATGGAAAAAGGCGCCTGTGCCAGATCCTCAACAATACTGTAGTGCTGAGCGGCACGGGCATTCGGATTGTAGGAAGATTTTCGTAGAACACCCTTAGAGGGTGGCCTCACAACGGGTTCAACAGTAGGCTTCTCAATTTCCAACGAACCGGAGACAGGTGGGGGAGGTGGACCATCCGCAACTGCCTTCCCCGATGCCTGACACGATCCGTTGTAATCCTTCGAACGTGTGGCGATAGAAATAGGTGCAGCGCCATTCATCATAAAAACTTGGGACCCAAATGGTGCAAATGGCGAGGGCTGTTCAACCATCTTGGTTTGCTGAGACGGGAACGGTTCTTTAAGAACTGCCGGAGTCCCTTTGGAGCCTTTTAGAAGTTGACTAACTTCAGATCGTCGAGGAAAATCCTTAGTATAATGATCTCCTTGACAATCCTTTGGAGCCTTTTAGAAGTTGACTAACTTCAGATCGTCGAGGACAATCCTTAGTATAATGATCTCCTTGACAAATGAGGCAGGGGTGCTTCGGTTTGCGTTGGGAACCATCCTCGGTCCGAGGTTTGGACTCTGGCTTTGGGGCGTCGGATTTGGATTTACCTTTGCCCTTCTTCTTTCCTTTGGAGGTCTTTTTCATAGGATTGGCCTGAACGGCGTTGACCTCCGCAGTTTTGCTAGAATCGGTAGGGGTGGGAGGAGCAAAATTATTGGATGAGTTAGACTTCTACTTCCCATTCGAAGATTTATTCAAATTCTAAGACATTGAACCAATAACACCATCCACCGCTGGGGTAGGTGGAGCTTTAGAGGTTCCAGACCGTGGAGCATCAGGAAAAATATCATACAGTGTGCCGGATTGTGAGTATACCAGGTCCAGATATTGAGCACATGCTATGGCTTGTTCTTCAGTCACACACGCTCCCATAGAAATATCTTGGGCAATTTTGTTAACAAAGGAGGTGGTGAACCAATGAGTTAGTATCTGATCAGGTATATGAAACAAGATCAGTCTACGACGACGTCGCCACTCATGAGTGTGATCAGAAATGTGGGTGGCTTTGTCCTGCTTCAAAGAAGTCAGGAGGTGCGTCCCGGCTTCGTAGCGGACCGGTAACTGAAAAAGATTTAGAAAAGCCATGGCTAACGTATTGAAATCTTGAAAGATGCCACAGGATAATTCGATATACCACTTAGCCGCAGCGCCAGTCAAAGTGTGCTAGAAGAGGCGCAGACGGATTGAATCATCCACCCAAGAGTTGGACGAACACCAAAGATGGTAAGTCATCACATGAGCTTGGGGGTCCTCTCCAGCTTTTCCCTCAAACTTGGGGCAATCACCGGGCACCTTGGTAGGAACCGAAGGCCAATAAGGATTATGCAGAATTGGATCATTCGTTAATTTCGAAACATTCGGTAACTCCAAGGTAGCCAGAAACGGTAATGGCGGATTGGACGCCATACCTGGCCCTGGGTAAGGACCAGTACCTGTAATCCGCACTGGTTGGGAATATCCTTTCCCCCCTCATGGGTTCTATCCAACAGGATTCTGACCGTAGGGGGCATAGGTGGTATAACCAGCCTGATTCGGTTGCTGGTAACCAGCGTACGGGGGTTGATAACCAGAGTATGGACCCTGATTATGATTCGGCCCTATGTAAGCAGCATTTGGATTTGGCTACTGAGTATAGGTGTAGCCGGGCTGTTGAGGGCGATAGTTAGAACCTTGGGGCTGGCTATAATTCGGCTGGTATTGACCATGAGAATAGTAGTCGCCTTGAGGTTGAGTGGGCTGCTGATAGGTGGAACCCTGCGGAGCTTGATAATTTGGGTGTAGCGGTTGATTTGGCTGCGACATCGAATAAGTCGGCTGTTGTGCAGGGTTAATAGAATGTGCAGGCTGGCCTGGTTGAGCAGGTTGGCCTGGCTGAACGGGCTGCCCTGGGTTAACAGGTTGACTCGGGTGAACAAGTTGTGCCGGTTGCACAGGTTGACCAGGCTATTGAGAAGCACCAGGTTGCACCGGGTAGACCGGTTGGCTTGGAGGCGGAACACCAGGTGTGCCGGATAGGCTGGTTTCCCTGGTGGAGGAAGGGAGCCAGGTGGTAGATGGTAACCGGTTTGACCTGCAGCAGGACCATAAGATGGTCATGGCTGGTGTGAAACATTTGGATTGACAGGATACTGAGGTTGCACGGGTTGGGAAGGTTGGACTTGCCCCCCAAGACCATATACCGGCCTCGGTTGGTACCCCGGCTGAGGCTACACAGGTTGACCGGAAGGGTTGTAGTACTGTCCTTGCAGACCGTACGATGGCCCTTGCTGACCCGCAGGATAGCCTTGCACGGGCTGCCCCTGTGGGTCATAAGGATAGCCAGGTTGGCCCGAAGGTTAGCCTTGGAAAGGTTTCCCTTGCGGGTTATAAGCCTGGTTATAAGGTAAACCTTGAGCATGGAGGTGAGCCTCTGGAGCGGGTAAATGTAAAATGTTCCCATGCTCATCGTATTGATCTGGAAAAGCATACACGGGTGTACCATCCTGTGCATAGTGCGAAAAATAAGAGCGGTTGGGATCCTGGGAGGATGGTCCGACCTCGAGGTTTGGTTGTTGTAAGGATAACCGATACTCCTCCGGAGAGATGTTCTCCGACATAGCAGTCGCTATGTAAACGTCTTCAGGAGGCGGCATAGCCCTCACGGAGGGTGCCGTGACAGCGGGTGCAGACGCGGCCACACAGATAGTGGGCCGAACGGGTACAGAGGTGATGGGAGTCTGAGGAGACATCCCTAATGAAGGAACCACTGGCCTCGTAGAAGGAGCTGACACCCCCATAGAGGCCGTGGCAGCAATAATCTGACCCAAGGATCTATACCCTGCCGGTAATGAAGGACCGGGTGATGACATAACAGTTGATTCAGCGTTGTCTCCTGGAAATAATCTCCGAGGAAATAACTGGTAATCCTCACCGGACATGGGGATTTCCTCACTGGATTCACTCATGATTGAGCCTGCCGCTAGATCTCGTAATAGACGGCGAGGACTAGGAGGAAAAATAGCAGCTATAAAAGGCGAACCCAATGTAAGAGAAAGGAAATCTGCCCCTACTCTTAACTCAGACCAAGGGTCGGAAAAGGGCCAATTGAACTCAACTGGTCCCCCAAAGGGTTGCTCAGCAAGAACCGGTCCCCCGTCAGTAAACTCATAAACAATGGGCTGCTGAGGTTCAACAGAGGGTTTAGAAGCCTCTGATGAATCGTCCGTATAAGGACTACCAATAGACGAAACCGAGGGTTCCGCCACTGTGGTAGCAACGATAAGAGAAAAAGATCAAACACACACATGGGCTGAAAAAGAGTCAAGACACACAATCAAACGGCCAACAAGCAAAATCTAACAGGCGTGTGATCGCGGGTGATTAGTTTTTACCACATTGAAAAAATAGGAAACTTCACCGTTTCATGTTTTAAGAGTCGAGAAATGGATAAAAGGTGACTCTATCTCTTTCAGTTTTGAAGCAAGCGTGAAAGGACAAGCGCTTGGTGATCCTTTCAAATTTAAAGAGTCAGAAAATATTAAATGACTACTCAAGAATACTAGGCAAAAGGGTGTACCAAATAACCGTGAACTGCAATATACACCTTGGTTTCAAAATGAAAAAGAAATCAACCAAGGACTTTCTGTATGTGTAGGAAATCTCCCCGAATGCTGTGTCTGGTGTATCACGGGTATAGGGTGGCAGACTCAGCTTCCTATGGATAAAGGATTGAAACCTAGTGGGGTATCCCTTTATATACGCGACGGTACGGGGAGCACAAGTCCGTACTAGCGTTGTCTCAAGCCAAGAGGCGAACGACAGCTACTAGGTTTTAAGACGCCGGAACACGTCTCTAGCCTAGACCTCTAAATTTGTTTCGTTAGATTTCAATGCTGCCTTAGCGTAAATTGAGTAAATTTTAAGGTTTATCTTCAATTACGTTTCAGTTTTCAGGCCCTAGCGAATGTAATGTCTCGAACTCTCCTAAATGCACTCTATATGCCACAGTATATCATTTCATTCGATGAAAGCTATTTATGAGAGAGTTGAGATCTTTTCACACAATAACGAAATGAACATAAAACAACCAATGATGTCTCTAATGCAGCTAATGAAAACTAAAAATCTTTTCGTTCAAGGTTACCAATCACTAATAACACCGAAAAGATCTAATTTACATTAACTAATGACAAGAAAAAGAGATTTTTTTATTTTCAATGTTTATGAGAAAAATGCACTAAACAAAATGAAAACTAATGGAAAGAAATTTGAGAAATGGTGATAAGAGAGAAAAAATAGGCACGTTTCACTCAATAAAAAGCACAATCAGATCTCAAATTGACCAACAGTCCTTCAAAACCAATAAAAATCCCAAAGACACCAAATGAGCCGTGTAATCTAGGCCCAAATGAGACAAGGCGGAATTTGAATGGAAAAGGGAACAATCACTCAAACAACGCAATGACATGATAGAAAAGCACCAAACGAATGCAAAGAAGCAAACACAACGTTGACTGAACCGATAGAAACCGAAAACTCCCAAGGAGGGCTCGACACACAATAGCACTTAGATGACCTAGGGCTAGAATGCAAAATCGATGGAAATAGGAAAACAACCAAAGGACGAAGGTAGAAGTCAGTCAAACAAGGCTCCAAAACACTCAAGTAGTCGAAAATATGAAACCAAACTCAGAGATCAGGCTCAGAAAGCTCAAAATCAAGCAAACCCTAGCAGTCCCCAACACTGGCGCGACTGTCAGGCTGAAACTAGTGCCATATCAGAATTGGCGCGGGTAATACATTGACAACTAGCGCCAATTGGCGCGACTGTCACGCTAAAAAACGTACCAGTCAATTTTTCTATGCCAAAATAAAAAATAAGCAATCCAAGATCAGACCAGTGATGTCTAGAGTTTTCAAAAACCCAAATTCACAGAAAGAACCAACCCAAAAGAGCTGATCAAGCAAGGAGAATCAAGAATCAACCGAAGAGACAAGACATTGATCCAAGAATTTAGTTTACAAACTAAACCAGAGATTGACTGAAGCAGCTTTGATCTACTTCACAATTGCAGAGAAAAATCATTTCGAAGGCTATCTGGCCAACTTCAGGCTCCGTCCATAGCTCATAAAACAAACGACAACAAGCTAACGATCCCCAGTGGAGTCGCCAATTTGTTATAGAGGTAAATCCCCTCTACGGACAGAGGCGATCCCTACAAGCCCAGACCGGGTCTAGCAACAATCGTTCACGCTATAGTGCAGGTTCCTAATTGCAAATAAACCAACTAGCGAGGAAGGCTTACCTGGAATCCAATGTTGTTTCTTGTAAAAGAGGTAGCGCCCCCGTTCCTTAGCCCTGGCAGATCACGATCCTCACGATCTCCGTGATGGACACCTGCACATGCAAGAAAAAAAAAAACGCAAGCATAAAGTCCAGCAGATGCAACTATATGTCAGTCAGAAAGCACATAACTCATCATTATAAACAACAACAAGAGTGGAACCATAACCAATAGTCATTTATTATTAATCAATAAAAAGAAGAATACAACCATAGTTCTAACGTTGAATTCTCCTTCGGAGGGTCGCCAGCAGAACACGTCTCGAAAAGCCTGTCAAGGATGGGACAAACCTCTCTCTTCGGATCTTGCCAATAGTCTCCTTGCTTGAATTTGGCCTTAAGGGAGTTATGGAGGCTCTTGCAGCATAAGGCTCTTGGGAATTTGGGAACTTGAAGACTAGCTTGCAAAGGAGATGAGCAAGCTTTTATAGATGGAGGAAGGGGAGTTGGGATCCCTATAATCATGGGATTGGCCCTATCATCAAGGAATCTTCCATGAGAGGTGGCAAACCACTTCCTCTCTATGGAAATCCGTAGCCAAACCTCCCAACTCAAGATAGATATCAGTTCCTGGATCAGTTAGGACGAAACTTCCACCATTTATTTTTTTAAAACACTCCTTAAATTGGCTGGCGCGAGTGCGACTCTGGGACAGAGCGCCAATTGGCGGGACCTCTTTGAAGGATTTTCCCCATTGGCGCGGGTACTAAACTGGCTGCCCGCACCGATGCAAAAAGGGGTGTTTTTAGGGTTTTTCAGCAAGAGATGTCTTCAGGGGGATGAAAGTACATGTTCAGGGGAATGCCATGAAATTATTTTCAAGTTATATTACTACTCACATGTCACAAAATAAGCCCTCCAATGTGCGAGACGGGGAATGGTAGGGACGGTGACAAATTGTTGTGTAACACA